>JAAAKM020001310.1:0-14844 GCA_010016025.2 Alatinidae sp. Z8VKAUB7J3 | reverse complement strand
TTTTTTACCTACTGACAACAAAATACTTGTATAAAGATCGCACAACTGGTTCTTAACTAGCGACCCCGCCACCGCACCCCCCCCAACAAACAACCGAAATCAAAAAGACCACAAAATGTAAAACGCCAGCAATTACAAGTTGCTACTGTTTAAACACAAAGTTTCATAATGATTGTCAAGTTAGAAGATTATCTTAAAATAAATCGTGTTGTTAGTTACATTAAAAAATATCAAATTTCAGCAGCTGAATCTCAACACTATTGTTGGAAAGTCTCGTACTAAGTTTTGCCTTCCGGGTGGGTATACACAGGGTACGGTTGCATGGCAACAGATGACCTGAAAATAGTTGCAGACAAATGGTAGTTCAGTTAAAACTTCTCAGTGCGTGTTCTTAATACATAATATAGGCCTCTCCATACGCACTTGTTCACCCCGTTAAATTCCTGACCTACATATCTGTGATATAATGTTCACCCCGTTAAATTCCTGACCTACATATCTGTAATATCATCTATCTAAAAGTCTAATAATTGGAGGATTAAAAAGTCGGTCGGTCAAAGGTCCCATTTGTTACAACATTCAAAAGACAATGGTTTGCTGTTAGAATTCAGCAATTTTCGCGTGGCTGAAGCGAGAGGACCTGCACGTGTATTCCGAACAATCAACTCCACCATTTGCGTATCAGTGCCATCACGGACTATCTTCCGATATTGCTCCTTTCATATATCCATCACGTAATAACACGTTTACATTGTAAGCCCAGTTTTGCTTTGCCGTCAGGAAGTTGCTAATTTGTTTTGTCCTGCTTAGGTTGGTGGCACCGGTTACACTACGAAATCGGAAGACATAAAAAATGAGTTACCTCAGATTGCTCAGCCTTCCTTCTGTCTTTATGTTTCTTGTGTTTGTGTTTCTTTTCTTTCTTATTGTGCTTCTTGTGTTTTTTATGCTTCTTCTTCTTACGGTCCTTATCCTCGTCGTCGTCCTCTTCCTCTTCCGAGCTCGCCTGAACAGCCGAAACATAAAAGCACGAAAAAATGTAGAAACACAACTAGTTTGAAGCATATCCTCTAAATTACTGGCCAAGGCCTAGATATAACGTCTAAACATCCGTAGATTGAACTTGGATAAACGTTTGGCAGACCAGTATACAAGTATTAAGCAGGTTCGATACGGACTACAACGAGAGAAATACGCTGTTTCGATACATGATGACCACGTGCACCCACGTAACTTTCGCAAAACTAAAATTTCAGCGAAAATTGAATCAACGCCATCACTCAAAATTCAAAAAGGCGTAATCTTTCACAAATTATTTCATTCTGTACATAGAATACTTGACATCTGAAATCCACTTAATGTGTTAAAAATTACTGGATCAGTCGAGCCCGATGCCTTTCAACGCAATTCGGTCGCCAGTAATAATGTATGCAGCGCTACATTGCTTCAGATACAGGTTTTACGAACATACGTCGTAGTTCTCGTTTCGCTTATCAAAATTTCGATATGTGTATCAGACCTAGAGGCTCTTTATTCAAGTCTTATTCATGGCAGATGACTACATGGTATTTGATAACCACTGCGTCATACTGTGTCAACTTCGTTAGAAACCTGGGAAATTGATGTTTGGAACTATGAATGCCGTCCTGTGCGCTGATATGGATGAATAAGTCTGTATCCACAAGGCACATATGATGTCGGCTGCCACGCAATCAGCCTTACTGTTTTAAGTGGCGAAGTATGTAATACAGTACACAGCTTATGTATTGAACACGACAATGTGTCGCTATGTGGCCCACGAGGATGGCTTTAAGGTTGAGCAAGAGCTTCGAAAGGTCGCATCTGTTGCTTGCATACTCATAGGTTGCTTTAATCCAGTTGTTCCCAAACTTTCTATCCCATTGGTAATATTCGTCCTCAAGACTTACAGCAAGTCATCATATCGGACGCAATGGGCACGGCTCCTAAAGACTGAAAGGGGGTAGGTCTCTGACAGCTATTCGGCGTTTTAATGGTACAAACGAGCTACTATTGATCTAGTCATGCGCATAACTTGCAGGCCACATTAAACAGCTTTGCGTACACGAGGTTTGGAATCACTTTGCTAGCAAAACAAAAACATAGCGCCTAGGTAAAATTTGAAATACCAACCGCGTTTTTTCTTGTGAAGATTCGGTTCGGATAAAAACAAATCAATACGGAAGCTACGGGCCCTACGTTCACAAAATTAGTTGCAAATGGTATGAAATGCGTTATCGCGCGTGGGACAAACACGTTTAAAACAATAGACACTAGACTTACAAAAGATCAATAACAATAAACAGCAACAGAAGGCAATAAAACTCAAATTACCTTCTCTACCTCCTCTTCAGAATCATCACTTCCTCCCTGCCTCTTTCCTCCACTCTTTTCAACAGCAGAATCTGAAGATGGGGACGCATGTCTTGTATGTTTGACAGGGGCAGCTTCTTCTTCTTCTTCCTCTTCTTCCTCCTCTTCTACATCATCCTCATCTTCCTCTTCTGATTCAGACACTGATGTTGAATCACGACGGTGCTTGGCTTTTTCCTTAACAACTCTTCTAACATCTTTTGTAGGAGCTTCATCACTTTCAGAGTCGTCATCATCCTCCGATGATGAAGCTTCTGATTGTTGTTTTCGTTTTCGCTCAGGAGTTACAGAGACCTTTCTCGGTTTCTGTTTCCTGTGCCTTCGATGTGGAGATATAGACCTTTCTCTTACCGGCTCCCTGCGGCTCGGTTTATCCCGCTTGGACCTGATTGGTGAAAGTCTCCTTCGAATTGCTGGCGAGACCTTACGTCGAGATTCTGTTCTCTTATTAATGACTCTGCGTAGATCAAGCTGTTCTCGTCTGTCAACCATTCGACCCACCTTTCGCCTTCGTTCATTATCGTCGGAATCTGAATGGGCTGGTCTACGTCGTTTACCCATACGTCCCATTCCAGCTTCCTCTTTGGCTCTGGCTCTCTGTCTTGCAAGTCTCATTCTTTGCTCCTCTCTTTCTTGCCTCAAACTTTGGCCTCGTGCCCGGCCTTTGCTCTCGCGGATATCTTCTTGCCTCTTCAGGCGAGCAGCTTTTTCCTTTTCGTATCTGTGCTTCTTACTCCTCTTAAGTTTTTCCTCGCTTAGGCGTTCCTTGTACGCTCTTTTCTTCTTCAACTTCTTCTCGTCTTCAGAATCGGACTCTTCCTCAGAGCTTCCCTCGTCTCTCACTTTCGACGACTTCTTTCCTTTTCCTCTCCCTTTTCCGGATTCTTCGCCAGAATCGTCCTCGGAGTTTTCACCAGACTCCTCTTCACTTACATCTGACTGGTTATCATCGGATTCCGGTGATCCGTGACGCTTCTTCTTTTTCTTCGAAGGCCTCTCTGCACCTTCAGACGATTTCTTCACAACAACCCTTCTATCACCCTGTTCATTGTCACTATCGGAATCCTCACTTAATTCTTCAGAAGATGGGCTCTTCTCCTTTTTCTTTCCCTTGGACGGTTTTCTGTCATCTCTTTTTCTCTGGCTGTCTTTCGTCCTTTTCTTCTTGTCTGGAGACGAATCGGAAGCATCCTCCTCTGAATCTTTCCTATTTTTTCTTCGCACATTCTTTTCTGGGGACATAGAGAACTCTTCACTTCTTCCCCTTGATCTTGCAGGCCTCTGTCCCCAATGACTATCCCTGGACCTGTCTGGAGATCTAAAGCGTTGGGCTTGTGCATGTGGTCGAGTATGACGAGGTGATGGGGAGTGCTGCCGTCTGCGATCTTCATTGCGGCGTCGTTGGTCTCGAAGTGGTGAAACTGAGAATGTAGGAGAGCGTCGTCGAGCTTGATATTGCTGTCCTGACCGCTGCATAGGTCGTCTGTGGTCAGGCGAAGCATGTCTACGCCTTGGAGGTGACATTGAGAAGCTTCTGCGCTGGTATCTCCCCTGTGGCCACCTCTGTTGATATCTCGACTGACCAAAGTCTTTTCTGTCTGTTCTTGGGGTCACAGATCGATCTTTTCCTCGCGGAGGACTACGTCTATCGAAGTCCTCCTTACTCTGACGGGCTTCTCCGCGTTGGGGTTTTCGCGAATCTTTCTCCTCCTCCACCTCTGGTTCTGGTGAAGGAGAAGAAGATGACGCTGACCGTGATCGTTTTGTTCGATATCTACGGCTCTGTGTTTTATCCGACTTCTTATACGCGGGGGATGCTTCCCTAGGTTTCTCTTTCGATTCTTTCATGTCCTCGTCTCTCTCACTTCCCGAAGACAACTTTTCACTAGCTTCTCGTTTCTCTTTGACTTCAGTCTCGTCCCGTGTCACTTCCTCTTGCTTAGATCCTCGGTGACCACTTTTCCGATGTGACGGAGGAGGCGACACCGACATTGATTTCTCTTTTCTCGTTTCACCATTTGCACTTACGACTTTTGACCTAACCGGTGACTCGGATGATGCTCTTGAGCTGGATCTGGAGTGATGTCTTTTACTTCGTCTTCCGGATTCATGATGTTGTCTTCGAAGGAAAAAACCCAGAAGCACAGTAATACGAGAGTTGTCAAGAGACAGTTTTAAGGTGCAATAGAAGATAACTGGAATGTGAAACTAGTCGAGGAAAAGATACCTAGGTGGTTGAGGTTTTCCGGTCCGTCTCTCCTTTCGTGCTAATTTTAAGATCCTAAAGAAGGGGTTCGACCTGAGCCTGCGACTTTAACCAGGAGTGCTTAAAACGAATTCGGGCAGGTGAAAGAATAGAGACATGGGCTCCTGCTGAAAATTGTCACACAACACGCTCAAAATGATAGAATTGAAAGGTCCTATACGAACGTACTTACGGCCTAAATAGGGTTACAGCAACGTCACACAAACAATCCAATTCTGAACAATCATCATTTAACACTGCCTATTTATCCAAAATGCCTAATTCTAGTTTAATCCTATATTTGCTTTGAAAAATACTGGTAATATTAGTCCATATTAAAAAGGAAAAACATCAGTTTTCGCATATTCAATGTACACCCTAAACATTTTCTAATGAATACCGCATTCATTCGATTAAGCACCGTCCTTGAAAGAGCGCCGAGTTTCAGCCGAAAGCTAATAAGCGCCTCCATCTTATTGAGGTGCGTATTCAAGGAATTGCATGTATTTTTCATACATGACTTTTGATTTCATATCTTGAAATATAAAGCGGAAGAGAGTAAAATGGAATGCGTGCTATTGTTGACGATTTCACTACTATGTAGGTTTACACACGGGACACCAACACAGCTCAAACGTTTTGAATCAAATTCTCATGCATCTACTTCACAAACTTTCTAAATGACAACACACTTTTGGAATTTGGAGTAAGAGCAAAGTAATCACCCAATGTTACGGCAGGTCGTGACAAAACATGAAAATCGATGGACATGATTTCTCAACCTCAGTGAGAAACATTAATATGCCCGTTTCAAGCTATAATATCAGTGCAAGGGTACTCAAAAAAGGCAACCAACTAGCTAAACAACTCAAGAGAATTGTTTAGAAAATATAGAAGAAAAGAATGGAATGAAGTAGAAGGTTGGAGAAGAACAGCAGAGGAGAAGAGCACACAAGACAATATACTAGAGCATG
Source organism: Alatinidae sp. Z8VKAUB7J3 (assembly GCA_010016025.2). Taxonomy (NCBI): domain Eukaryota; kingdom Metazoa; phylum Cnidaria; class Cubozoa; order Carybdeida; family Alatinidae; species Alatinidae sp. Z8VKAUB7J3. The sequence goes on along the minus strand of JAAAKM020001310.1, from coordinate 9,234 downwards.
GTAAAATAAAAAGTTGATGGGTAACCGAAGCATACCTTCGCTGTCGACGTGGTGACTTTGAGGCCGACCTGGATCTGGTTCGCGATCTTGAGCGGCGTCGAGTTGGTGTCCGACTTCGGTAAGGTGACCGCCGACGAGGCGATCGTCTTCTCGGTGACGGTGACCGTGACCTGGAATGGTATTTGCGTCTTCGCGATCTGGAGTGTGACAATGAACGCGACCGCCTGCTCCTTGTATAGGAGCCCCTACGAGATCCCCTACTTCTTGATCTGGATCGTCTATTTCTTGTAGGTGTCCTTGATCTACTTCTTGTATAAGATCTGAAAAGTAAAATTAAAACGATTAGATACAAGGAGACACTCGAGTTAATAATTATAGCATCCAGGAGCACTGAAACTTTCCAATAGGTGGGGGAACTGTATCTCTTACATAATTTGGATCTGTGGGAGGGGCCATACAGTACTTTTTGTATTAGTGGGCATTCACGTGGCAGTGTTATTATTATACATTCCATTCGGGGTCGCAGTATATCGAATACGTCATCATTTAAGGAAAGTTTCAGTACAATGTGCAAGACAGCAAGTCTTAAAAAAAGACAGCATCAACTCCCCTTTCAAGTGTGACATCATACACGCAAATATGAACAAAACGCTTAACCTATAACGTTGTTAGAAGAGTTTTCTTAAATTAATACTTAAGTTTCATCCCAACTTTGGCAGAGCGGAAAAACGTGTGGAACGGCTCCACTTGCTACGCGAACTCCTGTATTACCGTAAAAGGACTCCGAAAGAAAACTGACATAAAAGTAAACAGTGAAGCGAAACCAATGCCCTGTAACAAGATGGCTATTTAGTTTTCTTGTGCCAAGAAGTGCGTTTTATCATGTGCAGTGTGGACAGCTGGTTTGACGGTTTAAGGTTTTCTCACACTCCCACGGCGAGTAGGGAAACTTAACATTCAAACAGTTACATGAAGTAAAAAAAACATTCGCACTTAAAAATATCTCACTTTAATTCTCGACTTAATTTTGCAACAATAGGTGACAAAACTCCTGACGCACCTACGGCGGGATCATGATTTCGGCTTTTTTCTTCTGATAACGATGAAAACCCTTGGAACGTTAGAGGATCAGGCAAACTTTTTGCAATCACACGATCAAGCCTTATGAAATGGCTTGTACATTATGCATATGCAAAATAAATATGTTTAACCTTGTTTGGTGATACTGTCACTGATTCCTGGAACGCGACTGCATTAAGTAAGTAACCCCAGGGGTTGTCTCAACTGATCCATAACATCGTTTGTTTTCTGACATGACCGTTGGTGGACGATTGGTGGATTTTCCATCCACTTATATTTCGAGGCGGTTGGCTCTAACGATATCTTTTTCTTTTACTTTATATCAATATCTATCTATTCTGAGAATATATATTACTGTGATCCTGTTGACGCTGTTGCGAGGTTTGATGTAGTTTGGTTAACATAACATATTGGGAAAGCTTACTAATTATAACCGATCAATCCAAAGTACATATGACGACAAACAAAACAGCGACACATCACTGATGAAAATTGGCAGCATGCAATCGAAGCATCGCGTTCCTGACCTCTGCGGAAGTATGGTAAGGCAAATGATGATTCTTATTATTCAAAATAAACTGTTTTAGCGTCTGTTCTTTGTTAGTGTTTTCAAAGACTCAAGAAACTGCTCCTAAAATCAAACTGCTTAGTTTATTGTTCTCCGTAAAACGCGTCAGGGATTTCCAGCCTTTACCACTTTACACCCTCTTGGACGTTTGAAATAAGCCAGCACAGACTGAAAAGCATTTTACTGTAAAAGATGACTGATGAAACACATAGACTACGGTAGTCGTAATGTATTTCATTTCTATATAGGAAGCTATTAATACTCAGCAACATTGTCGAAATACAGCCATGGTGAGCATTTCCAACTGAAAGAAGACCCCACTCCGGAGAAACCTTAAGACCACAGGACCGCTTTTAATGGTCTACGACGAGTCCCTTAAGAGTGGCATCGCATCCAGATGGATCGAGATGCTGCTGATCTTAAAAAACTATATGTAGACAGAGTATTCATGTATGTAAACCGCTTTATGTTAATACAACTCACCTGTCCTTCTTTCCTTTATCTACAAAAGGAAGGGAGGTAACAATTCAGTAGGGAAGTATCACTATAGTTTTATCTTCAAAGCTTATCCTACTCCATCAATAGAATCCAACTGCCGATTGAAAACGTCAGTTTTTACATTAAGGCAAATTAACGGCTGGGTTCTCGCATTCTCATATAGAATTGCAGTTACGATTTTGCTTCTACAATCAAGTACTAAAATGCAGGAACATTACGGTAGAGCAACTATACACACGTTGCATGAAACATTATTTAGCGTTCCTGCCACAAGAAACAAAGTACTACATATTTTTCAATATTGCCAATACATGCACAGGTCATTTCACTAGAGCCAGCAAAATAAAAGAACGTGCAGTACATATTGGACAACGAGAAAAACATTCCACCACGTATGCGAGTGTCATCATCTACTCCTCAGTCCCTTGTTACTAAAAGCTGGCAACTTCTAGAACGCCATGGGTACAACCTTAAAATGGAAAAACGAAGCTCATAACCTTATGTGCCCACAAACTTGTGTGTAAAACGGGCTAATTTCGCAGAGAAGTGACTTTTAATAAAGCCATAATTTTGGGTACTTACTTAAGTTAGCTTTCTTGGCTTAAGAATCACAAGTGGCTTTTTCGATTAGAACCTGTTTAGTTTCTTACTTATTTTCAAGTTACATACTACTGAAGGGTAGTAGTAGCAATTTTCGGTTATGACAGCCCATTCAAGCTCAAACCCTACTTCACTCCACCTAGCGCACAGAGAAAAACACGTCTTTAAGTGACTGGCAAGCCTTATACCATGTCCAACGGCCAGTTTTATTAAAAAAAACCGAACTTTCCTCTCCATTTGACCTACTTATCTGTCCTCGCAAAAGCACATCGTACAATAAACAACAAAAAGTGGAAGTGAAGAAAGAAAAAAGGCTGTTTACCAATGGCTCCATCTTTTCCTCTCTCTCTGACCTACATGGAAAAAGATAACGATAGTGTTAACATGCAGAAGACACTGTTTTCTATAGTAACCAAAACGGATTATCTGATTTGCTTAGAAATCGTAATTCATAAATTGGTATAACGACCTCTCTTGAACTCTCGTCTTCACAGCCCAAAAAAGCCGGGCCTTCTTCAGTCTTCGACATACCCTCAACGAAACAAAAACTTCGCAAAAATCTCTCATTAACAAAGTATACCTAGTTTCGAGAACCTTTCTGAAACTCTCAGGCGTATCCTTTCAAAATAAATCTGAACCTTAATTGTCTTGCAAATATGTCCACTAAGGAACCAATATACTTAACCGACAGAGCGCGAAAGATGCGAAGAATAACAACTGTCTACACTTTCGAACAAGTGTATTGCGCGGTACACTATGCTTCTGCCCATAACGTTACTTCAAGATTGAATAATAAATTTTGCTTAAACTGTTTACACCTCACAGTAAAGCTCTCTCCATTACACAACGCTTTTGTTTCAGACGGCATACTTCTACTAGCAACTTAGCTATAATAGGCCAATCAAGATTTTTGGGATACCACGACCCCCTGGCTGCTTGTCAGCTTGTCAGCTTGTCAGCCACTGTCGTAATATCAACACTTCTAAAATGATCGATGTCTAAAATGTCGTAAAAGTTGTAATACCTGATTCTCTTTATCATCTTCACTCTCTGAATCGCTACTCGGAATGTAGTGGCCTTGAAGTACTTTCATAATTTTAGTGTGAATAGCATTAGCAAACTTTTCATCTCCTGCTTCAATAAGATGCACATAGTCTGTATAGAAATACTTTTCGTTCAACCTCCCATCTGGCAACGTCCAATCCGAATCATGTTTTAAAAACCAGACGTTCCTGGTTCTTGGGCTGCGACACCATTTGTGCAGCTTCTTGTTGACGCGGTCTATCATAATCCTTCGATCACTCCATTCAAGATCTCTGGGAAGTATCCCGGACACTATGATCTTCGCATTTGGTTTTGATGCCTGAAAGCAGTTTACAACACAACAGATTCCTTCGAAGATTTCATTTGGGCCATCTTTGTCTAGATTGTTTGTTCCTACATGTATAACCACCATTTGCAGGTTCAGCGGTATCTCGCCGTTTTCCACTCTCCAAAGGACATGCTGAACTCGATCACCACCAATTCCAAAATTTAACGCATTCAGCTGCTGGAAATATTTCTGCCATATTTTGGGGTATCTGGTCAACCCACTGATGATCGAGTCCCCAATGAGCAAGACGCCTGATGCTGACGTCTTGGAAATTTCTACATACTTGTTATGGTCTGTATACCATCCATGTTTGGCATCACGCCCTTGCGGTGTTGTTGATGGGGACGTCATATAACCAGACAGGGTTTTCCAGATAGCCTTAGGAGGTGTTGTGAAGGGATCTAAAACTTGTTGGGTCGAGATACCGACTATGCTACGTCCAAGTTTTGGTGCTGAAACCTGTAAAGAACAATAATAGTTTAGCTCTGGCAATAAAAATTCCTATATTCAGTTACAACTGGAGGCTTCACTGTACGGCTGCAGAAAATATGATACATAAAAGATGGTTTTCACCTCCTAGTTCCCTACACGATTTTTATTATCAACGCAGGCTCTGGATCTGATCCTCAGTTGCTTAGTTTTCACGCTGAAAACAGTGCTAAAGCTGTTTTACTGGTCCCTTCTTGTTTGTACAAGCGTGTTGGCTTGAACATAAAATAAGGAACACTGTGACGATATCAGATCGCGGAACAATTTTATTTCGCTGTTCTGGGGATCGACTAAGGCCAGGGCTACCCTAGAGTATATCAAGCGTACGCATGCACTTCACTCACAGAAATATACTGCGACGTGCTAAAGGTTCCACAGGTGAGAACTCGAGACATTTTCCTACGAGTGTCTGTCAACGTTTTTTTTACGCGTCAGTCTTTGTACGTGTATGGATACCATCACGGATTCAGAATGTCTCAAAACTTCATCCAAGGATTGTTGTTCAGTCCCTGAGCAACTCAAAAAGGTAAGTAGGGAATTGATATACAAAGAGAAAACCTGAGCCTTAGTCGAGTCTTTTAGTCACACTCCTGCTTTGTTAACTTTATATTTTCTGAATATTTATGGCAAGCTTTGAAAGAATTGCATGACACCAGCGCTATTTTACTGAAGTACAGAACACGCTGTTTAAGAATTGAAAACTTAACTATTCCTTTTAAATCTAAATCACCACATCTACAAACCTCTTCTTTGACCTTGCTTAAGGCCTGAGCTTTGACAACAGCTATCTCTGCTGGAGTCATGATCTTGATATCGGGATCCGGTTTGATGTCCTTTGGGTCTATCCTCTCTTCCGAAAAATCGGCACTGCTCAGAAGGTTGGCTTGCAGCCTGTCCTGCTCCAGCTGTCGAGAAATAAGAAAACAGCCACGTAAAGACCTTGCACGAACCGTGCGCGCGACTTGAATGATAACACAACGCTAAGAGCTACCACTCCAAAATGTACAGTACAGGCATTATATAGAAATATAAAGTTGTAACTGTAAAAGTAGCAGCACCACAGTGTTCATTCGACGTGGGTACACTTTTAATTCCAGGAATCGGACGTCTCGTTGATTCCACTAACGATCACTCTTCCTTTCATATGCATAGCTAAACTCAAGTAATTTCGTAGCAATTTACATTAGTCCTCGCACATCTTTTTACAAAAAAACCCCACTTAAATCGCATCCTACTCTCTGAGTATAAAGCTTTCTCCTTAATGACGGGTTTTGTTGGCCGGAAAGGCAAGTGCGTGACCCTGGTATCAAACTGGTAGTGGCAGCCATGTCAAGCCAATACAACCGTCTCATAAAGTTATGTCGCCACTACAGTTATCAAGTCTACATAAAGCAGCCAGACTGGCAGGGGATATAAAGCAAAGCCTATACTTCCTATACTTTGATTTTGGATTCGGATTTTGCAAAAGGAAAGCATTAACAGGGTGTAATGTCCAGCGCCACAGTATTGCGGTGTGATGTAGCCAAAACCAGCACTTAGATACAATCAGAGAGATCGTGGGTGTGTTTGGAAATTCTAGTGTAATGCTACTACTTTTACGAAAGGCCTTTTTCGTATTTTCAAAGGCCTTGCACAGCTTTACAAAGACATAATAGTATAATATTGCATCTGCGGATAATAAACGAAAGTAATTCATTAAATAACGTGTCCTTGAGTCTTGAGTTTCATACAAAATCTGAAATAGAAAAGAATATTGAAGCGTTTATTAGCAATAGTTAGAGCTGTAGACATGATTGCCAGCACGTCACCATGGCCAGCTTTACAAAATAAAATTTGATTTACCAATGCATATAAAATTATCAAGTTTACAATCAGATACATTTGATTCCCGTTCCAACGATGTTCCGATATATGTTGTCAAAGTGAATAAATGGACGCTTGGTATACAAATTTTGAGCCATATAACAATTGATATGCTTCAAACTGACGCATTTGAAGTGTCTTCAACTCGCTTGCCTTCTTGTGCTCTAATTGGCGATGTTTCATAATGCCACCCAAACCAACCCACACCCCCTGAAAAGCCATGGGGGCTAATTCTTCGTTACCACATGAGACCCTCCGTTTCAACAAGATTTCGCCATTTCATATGATTCACTTGAAGTTCCTATTCTTCTTCATTCATTAAAGAGAATGCTTCACGCCCCACACTATGCCTTAGAACACAATAACACGTATGGCTCACCACTGCAGCCTTCACCATTTTCCTAAACCATCTATTTCAAGATTTCCGAAAGAGTAAAAGTCTGGCACCAATTGTAAATTTTCTGCCTTTCGCCCGTGGTCCAGTGATTAATGCTGTCATAATCGTAACAATTCCATCCTCACCCGGTCCTTAACAAAAACATGGACCTCATACAGACAGAGATCGAAAAATAAAATAAAATTGAAGGCAAAATTGAAACTACACTTACCATAAAATCAATTTGACCTAAAATAATAACTAGGATGCTGTCTCCCTACCTATATAGCGAGCCTTCTAGACGCAGTGCTCTCTTTCTATGACAGATACCTATTTTACATAAGGATTCTACTATCTGCTGACGGACAAATCGGTCCATCAAAAATCCTAACCTTCGTAAGAAACGCTTAAACTACACATGGGTAATTGCTACATTTACTACATGGTCGTGTAAGAGTCTTGGCGTATGAAAAGTGCAATACGCCAATATTCAAAATCTTAATAATTCATAAAGTAAGGAACAGGATTCAAATAATATTATTATGTTCCCTGGAATTCGCAAAAAATAATACCTACATACATACATAACAGAGAAGACCCTAATCAAGGAAATAAAATTTTCAAGTAAATTTCAAACTGAAGATGGGCGTTCTGTCCTCAAGTGGGCCTCCTGTCCATGGTCGGCTCGGTATTATAAAAGCACAACAGCTATCGTTTAGGTCATGTGTACAATGAAATCTTGTAAACTCGAATGCTCATTATGGAAATCATAAAAGCAACTTAGCCTGCTAAAATGATTTGTTTCAAGTAATACACTGCAATAATAAGCCACCATTTCAACTAGCTTAATACCGTACCATTGCAAAAGGTGAAGTCAGACATTGCCTAAGGGATCTCGACTGTATAAATAGAAGGTCCTACAAACAGCAGGACGTCGAGGGGAGACGATGGGTGACGGCGAAGAATGAGAAATTAACCTAAATGATGCACATTTCCCTAAATCTTAAGATAACACCTCCACTCTACATCGCTGTAACGCTTATAAGGATCAGTTAAATCTTCGATGATAAGCTACGCTTGCTAAGGAAGGTACACCTTTAAACTGTACTCTATACACTCATGGTGCTATCTTAAAAACCACTTTATCTAAAATTTTCTAAAGATAAAACGCAGTGACACTAGACCTGCAGGGCAGCAAAAGCACAGCTTTATGGGTTTTCCCGATTCAACCAACAGTGTAACACACGAAACCTGCATGAATACTACACGACGAACAATACCTGGGTAGAATTATCTCCTGTTGCAGCTGCAGAGCTGCAAAAGCTCAATTCTTATAACTACTTCCTGGTAAGATAAACGATCTAACTTCTGTCACATCTCTATGACAAATCCCTACGAAAGCTAGTGGATCGACAAGAACGGTCTTGTCAGACTGCGCTGTAAGTGTGCCAGGACAAAAGACATCCAATTTCATCAGTGGCGTCAAATGATATTCTATAAGCAATTTGCCCCAATAGTGCACTAATATTCAGCTATTTAGGAACCTGCAAAACGCTACTAAGATCTTAAAAGCCAATGACAGGGCACATCGAAAAAAATATAACGGATAATACTTTTCACGTCTATATTCTCTCTTGTCAGTCTTTTAGTCATGGGCACCTGATGAGCAGTAACAGCGATACTGGAACAATAAAATCATTGAACAGGCTACCTACAGAATCAATTACTATAGAATGTGCATTGCTGTCATACACCCAAAATGAGACACACGTGAGCTATTTACATCAATCTCCCTTAAACAGGTCATATAAAACAGACTTTCCCAACACGAATAGTAAAATATCTTGTGAAACTCAAGAAACGATTACAGAGATGGCCGCAACACAGAAGGCTTTGAGCTACTTTCATTAAATACCTCACTGACGTTAGCCGTGACCATTACAATCAATAGTATCATTAACTAACAGTAAATACTGTAAATTATTGCTGCGCACAATTGCTGCGTGTTTCCCTCAGGCACCTCATCCAATTCGGATGGCAACTATGCTACTCATTCCAAAATCAGCGGTTCCGATAATACGGAATACAATTTAACTACATATACCATCTTATGCCCAAATGCTAAGTAAATTAAGAGTACTTGAACTCCCGGAATCAATTGTTCTTGTGCACTGTCGTATTTACCATGTAAATTAGAAAAGGTCTACGTAACCCCAGTATTTACAAATTTGGGAATTTAAAATCGACCCTACCACACTTCCTGTTATCTTCCAACAACTTCTATACGAGGTTCCACATTGACATATGTTATATTAAAGCTTTACACAATGTTCCTCTTTAAATGTTACTACAACATCCCGTACAAAAACACCCTCACTGTTCATACCG
>JAAAKM020001309.1:3180-14845 GCA_010016025.2 Alatinidae sp. Z8VKAUB7J3 | reverse complement strand
AGATCTTGTGGATCACTTTACCATAATAGATTTATGAAAAAATGAAATTCTGAAATTGGCTACCTGGTTGACATTTTCGTGGAATGGCCCTTTACTATCTTCATTATCAAAAACGTCACATGTGCTGATCTTTGCCCCTTACATTATTAACAACAAGATATTTTATCTATGAGTAACTATATCTTGAGGTCCTTATTTGCCTTCTCCCCTCGCAATCATTGCCACCACCATTGCCATCATCATCACCATTATCATCATCATCATCATCATCATCATCATCATTATCATAATTCTGATTATTATTAGCATCAACAATATTATCATGTTATCACGATCATCATTTATAGCAGAGGAGACCCCATTTTTTCTTTCTCCTATACTCTCCTTTATTTTCATCGCTATGTTATCTTTACTCTCCTCATCCCTCTCTTCTTTGTAACAATATTTTTCAGGGGTACCAACCAGCTTGAAGTCAACATAGTTGTTAGAAAAACTGTCCCAACTGCCGTAAATTGATAAACAGTAGTACAATTTCTTGCTTCCTTAGCGCAAAACAGGATCGATCCGAACAAAACATCAAAGGCATTGGCGCACGGCCAAAGGGGCTGAGGGGGGCTGCAGCCTTTGATGTTGCGGCCCTTTTATAATTCCTTAATAAGAAATAAATATGAAATAATTCAAGTCTTACCTTCCATCTGAATTAGCGTCGGTATTCCTGCCGAAATGAAGTGCTTTTAGTCGATTCATGTCCCAATAATTTTCGAGCACAGGAGTATTTTTTCGGGAAAAAAGCCACAGCCCCTCAATATTTTTCGTCCGTTGCACTTATGGTCAAAGGGTCAGTCCTTCCCTGGCTCTCACCATTTTACAAGCTTCTTACAGCCCCTTTAAACCATTTTGACAGTTCCAAGACCTCTTCTACCTCCAAACATGAATAATTGGGGTCTTACTGAACTGTTGTTCCGATTGTTCTAATTATTTCATAATTTGAGTTAAACTACTAGAATAATGACGTCAGATTGATTTTAGTTTCTTTTCTGTGCGACACAGGTTGATTATCTTCAACAAGCAAATCGAGATCTGGAACAGCAAGTAAGGGAGACATTAGATAGTCAACAAGAAGCAATTAGCAAGTCCAAAGATCTTCAACTGAAGAATGATGAATTGTGCATAGAAATTCGTGATTTAGGTCTGCTCATTAAAAGAATGGAGCAAACGACGGAAGAGCAGAATGAGTCATGGGAACGTCAACTGAAGGCGGTTGAGGTATGAAAACGAACATGTTTGTATTACGTTGGGATATAGTCTGCTAATTTGTGTCCTCCACATACGCAGGCGATTTGGCAATGCATTAGATTCCTTCTTAAACTTGACAAAACTGAGAAAATCTAAAGAATAGCGGCATGACCCCACTAACTACTACTTACAGGCTCTGAGGCCCCAGCTTATTCAACTCATGGTGGTTTGTGTATTTTGTATTTATGAATGGGGTTTATACTTTATGCTACCACAAGTGTGAGAAGCAATCTAAGCCAAAATTTCGCTTTCGCAGCAATCCCAATAAGCTAGCTGTGCATCTTAAATGTTCATTAAGTCTCCTAAGAGCGAACAGATATAAAAAAAGAAGGACAATTGCAGGAGTCAAAGCCAAAGTTGAGTTGTAGACGAAAAAAATAAGTCGGACGGTTCAAAATACCCGTACGAAATATTTTGTGCCCGTTCTAAGGAGGCGGGCAGTCGTAACGACTTCATCTTAAGTCTGCCAATGAATAATTAAGTCTGTTTTAAAACTTCGATTTATAAACAACCAGGTCGAAGGCTAACCGAGAAGTGTTTTGGTGCTATCAGTCCATGCGTAGTTTAAAACACTAAAAGACCATGTCAGCAAACCATGAAGATCGTGTGCCTTCCTCAAATTGCAGCTGTGTAATATACCAATTTTCTTACCGGTGTAAGGCTGGCTATGTTGCCCGCACGCTGTTTTGGGACAGACACGGCAACAGGGCAGCATTTGATTGAAAACCCACCATGTGCTGACACTATCAAGAGGATTCGTTTAGGGTATTAGCCAAAGCCCGATCTCCTTGTTCGTTGGGATGCTTTAGAAGCTGCATCTATCAAAACAAAGAAGCCAGTGCTGTGTCGACAAAAAGAATTTGTTTAGAATTCACACCTTTTGCAATAACATGAGTGGCAGAAAAGGTGTCGTTCTCGTGACTGTTGTTTTTTTTATGTGTTTTGGTCTTCTCGTTTCCTATAAATTCATCGTAAAAAAAGCTTTCATACTTAACTGCATACGATTTCTGTGATTGGTTTATGGTGAATCCGTTACTTGACGAACCTTGTGTTTCTTAAATCAAAAATACCATTCGGCAGTTTGACTCTGCCATAGGGCAGTACTTGCTTGAAAATCCAAACTGTGCAAAGATATACATGGACAGTTGCTTTCGTATCATAGACAAGGCTAGGTCTCCATTGCATTTGGCGTTTCTGGAGTTGGTCTACATAAAAGGAAGAAAATCTTTGCTATACAGACCATAGGAATATACTAATTGGCCGAACTAAGTTAATCTGTACGGTTCTAACGGACGCTGGTTGGTCCGACAGCCTAACTTCTGTTTGGCTCTTTCAAAAGTAGAGTTGGGTATCGTGATTTATTCGTTTCATTTCGCAAGCAGTCTCTTGCCAACAAGCTTTTTTGCAGTATTTATGTTCTGTAACGTAAACAAACTTTTTAATAATAATTTATGTATACTTTCTTTTGAAATAGACCATCCCAATGGGAGACGAATTGGTTTAAGTAAAGTACACGTTTTTTTCTAGAAGCAACTCAGTTGCTTAGGTGTGAGGCCTCGACTTGGTCCAAAGTCTAAGCAACAAGCTAAGCAACTCGAGGCCTCGAATTTAGGAGGGATAATTTTTAAAACGCCTGAAAAACAAATCAAGAAACGTTTTTCATTAAGAATGGATTACAAACTGTTGATACATAACAAATATAACACTGTTGATAATATGTCAATCAAAGAGATCAAAGATCCAAGCATCATTTGGTATTTCATCATTTACAACACAACGAAATTCTACCTAAAATAACCTGTAGTGATACCTAAGCAACTACTTAAGCAAGTCTAGGCCTGATTTTGGAAAATTGCTAAGCAAATCGAGGCCTGACCCCGAAAATGGAGTTGCTTATAAGAAAGAACCTTGTAGTCCATAAGAAAACCATTTTTCTTGCACTTTTTCCAATGTCTGATTTGCCCTTCTAAGGTAAGGAATTGGAGTCTCCTGCAATTGATTCTAAAAGTTTCGAACCCTTCATGTTATTCTGTGCATCACACCCCATCATTATTATTTTGAAAAAAATCTTAAAAAGAGTCTTTCTTTTATTTCTGAAAATAGGAATATATTTAGGGCACTAAACACCTTTAAAGTTTAAAACCTGTAATTAATTGGTTAAGTAGATCCCGATATTGCAACCTTTGTGTAACTATGTATTTTATGCACCATGGTCCGTCCACATGACCACTTGCTGAAGAGATGCTGCTATCACATGCATCAGGGTTTAAGATAGGCATACAATCGAACCATTGTATAGACAAACCACACTTTCGTGCACTGATAAGCGAAGCTGAAGTACGACTCCAAAAGGAAAAGTCACGGTAAACAACAATTAAAATGGAAATTCGGACCGCGAAACTGTTTAATCCGTTTGGCGAATCGTCGACATCGACAGCATACGACACCGCTCGGAGCCTGCAAAAATATTTGTTCTGGATTTAGAAACGAAAGCCTGATATTAGCCAAACATGATTCGGTTCGCAGTAACCACTACTGCTGAAAGAAACAAGCCTTTCAGTATATTCCTGTCAGTATTTTTTGCGGTTTAATGCTACCAGTGACAAGTATAAGAGTTTTAAGTTAAATGTAAATATATGTAACTAAAGCTAAGAGGGAAGGCTTAAAATGCATTATTTCGATCGGTTCAACTTTTTTACATCACTTGAAGCCAAAAAGGAAAGCCCAAACATCAATCTGAGATCGCATTATCGGACTTCATTTTCTCCAATGCATGCCCTTTCCTTCTATCCCAAATCCCGTCTCTTGATTCTTTGACTATCGTTCTATCGTGAACAATATCTCGCTTGAAAGTTGTTTTGTACAGAGGCGTATTTTGTCAAATTTGTTCAATCCCCTTACAGAACAAACGGAAAACAACATCGGTCTCATGTCTAATTAACGGAACCATCGTGTTTCAATATTATCTTTATATGCATGACTGACAACAAAGAAATGCGTAAGAAACACATAAATTTAAATTACTTCATTTGTATTGGTTTTTCCCGATCATCAAAGTTCCTCTAGTGAAGCATTTGAAGGTCTTTGATCCCCTGATCCCCTATGTACCTCCGTGAAGCTACTAGCACATTTGCAGCTACAATCGTGGACAAAAATAATGTAAGTTTTCCTCCAAAAAGTCAAAAAATTGCATAAATGGCTCAGAACACAAGCTGAAGGACAGGGGTATTTATTTTAGCTTTTACTTGGTTTCCGCCGGACTCTCTCGTTTCTCTCGGAGCAGCAGAGTGCTATTGTATACACCTATCGAAAAGTGCTGTTTTCAAATTCGACTGTTGGGCTTAACAGGGTTGGGCCTCTGTTTACATAAATTAAAGTCCTCGATTGTAGCTGGTTTTGACCTAATAACTTTGCTTACTTTCAGATCCGACGAAAATATCATCCTTGCCTTCTCTAATTGTACGTACTATCGTTGCAACCCGCTGGAAGCGATCTGGCATCCTTGGAGCGTGCAAAGGTCTCCAGTTTAAAAGCACTAAAGTAACTCATAAGTGAGAACGGCTATGATCATACTGCGTTCTTTTTGTCACAAGTACTGACTCGAGAAAATCTGTGATTACATCTACTTCTTTCACCCCTACATGCTTTGTCGCTGTGTGCCATTATTAGAAGAACAAAGAAGCATATGTATAGTTTATATCACTAATTCAGCCAGAATTATGAATTTTGTGTTTTCGGGATGGAAAAGAACGGTGGGAAATTTTCGCATGTTTTAGTCTCTAGGTTATAAGAAGTGGACTTCAAATTTAATTATCTGATTCCACGTCCCATTTTCATCTTTAGGATGAATTGGAGACAAAGCGTCAAATTGTTCTCGACACTCAGGCGGAGCTGCATCAAGTAAAAAAGGTATGAGACATAACACTTTGCCATACATAATACACCCCTGATACTTTGAAATATATCATCTTCGTAAAAACGTCAAATTTTAAAAAACACATGGTGTAAGGTAAGTAAAATAGGAGCATAGGATCAACAGCAACGACTCTCTGCTGTGATTCGTTAAGTGCGCGCATGCACGTTTCTTAAACTGCTGAATATTAATGCTGTTGTGCTAATACGTGCGCCAACACTGTGTTTTGGCTGCATGAGCGTAATTGATAAGGTAACTATACAAAACCTTGCCCTGTTATTGTACAGTCAGAAGGGTTTATCTTTGGGGTCGTAAAGAAATAGTTATTATATGAGCGTGGTTTTAGTGATGTGTTGCTTAGTGGTGCGGGAGCTCACTTTCAAAACAGCGTTAAAGGGTTCGATCGAAGTGCAGAGAAGCTTTGGCATCTTCCCTTCGCCACTTCCTTTGCTCTGATCCAATTTATGTTCACTGAGAAAATAAGGAGGAAACTCGACGCATATGCCTATGTTTGGAAACGCCAGTTTTCATAAAAATGGGTCTCGCTGGCTACGCCCTTACAGTGCGTAAAAGTTGAGTGTCCGTTGTGTGTGCAACCATTTCATTGTTATTTTCAGGGAATGTCGGTCACTGAGACAATTGAACAGTTGGCCAATTACAGGTGGAAATCGGCGGGAAAGTCCTTTATCAGTCGGTGGATGTTAAATTATCACTGCCCTTGCTCAACATGGCTTATTGAAAGCGTCTCTTTTAGAAACGTGAACCAATTTTGACATTACCCTCACCACCCCGCAGACTATACAGTGTATTGAAAAACAATAGGCACTGCTGCCTTGTGTATTAAAACTTCTTCGTATAGATTCTTGGACCCTATAATGTAGAGATTACAAATGCTGAAACAGCACCTTGCTAGAGAATATCTATAAGTTTATTCAGTGCTGAATATACGAAGAAGATAATGGAAGAGATTTCATTTGCTGAATCATAGAGGGACCACCAATCAACTGATTGTGTACAAGTAGCAACGACTACCGTCTTAATGCCATCAATTTATTTGTTATTCGTCAACAAAGCCAGTGGCTTTTAGATGTCAGTCCGTGTTAAAGTGAGTCAGTCAGGGAAGTTCCGCGTTGCACAACATGTGTTAGATCAATGCTAACAGTCATGTGGTTATGTACGTCATGTCAAGTTCTGTAACAGGAACATGTAACTAATATCGTTTAGTTAGTTCAACTCGTGTCTTCGTGCTGTAAGGATGTTTGATCTCTATGAATATAAGTCTTGATTTTGAGTATACAGAAATGTATCATTTATGGTATCCACTGCACCTTTCAAGAGTCCGCATATGGGTTATTTAGTTCGTGTTGCCACAGAGTACAGATAAAGTAGAGGGATATTCAAGTGGTTAATAGATCTTTGCGCACGATCAAAATGATTATCTGGAAACGATGCTAATGATGCTTACCATTAACGTAAAATTTGAACAAGTAACTCCTGGTAGATTGGCTGCTCAATTCATTAATAAAGGAACTTTCATTGAATGTGAAGGCTGATAATACTATAATAGCAAAAGATGACTGAGAAAGTACGCAGGAGATAAATAATGGTATTGTTTTCTGCTCTGCGAACTATGTCGATAACAACAAGCCAAATCCTCAAATGCATGTACATTGCATCGTAGATTATCCGGAGTTCAATAATCCGGATGTCGTAAAAATTTTAAACGATTGCTTGCGCGTCAGCAAATTTACGAAGATTGGTGCTTGCGATGGCGGGAAATTGGCGGCAGACAGGCGAGCGGTATCGCTGAAGCAAAGCCGTGTCATTCAATATTTCAAAACTGAACTTTCATACTTCATCTGTGAATTAACCAGCCCACGTAGCAAAAAATATTAAATTACCAACGAGTTGCGTTGGGTTTTTTTCTATTATCCGGATTTTTCGGTTTTCCGGAAATTTTTTCGTTGTTTGGTTTTGAACGTCCGGATAATCGACGATGCACTGCACTTGAGTTTCAGATTTAGACCTGCGACATCGTTACACCTCAAACAAAAAGTAAAGGCCTAGGTAAGAAATTTAACTCCGTCATGAAACAAAGTTATGTTTGTAAAATCTTCTTAACAAAACTTGAAAGGGTACCGACAGTAGTTTCCTTTCTGCATTTTCCTGTTGTATGGTGCAGCCTTGACGTATCGCAGTGCCTTTAAACTCGACCTCAAGGACTGCTACTGCTGATTATGTACAAGTACGAAAGGCCGCCGCCCTAACGATGTCAATTTCTTTGTCATTTTCGGCTCAATCCATTTCTTTTAGAGACCTCGTACAAGTATTTTACCTATTTTTCTTTCTTTTGTTCTCTTTTTTCTTTGTTCCCCTTTTTTCTCTTTTTTTTCTTCTTTTTTTTTCTTTTTCTCTTATTTTATTTTTTTCCCGTTTTTTTTGTGCGTCTATTAGGCATTGCATCGTGACCATAGAGCTGTACTCTCCCACAACTGAACTTTTATCAAGTCTGCCATGTTAATAATATCTGATCTTTCTGCCAACATCGCAATTCATCGCTAGTAAACTTTACCAGCTGCGAAACTCATACGCGAGTGTCAGACGCCTTACTTTCTTTGTGATTTCAATCAAAATTCAAACACAAACATTGACTTAATTATTTAAATATTATTGAATGCATATGACAGGGTTTTGCTTGTTATATAAACATTCTCTCTTCATTTGGAACGTCTCCTGTCTCTTTTTCCACCCTTACGAGGACACGTGATTGTTATTTAAATACTTAGATTGATAACACACAACGAAGAGATCGTCGATCTCAATTATGGAGACATTAATCATTTTAATCTCTCATGAATATGTATCTTAGTGAAGATACGAAATATTGAGATAAAAATGATTGCACAACTTCTTGTAATTCTCTTTAGTATCAAATCATTTTAATGTGCTGAAACGATTTTGCAATGTTGTTAAAATTCAGTTCTCGAAACGTATTTAAAAGGTCTAGGTATACATTAGGGCTCGCAACGAAGAACAAAAGTTTAACGTCGTGCCATTTGAGGTAGTTTCCTTGTTTCCTTTCAGCTGCATGTAAAAATTGGATATGGTGGCAAGTAACTTGACCTGATATTTAGAATATTTTTAGGTTGTAATTTATGTCTTGGTTTCAATGTTTAAGGCTTGTATGATATTATGGCTCGCCATATCTATCTTCCACATAATTTATTCGTCTCTTTAAATTCTAGAAGGAACAGATCCATTTTCTAACCCACTGCATTCTTTTATTATTACCACAATTTTGCAGGAAAGAGAACAGTTAGTTGAAGAGCATAACAATCTTTCGAACTTACTGAAACTTAGTCAAGAGGACGTTCGAAGGACCACTGAAATGCTTGACCGTAGCGAAAAGGAGAAAAGAAGGTTACAAGAAAAGAATGCTAAATCAACAATGACAGGTAGTAACTGTTTACCCCTCCTTTTTATCAACTTTGTCTCAGATTTCAATCTCGAGTTTCTTTGCTTTGGTTACAAGTAGGCGCTATTTGTAGGATATCACATAAGGTTGCTTTGTCGAAGGTGAACACAGCTAATAACATCGAAGAATAGGGAGGGGAAGACGTTTGATTTTTATCTCTTATATTCCTTGCTCTGATTGGAGTCATATTATATGCAGGGTTTAGTATATACAACGTATTACATTTTTCATTTTATTTTCTATTTCTCTAGTGTTCTTTTCAAAACTAACATTTCAAATCCTCTCTTCTCGATCATACTTTCTACTTTCAATGGGCTTTGGATTGATGACGGGCCTGAGGACAGTCCTTCCTTGATAAAGTCACATGGTGAAGAGAGGCCGGTCTCCATTTGCGTTGAGCTGGATGTCCATGTCCAACGGTGGGCGATTGGGAGCTAATGTGGCGACTAGAGAAATAGAGTTTGTTAACATCATAGGTCACGTAGCTCAGTTGGCAGAGAGCACGCCCCCAAAGGGTGGGTCACGGGTTCGATCCCCGGTGGTGACATATTTTTTATTTCTCTAGTGTTCTTTTTAAAACTGATATTGCATATTATACGCATTAATCAGCAAATTTTTTATCTCGTGGGACATGATGATAATGAATACTCTGAATAAATACTGGTCGGAAAATCGATTAACCTACGATGTAGTATCTGCGACGTGACTGAAAGAAACTGAGCTATTTCTGTGAAGTCATATTATTCGCATCTAAATCTGAAGAAAGCCCACTAAAATTAAAAATGGGCATCATTTATAGGGGATTTTTTGTTAGCATAGTTTGCAAGGGGGTCTGAACCCCACCTAGAAAAATACCCCCCTTCTACAAAGACAACCCCCACCTAGAACGCTAAAGGCCAACCCCCACCTGGAAAAAAATTTTGGGGGGCATAAATTTCCCAAAGTTCAAATCGCCGCTTCCCACCAATAATTTAAATAGAAACACTAATTTAGTATTCTTCCATTGAAACATTTCCTTGCGTGAAAGGTTTCACAATGTCACTTCCAGAAAAACACCCAAACGCCCAACTTCTTGAGAGAAAAACTTTTCTTAAGTTAGGTGAACCAGAATCGCTAATACAACTTTTTATTTGAAGTGGATACCACCGTGTTAAAAATTTAGGCTAGACTGGTTGACAATCCCACCTGCAAATATTAACGCCCACGTTAGAGGCCACCCCCCACCTGTAAGTGAGATTCAAGCCAATCCCACATAGACAAAAAATTTTTGAAAATGCTTGACCCCCCATCTGCTGGGGGCGGTGCGAACTATGGTTAGTATGCAGCTGCAAGAGGTATCAAAAATACCGGTCAACATATTTCATCAGTCACCGTGCATGTCCATCTCGCTTACTTAAGAATCCCATTTAAATATAGCTTTTAATTATTAAAATTATATGAAATAAGCGAAGGAAAAGAGTTTCATAATATTAGACAACATACTTTCACAAGCCTTTTCTCTTAAACATAATAAAATATATATGAACTACATCTTATCAGCATATTTGTGTGGCTAAACCCAAGTCCAGGTGCTTAAATGGCCTGTAGAAAGAACAGAGCTATACAAATGGTACAAGTTATCCATGAAGAGCTTCTACTTAAAACTATTACATACTCTTTTGTGCTTAATTGTTAGTGAGGTTGGGTAAAATAGAATATTTGCCAAATCTCCCTTTTTTTCCGTGACCACTTTTAAGCTTTATCAAAATTGAAATTGATTGCGACAGACATTGTGTTACATTCACAGCAAGATATGCATATCAACACGAAACACCCCTTTCCACACAATGACCAAAGGCGCCTTAGTGGAATATGAAAAAAGAAATTGAACCCAGGCTATTTGCGCCCCCCCCCAATCCGCCTTACCCTCCCCCGTCGCTGTAAGTACTTTTCAGATTTTTACTAAAGAGGAATGCTTTTAATTAGGTGTTATTTCTGCTCATTAAACTGTTTAAATGAGGTCCTTGCTTTTCGTTGTTCATGAAACGAGGAATGGAAATAACGGGGTTGAATTTGCCCTAAAATTTCATATATAGGGGTTCACTTGAAAGTGATCTTTGGGTAAAATTTTCCCCCAAAGTGCAAAACGACCCGTCACAATTATGGACAAAAAATTAATGAATGATCTCGACTTTGCCTCGACTTCATTCTAGGAAAGGATGGCCTTTGTAGTTTTCGCCCTCTGATCTCAGACCGTGAAGTAAAAAGCCAAAGTATTACCACGGTGTCTTAAAGGTTTGAAATATAATGTCGTTAAAGGTACCCGTCTGTCAACACTTGCTTCATGTCAGGGATCAATATGTTTCAAATCAATCCACTACCAGCCATCAAACACAGGAACGTTGATATTTATGCCCTACCAACAACATTTGATAGCGTCGTGTTATTGATTATACCAGCAATCACCCATTCTCAAATGTGTTTATATCACCGCTTGTTTATCAGTTTCTTGGTTTGTTTCGTGTAGAGAGAGACCTTGTCATGGAGCTCGAAAGACTAAAGATCAGCAAAAGTCTACCGAGGAAAAGTACAAAGGTAAGAAATATCTTGGCAAACATGTTCGTACACTATGAAACTATGACCTTTCATCTGAGAGTCTTCTGCGAGATGACGACATGGAGTCGCGTGAAGGGAAACACGAGACAGCCTAAGTCAACGAAAGAGCGATGTAAACAAAGCGTTTACTTAACCCGTCTATTTTTTATGTTAAGTGTAACTAGAATGACTTACTTAAGACCTGGCTTATTCTGCTGTCTTCGTGTTAGCAAAAGGACTAGTAAACACATGCGAGTTTTACGGTACTACTTTTGATGATCTGAGTATTGTCCTATTGGTTGATAATTTAGTTCTTTGACTTTTCCCGTACACAAGAAGGTAGTAACTACCATCACGATCATCATCATCATCATCATCATCATCATCATCATCATCATCATCATCAT
>JAAAKM020001306.1:0-14848 GCA_010016025.2 Alatinidae sp. Z8VKAUB7J3 | reverse complement strand
TGTATGTATGTATGTATGTATGTATGTATGTATGTATGTATGTATGTATGTATGTATGTATGTATGTATGTACGTACATACGTATGTATATATAGTGCCTACAACCCACAAAGACACATATTTTTATTTGTGTTTTCATCTTATGGCATTGTAACAAGAGCAGGAACTACTGATTGGGATAGGTGCTGCACATAAGCTGAGTTGTGAAGTTGGTGCTACATAACCCAGTGTAATATTGGTGAATATTGTTAAAACCATTGTGATGAGCATTGATTTTGTGAAAAGACTTCTTGATTGGTTCACAAACCTTTACCAGATTCTAATTATTATACAACAATGAACATTGTCAACAGTAAAATCAATTCTGACGGAGTTATTGTGACTGTGTCATTCTAAAACACAGTATTGAATAAACTTTAAATTTCCTAGTCTGAAAATTATTCTGACGTTTTCTACATTGTAGAGTGTCACGCAAGAAGACGTTTTACAATTGCAAAATCCCTTCACTACTTAGAAAACTATCCATAAACAAAAATAATGCAGAGCGGTAAAATGACAATTCTGGATTTCAACAGAATACTCTGAAAATATTTTGCAAGTTAACAAATAGAACTTACTGTTCCCATTACACGGTTGGCTCTTGGTGCACCACCAACATACACTGATAACAAAAAATGAGGGAAGATTTTGTTTTTAAAGTTATAATTGAATTCACGACAAGTCTACTTCCAATGCACTATTGTAGAACGGTAACAAAGTAAAGCAATATTTATCATATGACTAGAGATTGCAGAAAGAGCTCGATACATGTTGGCAGCAGTGATAAAATAATGTTTGTATTAGGGGTAAAGGGAGGTAGTTCCTTTTAACCAAGCTTAGGGTGTGATCATTCAGATGATGTCACAAACGTTCAATATCAATGTTTTTGAAATTAAACTCTCACAATTCAAGCTAACCATTTGACAAAGTTGTGGTACTTATGTTCATGCAAAACACTAGTTGTGTTCACGGAGGCACAATCCTCTCTCTCGCTCCCCAACTTAGTGTTAAGAATGCTGCTTGTCACAAATGTTCTTAAAATCTCCTGAAGCTAGCGAGAGTACCTGACCCCAACAAACCGTACCCAAAAGTCATAGAAGGCCACCTAAAATGACATTATTCTTAACATTAATGTAAGTCTGCTAAAAGATATATACTATAAACTTCCCAATTAAACAATTAAAATGGTATCAGTAGCCAGTTCTTCAAGTATTTAAATGAAAGCAAAGAACATTAACTGTCTTCTTGACTCTGTAGTATAACTTGATTACATACCCCAATTGCCTACTCACGACAGTTGCTATGAAAGCCACTTCAAAGCTTCTCTTCAGTGTTGTTTTTACACATATAAATAAATGTTCTTTAATATGCTTTCATCGAGAAGAGATTATTTGACATATTAATTATGAAAAGAACACTAGGGAAATAGAAAATATGCCACCAAGGGGGATCGAATGATGGTTTGATGATACTTTCTAACTTCAATGGGCTTTGGTAGATAGATGGGTTGGATGGCAGTCCTTCCTTGGTCAAGTCACATGACACAGAGGCTGGTCTCCAATAGCTTTGAGCTGGATGTCGATGAGCTAATGTAGCAACTAGAGAAATAGAGTATGTTAACTTCGGATGTCACCTAGTTCAGTTGGTAGAGTGCACGCTGCAAAAGCGTGGGTCACGGGTCCCATGCCCAGTGGTGACATATTTTCTATTTCTCTAGTGCTCTTTTCAAAATATGCTTTCCTACAACTGTAACCATTTGTACCAAAACTAATGGCAGCAACTTACTTGTACTTTTATCAGCTCCAAAAGGACCCAAAGCAACAGCATAACCTGAAGAAATAAAACATAATAATACAAGTCAGGTATACTTGTAGCCTTCTTAGTATCAGGGGGTACTATCAGGGGAGGCAAAGACCTACCTGGGAGAGCAATAAACTAATTGATGTAAATTTTAAAATTTGTTTAAAAAGTAATCATCATTATTGCCAGTCACATGTAATGTATAATGTATGAGAAAATTAACATCTTTAAAGGATCTGTTAGCAGTAAACAACATCATTAACCTATTGACTGATAATAAAAACTGAATTTAAAACATACTTCAGAAATATTTTTAAAGTGGAGGAGGTCAAAATGTTAGCTGGAGGTGTTTGGCTTTCTAATGCATTAGCTGGCTACAGGCCTGAAGTGGGGGCAATGGTTATCAATGGGTGTGTCCATCTATTAAGCACAAGACAGATGTTTGTATCTAGTGGGGAGAACATTTTACAGAAACTTTACAGTTTCTTGTAATAAATATATTGTTTTTAGATGATTGATGTAATTGACCTCACTTTTTTGTACGCATAAAGGCTAAAGGGGCATTTCTTTTCTAACGTCCAGAAGGGGAGTATTTGTTAATGGTGGTTTTGGAATCACTGCCTTAGGGGTATTTACAACCTAATACACTATTTCTAATGTATCAAGTATGTACATGTACAGGTAAGTGTGATTAAGGAATCAAAATAAAGTACCCTGATCTTCAACAACAAATGCTTATGACATGCCCACGTCTTACGCTCTCTACTAAGACACACTTTAAATGTCGGTTGGGTGGAACATATGGGTAACAAAGGTCTATATGGCAATCTCCCACAAATATCTGTTCCGAAGCAACAAATCAGCTTCAAGAGTGATGTTCTGGGGCCCAAAGCATGGACAGCAAAGCCGAGGGAGACTGGTGACAACTTTCCCCACTATCCAACTTACCGACCCTTGGACTGGAACTCTGGGTAAGCCCAAGTGAGTCATGCCATAAAGAGAATAGTGGAGGAAACTGGTGAAGAACCAGGACCCTCCCGGCCGATGATGACGATAGTTTACTAACATAATTGTGTCCCCTATTTCAAGCATACAAAGTGCAACTAACCTGCCATGTATTTTTCAAAGTAATGAGCCTTCCAGACCAGCTCATATCAACTTAATAGCATGTATTGAATACATTTGGTACATCTGCTATAACCCATGTAAAGTTTCCTACTGTTGGGGTGGGGTTTTTGCACGCAAAGCAAATATATAAATATTTATGCACATGCATCATTGCCTGTGGTCCACCGCCACATATTCAAACTCTAAGGCAGTTCTTCGGGTACGGTGGATCTTCCAATGCAGTTTTATAATGACAAACAAAGAAGTACCACTGAGTCTTTTCAATCCCAATTGGTATAAGAAAGAATTCATGCTACATTGTATACTAAAGAAAAATTAAATACATTATCTTACCTAAGTAATCACTACCCTGCTTCAATTTCCAGAGCGAAGTTTCTGTTTTATTTGACAAACTGTATGAGGTCTGAACTAGTTTACCTGTAAAAAAACATTGAAAAGAATGTTTAAAAACTTGATACACAGCTACATATTATCAATTCTAAATTTTTGTTGAAAACGAGAAACATAGGTATACTTAATTTTAAAAAATTCAAACCACTTCTACTATGAACAGAGAAACATATTAAAAAAATCATTTAAAACATGACAAGAGGAAGAAGAGATTGGCTACAATTAAAATTTTATATTTCAGAAGCCCTCTTCGATTCAGATTTGACTGACAATGCACCAATAATCTGCAATAAAAGTCATGGGCACTTAAGTGTTTATAAACATTCTAGAGGGCTTGTATACGAGGTGCTTGTACACAGTGGGCTTATATTTGGAGGTAATTTATATCTGTAACGGACTATGTATATACTAAGTATCTTTGCTCAGAAATTTGGGCTTGGATGCAAAATATTTTAACACTCTTTGCATTTGGTTTAACAGGCAATGAAATATTAACACTTGCCAGGACAAGTTGAAACTTACATTAAAGAATTCACTTTGAATAACAATATCTATATAGTAATATGCAAAAATTGGCATTCACCACCGTTTACATCTGTGTTCACTACATTTTTCCTCTGCCTTCATTATATTTATACAATTCTTAAGGAGTGAAAGAGTGGAGCATTACCACAATAGTTTGCAATTTGACAGCACTGACCAGATTCAACCCACAACCTCATGGTTACTAAACCAACATCTCAACCATTGGGCAATCAGGCCTAATAAAGCCAAGGTGGAGATTTTTAGTGTCAATCCTTTGTGAATTCTCCTCCAGTCAGTGGGTACGGGGAAATCAATAAAATGAATATTTATTGTGTTTCAGCTTTGAGACTTCATCAAGGGCAATGAGTTTGCTTTCTTGAGAAATTGAACACAACAGTAACTAGCTTCATTTTCATGAAGCCATACTGCAACTCTCAAAACCTCTACAGACTTGCTTAACTTCAAAAATATAAATGCAAATACATTTTCTTGCTGTATAACTCATTTACAGCTACAATTAGTCTGTAATATCTATAAAAAGGCAACCTTACTTAGATTTTAATAATCACAACTTTTACAACCCTAGCATGAGTTTTAGAACAATATAAAAATAACTTAGCCAAAATTTATTCCATGGAGCAGTTACACCTATAATTACTGTCCTGGTGAAATGCTCAAATGTCATTTCAGATTGGAACTAGTTCTGCTTGGACTGTTGATTTTGTGGAGCTACAAATTTAGCAGGGGTATATCCCAACAGTACTTATCAGCATGTAATGTCTACTACAGTGAAATTGTCTGACCATCTCTATTCTATACTCTCTAATGACTATCGATAATCAGCAACACAAAATTTAAATGTTTATCATCAGTTACCTGCAAAACCCATAACTCCAATAGCACTGGACAGCACATCCTTTCCATCAGCTGACAAATCACTTGCCATGCCAATCTCACAATAATCACTCATTCTTGTTAAACCTTCATTTAAGATAAAATATATACAGTAGACAAACATAGAATATGACAAACCAATTATCAAGATTTTCAGGAAGTACACAAAAATTAATTTAAGGACAGAAATGCCCTTAAATTTTCCTCTGCTCTTCTCGGTAGGCCCTGATACATAATGCTAGAAGAAATATTTTCATTTCCTTGGTAGAGAAATCAAACTGTTTTAAGGCAAACATGCTTTTGACATCACTACAGTGCTAATGCTCTTCTGCATCACTTCTATTATAATAATTGGACTCCACAAATGTCAGCAAATATCGATTGAAGCTCGGTAGTGAACCATCTTACAGGACAAACATTATATTGCCCTCCAATACAAAGCTAAACAAGTACAACTGACATGAAACTTTCTGGCCACATGCTGAACTAAAGAAATATATTCTTTATTCTGCCTCAGACAACATGACCAATAAAACGGATGGCGGCATGTACGTTATGTATAAGAACAAATATATATAATAAAAAATTCTGACCATTGGAGGTACTCAACGAAACAGATAATTTCCAAACAAGTTTCAGACAAACTGGGCACCTTCAAAAATGGTATATATACATTTTAGGTCTGACAGGAAATTAGCAACTTGCAACTACCCCTTTAGCATTTTCTGGAATAAAAGATGGCTAGAAAAAATTATTGTAAAGTCTATAAAATAAATCACATTCTCAAAAACATACCAACAAACAATTTGAAGAATTAAACCTTTTCTAACTGAATGAACTATGTTGAAGCTTCACAAATTTTGTTTTTCTGTGCAGTTTTCACAATATGATCCTGATCAACACTTATATCCATATAAATATTGACTACTTATTTTACCTTTGCCACATGGTTCCCATAGTGTATTCCTGCTTGGGTCCTGTAGATTATGTAATTCACATCTACCATGCAGATAGTGGTCTCTGCCTTGAGTTCCTCTAGAAACATACCTTGGAGCACATGCCTTGCAGAAAAGATGTAAGAAATGATGTTACAATGTAATGTCACTTAACCATCTACACTCTTAAGGCTTAAGTACCAAAGTATTTCCACCCACTAACTACAAAAAACCCATATAAGCACCCATAGTGGCATATACATTATAGATAATGCAGTTAAAAACACGAAAAAAAGTTAACTATGAATTTGATGAGAAATCAACTGCAATGTTAATGAGGCATAACAGAAAAAAAATATTATATATAGGAAAAGATGATCAAGTATCAAACTTGAACTTATTCTTCCAGGTAAAGATAACTTTAAAAATTTATATTCATCAAAATTTTAAAATTCCTTCAATATCTTTAACCTATACAAACTGCAAATCAAACGCTATTGAAGTATAAAACAGAGGCAGGTAAAACAAAAGATATGACAAATTTTGCATGCATTACGAAGTTCTACCACCTGACCACAGGAACAAATGTCCTTAAACGATTATATACCTTCCAAGAGATTGTTGAACAGCAGCTTTAAGACACACTACTATAAGTCTTGGATAGCACTAACCAGGCAGCCTTTCACAGAACAATGATAAAGTAAAATATGCATAAGCCATGTTCATGTAACCATGGGTAAAACTGATGCAGCTGGAATGGATAATGGTAACCTTCAGTAAATAGCACGAGGTAACATGTTCATTAAGGAACCATTATGGTGCATATCCATGTGGAAACCCCACAGAGGCTGAACAAGGGCAGACAAAGTGCTAACTAACACCTTACCATAATGCGATCAGCAGCAGCATGCACTGTTGCCCCAAACCACTGATCAATTTTGTCATCTTTTTGAAATGTGTTATCACCTGTTGTTTGTGTTGATAGTTCTGCAAATTCAAAAAAGTGTTGCGTTAGTATGAATACAACCTAAGAAAAGTTGTCAAATCAAGATTAGGAAACATTTCTACAGCAGGGTTTGTCAGTTTCTTCTTAAATGCTGTATTCCCTACAAAATGTTGCTTTCAAATTCCAGTTTAATGCTATTCTTGGAGATTATAAACTTCTACAACCAATTTCATGTATGCAGCACATATATCCTAGTATCCCTTATTCACACAAGGCAGATATTCTCACTTCTGGGAATGAAGTTTAGACAAAGAAAATACATATGCAAAATCCTATAAAATAGAAAAAAATGGCAATCCACAACAGTTACACAACAAATCAGAAGACAATTGGGCTAGAATTTCTGGACAAGTAAATGCAGCAATAGAAGCCCTCTGTCCTGACAGTAAGTCCTATTAAAATGGCTACTGCCATTGCTCCTGGCAAAGTGGAGCCAAGGCACAAAAGAACAACAATCAAAACCTATATGTGTCTCTGGAATATACACCAAATTTAAAAGACCCTGAACCCCTTGTAGCTCCTCCTTTCATCTGTCATTCAGGTTTTGGCAAATAACAGTAGAGAGTACTCCTTCTCTATTCATAACTTTCCTCTAATTCTATTGTGACTTCCATATCAACTGGTTACCATTACATGTTTGAGCAAATGGCAAAAAAAGATGAATATGGCAAACATGAATGTCTGTAGGATAGGGGGTACATTGCACTCTGTTTCTGACATTTAAAGGAACAATTTGTTTGATATTGTACACAGTACTGGCTTTATTGGGTTCCGAAAAACAGCTACTGCTACATTTAGAAACATACACTGAGGAAAAGAAATAACAAAATGTTGCAAAACACTGATAAATTGCCCACTATTTTACAGCCCTGAGAAATATTTAGCAAATATATTAAGTTTATTCTTTTCATTATTGTAGATTTATTCTGTCTTCCTCTCTTGTACCAAAATGTGGACAGCAATAATTATCATGGTATTTCACCCTTGTATCCTTAGGGGTGATACCAATTTATCTTATTGCATACTACTAAATTAGTAGAAGACTACAAATTAAAAGAAAACAATAACAGGAAAGAGCTCCCACCCAAACCTGTGCTCTTCTTGGAAAGAAGCAAACAGTGGAAATATCCCTTTGTACATCCTTAAGCCTCATAACTACAACTATGAAGGCTCTGAAAACCATGTAGCTGAGATATATGGGGAAAGACGGAAAGCATATCATAGACATACTAGTAACCAAAACACTTAAAGTAGATCTTTGTAATTTGAGAATTACCTGAGTTATCGAAGTCTTTCATGACATCACATTTGCCAGTGCTGGAACTAACATCACACTTGTACAGTGCACCCCATCGTTGCTTGACCCCTCTTGCAGTATCATTTGATAATGGAGCACCTACTAACATCCTGTAATGACAAATTGGTATGTATCCTACGTAAGTTTCCTAATCAATATGTTCTGACATAAACCAGCAATACGTATGCATTGCACATCATTTACATGCCATTTTTGGGTAAAAACAGTCCTTACAATTTGTGGTGTCAATAGATTGCTGATGAAATCGCTAACAAAATTAGCATTACATAATATAAGATATAGATGTACTTAGCTTATAGGAATATGCTATTGTATCTGCAAGCAGCATTATATACATTTTGTTCGTAAATTGTGGCATTTCCTATAGTTACAGTCTTACGGACTTTATAGGTTCTTCTTGTTGCAGCTCAAAGATCTATTGCAGAGAGAAGTCTGTTTAATCTATACATCTCCATGTTTTTTTCTCGTAAAAAGCCTCCTTACAACATGAAATGGAGAAGTGGCTCTCAGAAATTGTACAACCTGTGCTTCATCTTTATTCAGAAAATTGTACAGAAGAGTTCTTTCCTTTTGCTAAGCATACCCAAAACCTTAATTTTGGTTCCAACGAGAGTTTCTTGAGTTCTTTTGACACCTATAACTTGTTTACAAATGAACCCTTAGACAAGACAATTAAGGCCAACTTAGTCTCATAATGACATTTAACGATAGTACTCTGAGAAGTGTCCGATGAAAAAAGCTTTTAAGTACTTAATGTTTTCACTATTTCATGCAATATTCTTGTTTTGTACAACAAACAAACTATTTGAAAACCCCCTTGGAAGGCCAAAGTCCAATTAAAACTTCCTTGCAGGTTGGACTCTTTCAAAGACGTCTTAGGGGTTAGCTTTGCCTGACTCATTGGAATGCCTTCAACTACCTCCCATAGAAATTTCATGCCATGACCAGTTTTTGCCAGTGTATAAAACAACAATTGATGTATTGATGGTTTTAAGTTAGATTTCAATAAATTTTTACCCAGACCCAGATATTTATTCTTATTGAACATCATTAAAGAAATGAAAGCTCTTTTCAATTGTACTTGAACAGTGGGCTGTAAACTGGAAAGATCCATACATATGTTACACTTTGTAAGACAGTATGTTCAGGATCAACAGCCTGAATCAGAGACCTGTCAGTCTTTATAAACCGGAGCAATTTGACCACCCCTCCAGGAAATCTTAAGCAGAGTCACACAAAATTGGCACCTGCAATATTGAAATGCTAGTTCGATAATTGTTATTTTTGTTTTTCATCACCCTATTTTAAGTATCCAACACAAAAGTAATTGCAATAGATCTCTGATCTTTTTCTTGTGGTGTGACACTTTGATTGTTTGGCGGTACTGAGTAGTGCAAGTTATGATTTTACTCCCTTGTTTACTGCTCAAGTTGCGGTACATTAAAATCATCTTCAAGAGATCAGTCTGCACAACAACAGCAAATGTTAAAAAGTATAGCATAAGTATGTACCATAGCATTGACGTTTGGACTGTTACTACTGACCATGACAAGAATCTATAAAACTTTCTGTTTCAGAGGAAGATGGGCCTAACATTTTGCTTCTACAATTCATCTGCATGACACAAATTTTAACCATGTAATTTTTCTAATATCTTGGGACAACATCTTCATGGCTGTTTGCAAACCAAACACAAAGAAAAGATCTTGTTTTGCAACTCAGGCTGATAGTCTTATTATGAATCAAAGAATATGGTAAAGACTATTTTCTTGCATTGAAATAAGCATCTTCATCTTTGTACATACATGTTTCGTAAGAAATTAGCCAAGCCTCGTTATAAAAAGAATATGTCTATAATGTTACACTTGAATATATTCTCAAGATATCCTTGCATAAGCTATTAGTAGCAATTGTGGAGTAACTGGCGAATATAAAATACAAATTACAGTGTGTGAGAGAGGTCAAGGCAAAATAAATATATACTCTTTGGTGCCTAATAGGCGCCCCCCCCCCCTAACTAAGGTAAAAAATTTTCCATCCAGGTCCTTCCTATCCCCCCCCGCCCTCATCCCTCCCCCCCCCGAGCCCCGCACCACAGCACGCCACCCGCCTATTAATTTAAAAAATCTTCCCTCCCGCCCATTCTTACCCCCCCCCCCCCCCCCCCCCCCCGCCAATTCATGTTTACGTAATATCCCAACCATGACAATTTTCCGAGGAGGTACTTTGGCGGGCAAATAGAAAATGTCTTTATTATAATATGAAAATCACACATAAAAAGATGACTGTGGCCTTTTACGAGGCTCGAAGAAGTGTGAAGACGCACATTACACATGTTAGCTATAATACTGTTAACATTTTTACAATCTTGGAAGCCATGTAGGAGACTACCATGGCTTCGAATAACTGGCTATTGTTTGTGTTGTATTACTTCACATTTAGGGAGTTGTAGTTTATTCTAAGCATTGCTTCTTGACTTCCTTTTTAGTCATTTTCCACCCCACCCCACCCCATTTATTAAGTTTTTGGGATTTTTCCAACCCCCCGTTTATTAGGCACCCAAGAGTATGCTTAAAATACAAAAAAATTATTATCATTAAGATAAGAGAATATAGGGCCGGTAATGTTGCCAGTGGGTTTGATTAATGTGCTGAAAGCAACTGATGATTTATTATTATTTATGGTTGATGAGAGTGGGCAATATTAGCATTAGTTCCTTTAAGTTCAGGTCAAGATCATCAGAGCCATTCTCCCCTTAAAACTTGGTTTTTCGTAGAAGGCGTTTTCATGCGCTGTAGCTTAAAATCAAGTTAAATAAGTGCATGGGCACTTTATAGTAAATAACATAATCAGCATATCCTAACTGTTAAGCTTAGTCTTGCTGAGTGATGTTAATCTTTTATCCATTAACCATTCCAGGTCAAAGGAAACATAATCCTAACAGTAAAGATCCAAGGATTATGACAGTAAACACGTTTTGTTGAATTCGTAACCCCTGGTCTGAGCCTAGATGTTTCTTGCAAAAGTATAGATTCCACTCTCTTTGCGAGGCAGTAGTTCAATAGTTCAATGCCAGGTACCGACCTAAGAAATAAGATTGATGCCATCGGAAACTGGATGCAACTTACTACCATGAACATCTCATGAAACAACATTTGAAACAAACAGTTTAAAGGCCATGGTTTGCTTGTGAAAGCTTTAACCCCTTTTAAACCATTTTTCTCTGCTTCTCCTTTGATGTCAACGCACAGCATTCAGCGGTATCGTCAGTCTAAATCCTCTAGTATTTTCATATTTTAATGACCAACAACTTCCTTTCTAGCATCTGGCTTTGCCATTAGAAACCCTCGTGTTTATTGAGCCAAGCTACCTTACTACTTAATGGCAGCATAAATGCATTCGAAAACAACAGGTCATGCTGGATCAATACGATGCCAAAATAAAGCCATCTGCGACGATCCTGGCGTGCACCGCCATCACGCTACTATAAGAAAACACTGCAAGCTTGATCTACAATGGTATTTTGATACAGAGTAAGAAAACATGATCTACTACGGGTCAATTACTTTGCAGTCTGAAATTTGTTTTGTCTCTTCAGTGGGAGGGCCATGGAGCCATTGTTGATAAGACCACAAAGATAGTGCTCAAGTCACCGGAAGACTGAATTCCTGTAGCTTTCAAATCCTTACTATATAGAAACATTATCCTTTCGTGAGTTTGATAAAGACAAGTTAAAATAAGTATATCCTGAATCAGCACCTCTTAATAAATAGCTAAGACAATCCCTACAATCCAAAGACGCCATTACCATTCCACTGAAGAATCTTCTGTTCTACTCCAATCTGTGAGCCAAGTTCCATGTTAAACGTTTCACTACGACACTTTATGACTTGTCGAAAATGCTATTCAAACTCTCGATAGACGGTGTCATAATGGAATTTGACGAATAACTACGTCGTCTGTGTTAAAGGGCTCTGGCATCCTGAATGTGTAGCCAGCCTATTCTGGATTCAATTCAACAAGTACATAAAGCGCAACATTCGGTATGAAGTTTTTGGTCTTATCAACAAGTTCCAGTGTCTTACTAACAAGAACAGAAACCTCTAGTACATCCTCTATAAACCAATGTGACTGTTATCTTATGTTATGTTGAGCTTTATCGTGAAAGAAAACTTAAGTTCCCCGCTGAAAGTTTATATTCCTTCCTAGTAGAACGAGTGCATGGCGATAAAACACAGCTTCAGGTTAAAAACCATCAACAAACATAAATCTGATCGCTTACACACAAAATCACCCAGAATAAAACACCTGACTAAAAGCAGCACTGATTTTCATAGTCAATATTAACATTGGCAGTTTAGTCCCGACTATATGTATACTATGGAGACATAAATCATTTTCACTTACCATTTTTCTCCTCGACTCTTACTGCGATGTAGAGCTAATGCATAACCGAAGTAATATCCCTCTTTCCCAATATTATAAACGTAGGGATCGCTAACATCTATGTTAAATCCGTCTGTAACACATAAACTCAGAAACAGTACTTGTAAAAATGTTAGAAGCTCCATACTGGGCTGTCAAAAGTGAGTTTACTACCATCAACTGTTGAATCTCCTTCACTTCAAGTCAACTACTTTGAGTCATCCATGGATGCGCAATGTCATCAGTCAGCTGGACACCACATCGAAGCACCTCGGCCCCATGTGGAATGGCCCTCCTTTGCAAGCGTTCTACTTTTTAACCAATCAAATAATCAGAATTTCAATTTCAACCAATCACAAGCGGGTACAGCCCACTCATGAAGTCGACTAACTTTGTGACTATCGTTGATTACAAATCAGGCGGGAAATTCTCTGGTCGTCAGTTAGGGCGTGCG
Organism: Alatinidae sp. Z8VKAUB7J3; assembly: GCA_010016025.2. Classification (NCBI taxonomy): domain Eukaryota; kingdom Metazoa; phylum Cnidaria; class Cubozoa; order Carybdeida; family Alatinidae; species Alatinidae sp. Z8VKAUB7J3. Next base: position 1,934 of record JAAAKM020001306.1, on the reverse strand, counting down.
AAATATTTCTGGATAATAAATCTCCTTGAGCAGGCAAGTCAACAGTGAGTGAGTCATCAGTATGTGTCCGTAACATACCTTCAGAGGGACATCGCCTTAACACATGGACGAAAACATATACCTTCTTTCAATTCATCAGGTACTGGTAGCGCCTCAATCTCTGTGCTTTCTGTCTGTTTCATAACAACCATATCTGACCTTTTACTTTCATTTTTGAGGGGCAAACAAATCAGAGTAATCCCAAAATAAACTCACTGATTCCAATCCTGTGATCTTTTTTTTAAAATAATCTCATAGTCGCAAATTAATTTTGTTAACGATATCATTTTATATTTAAACATGATTACATAACGTAATCTCAAAGTAGTCCTAAAATTTTAAAGCAATCTCAAGTAATAATGAATTTCATCCAATAGCACTCATTTAATTCAGGATACTCTTGAGCAGTTTCAGTAATCTTATACAGTTATTTTGTTCCTGTCTTATACTTAAAAACGTCAAATTCATCGTATTAACTAAGTTCTACGAAGTTCAGATGGCACAGATTTAGCACAGTCGTATTTTAACGAATTGCAGCCTGAGACATTTAAGTTACAGAAAGCAAGGGAATAAAGAATGCAAAAATATTCAAAATTAAACTTTAATGCAATTTAATTTTGCGGAACTATGCCCATTCGCTGAAATCTAGAGTTTAACTAAAGTGTATTGACGGTTAGAAGAAAAACTTCGTGAGCTTGAGGCAATTGACAGTAGAAAGAAACCATCAGACAAAATTTCGAAATGTTGCTGAGAGATAAACCACTCCGTACAAATCCCTTACCATCGGGACGCTTATTTTATTGTTCTTTTCGTCCGCAGTTACTTGTTCTGTTCACTGTTTGTAACAAATAATACCCCCAGCTTTTAAATATTTTGTGAATGTCCATCCCTTTCTTTGTTTGCTTATGTTATGATTATGACGCCAGGTTCTGATGAGGGTCATACGAAAAAAGCTTTTCAACCTGAATAAAGTTGAGTCGCCTGTACCACAAACAATCTATTTGCACACAATAGCGTACCAAGATGCGAAATTGTCTACTACAGTTTCCAATCTTTGACAGCAGCATTTCACATTTCAGATTGAAATCCGTTCACTAGCACAGCCCTATGATATCAAATTATTAATTGGTTTGTTGGCGCTACCCCTGGTTAGGGTAACAGTTTCGCAAGTACTCCAGAGCCCTTCCAATGCTGCTGGTATTTCATAAAAAGAAAAATTAACGATAACAGTTGCTTTCAGATTAATTCACATTTAGCGATAGATAAAGCCAGCTTATCCTGTTGTAGGATACTCTGGTATTAGGTGTGGAAGGGTACAGCCGCCAAAAACCTAGGTACTCAGCCCCAATTTTTTGAAAACACCATTACTCTAATGAGCTCTACAGTCCGTCCGTTCCATGCATTTTGCGCACTGTTAACGTATGTTGCTTCTTTTTGTGCAGCGGTTTCGAACGGCCATGAACTTCAAAATTTTATTAAAGTTGACTGACTTCCGCGCACTTCACACTCAACCAAGTAGTGGAGAACTCACCAACGCCCTAAAGTTTATGTGGTCGACCCTCACACAATAGGAATCACTCGTTCTGATAATCGAAGGTAGTTACAGTGTTATCTTTATAAAAAGAATTAGTAACAGTGTTAAAACAAAGCCACCCGTCTTCTTACGTTCTCCACCCATGATCTAAAACCTAACCTTGTTTGACTACAAATAAATGAAGAATTAAGACGGAAATCTCTAAAATGTCTGCCATTCAAAACCCTTAGAACAGAGATAAAAGGAAACGATCCTAAATCTCAGCCGCAGATTCCTTATAAAACACAATTTGATAAACTTGATAATAGATTTCACTGAGAGTCTTTGATTTGCATGATATACGAAACTCACTTTTTCAGGT
>JAAAKM020001305.1:0-14848 GCA_010016025.2 Alatinidae sp. Z8VKAUB7J3 | reverse complement strand
GCGTCGACCAGCCGTCGGAGCGTCCGCGTGGGCACGTCGTACGTCCCCCAGCTCTCCGCGACGGCGGTCGCCGCCTCGGCGGCGTCGGCCTCGCCGTGGGCCAGCTCGCTCCGGATCGCCGTCTCGAGCGCCTCGCTCAGCGACTGGCCTCGCTCGGCGGCACGGACCCGCAGCCGCTCCAGCAGTCGGCCGTCGAGCACGGTGCCGATCTTGACCTTGGTTCCGGCGGTCGCGCCCGCCCCGGTGGCGGTGCGGCGACCGGTTCTCTGGCTCGCCATGGAGGGGCAGGTTAGTCCGCGTCCTCGCTTCTGTCAAGATGGTTCTAGACGCTCGTTCGAGACGGCCCGCGGGCGCCGAGGGGTCGGTCGGTCGACGGTCCCCGAACACGCCGCGCAGGCGGTGCGTACAGGGGAGGGCTTGTGGTCGGCCGGCGGCGGGGTAGACTGACTCCGAGCCGCCGTGCCGGGATGGCGGAACTGGCAGACGCAGGGGACTTAAAATCCTCCGAGACGACCTCTCGTGCGGGTTCGAACCCCGCTCCCGGCAACCCCGCCGCGGTGACCGGCCCTACGGGGCCCGAGGAACACAGTGGACGCGACGTTGGACTTCCTCGCCCTGGCGATCGGGCTCGCCCTGCTCGTCCGGGGCGCCGACACGCTGGTGGACGGGGCGCTGCGGCTGGCCGTGCGGCACCGTCTGTCGCCGGCCTTCGTCGGTCTGACGTTGCTCGCCATCGGCACGTCGCTGCCGGAGGTCGCCGCCAGCGGGCTCGCCTCCTGGCGCGGCTACCCGGCGCTGGCGCTCGGCAACGTCGTCGGCAGCAACATCTGCAACATCGCGCTGGTGCTGGGGGTGGCGTCGTTGTTCCGCCCGCTGCGCGTGTTTCCGGGCACCGTGCGTCGCGAGGTGCCGGTGCTGCTCGGCGCGACCCTGTTCGTCGGTGCGCTCTCCTGGGACGGCGCGATCGCCCGCCACGAGGGCTGGATCCTGGTGGCGCTGCTGTCCGGGATGGTGGTGTTCGTGAGCCGCGATCGCGCCACCGCCCCGGAGGCGTCCGAGGTCGACGGAACCGGGCCCGAATGGCGCGACTGGGCGCGGGTGCTGGTCGGCTTCGTCATGGTCACCGGCGGTGCCGAGGCGCTGGTCCACGGGGCCGTCGGCCTGGCGCAGGACTTCGGCGTGAGCGAGGGGTTCATCGGCCTGAGCGTCGTCGCCTTCGGCACCTCGTTGCCGGAGCTCGCGACCTCGGTCGCCGCCGCACGCCGTGGGCAGGCCGACCTCAGCGTCGGCAACGTCGTCGGCAGCAACATCTTCAACACACTCGGCGTGCTCGGGGTGTCGGCCGCCATCCGGCCGATCCCGGTCGAGGGCACGGCGCTGTCCGTGGAGCTGCCGGTGATGGCGGCCCTCACCGTGCTGCTGTGGCCGGTGCTGTGGACGCGGCTGCGCATCAGTCGCGCTGAGGGCGGGCTGCTGCTCGGCTGCTACGGGCTGTACGTCGCCTATCTCTTCTACTCCGTCACGGTCTGATGCGATCGCCCCGGCGCGGGGCGCGGGCGTGTACCATGGTGGGCGCTCGGGCGGCGTGCGCCGTGCCGTCGTCCGGGGTGCCGTGCGTCCCGCTCTCGTCGGAGGAACCGATGCCGTCCCGCCTCAGTCTGCTCGCGTCCCTGCTGTCCGTCGTCTCGACCGTCGCGCTCGTCGGGTGCGGCTCGGGAGGGGACGACGTCCTCTCGGGCTTCGAGTTCGCCGCGCCGGCCTCGGGGCTGGTGACCGAGCCCGGCATGGTGACGGTCGACATCCGGCTACCGAAGTACGCCGTCGGCTCCGACCTGGTGGTGGAGCTGGATGGAGAGCCGATCGACCTGACGGACTGGACGCGGACGGTCGATCGGGTGACCGGCACGCTCGACGCCACCGAGACGGGCGAGTACCGACTGAGCGCCTCGGTCCCGGCCGACATCTCCTCGGTCGGCATCCAGAGCACGCTGACCGCCGACACCTGGTTCGAGACCGCCACGTTCGATCGGCCCGAGGAGTGCGAGGTGCTGAACGCGGTCGAGTGCGCCCTGCCGTACCCGTCGTCGTTCTTCCTCTCGCCGGCCGACACGGCGACCGGCTTCCGGGTCGATCTGCCGACCGACCTGCCGCTGATGTTCAACCTGCTCACCGGGGTGACGTCGCCCTACGATCCGGCGACGCTGGCCGAGCTCGACGGCTTCTCGCCGACCGCCCAGATGCTGATGCACTTCACCTCGGAGGTCGACCTGGTGTCCTCCGGTGCGGCGGTGCTGCAGGAGGGGCTCGAGACCTTCGACACCCGCTCGCTCGACGACGACCATCCGACCGTCCTGGTCGACGCCGAGACCGGGGAGAAGATCGCCCACTTCCTCGAGAACGACGCCCGCGCCGATCCGGCGTCCGGTCGGGTGATCACCTTCCTGCGGCCGGCGCAGAGCCTGATTCCCGGCCGTCGCTACCTGGTGGCGGCGCGCGACCTGGTCGACCCGCAGGGGCTCACGATCGAGCCGGAGATGGCGTTCGTGGTGTACCGCGATCGCCGTCCGACCGACATCCCCGGGCTTGAGGCCCGTCGGGTCGAGATGGACGACATCCTCGATCGGCTGTCGGGCTTCGGCGTACCGCGCGGCAACCTGATCCTCGCCTTCGACTTCGTGGTGCAGAGCGACGAGAGCCTGACCGGCCAGATGCTCACCATGCGCGACGACGCCTTCGCCTGGCTCGACTCGGTCGACGGCGGTCGGTTCACCGTCGACGAGGTCGAGGTGTTCAACCCCGACTGTGCCGACCCGGACCAGAACGTCTGGAAGCAGGTGCGCGGAACCTACGAGGTGCCGCTCTACCTCGACCGCGATCCGTTCACCGACCGCGTGTCGCTCAGCTTCCTGACCACCGACGAGGACGGCAATCCGATCACCACGCTCGACGACGACGGCGAGGTCGTCACCACCCGACCGCCGTTCACCATCGGCATCCCGTGTACGGCGCTGCTCGACGGGCCGGTGACCTCGGTGGTCCTCGGCCACGGCCTGTTCGGCACCGGCCAGGGGTTGGTGGACGTGGCGCTGGAGCCGTCGTTCCAGGACTTCGAGCTGATCGGCGGCGGCACCGACTGGATCGGCATGTCGAGCGGAGACCTCGGCAACCTGTTCATCGACGGCTACCTGTTCCGGCTGTTCGCCGATCTCAACCAGTTCGCCGCCCACCCGGACCGCATGCGTCAGGGAGTGCTGAACGCGCTCGTGCTCGGACGGATGATGTCCGAGGGCGTGTTCAACTCCGACTGCGAGTTCCGGGCCGATCCCGACTGCGCCGAGGGGACCGGGGTGTTCGCTCCGGGCGACCACGCCTACATCGGCTCGAGCCTCGGCGGCATCATGGGCATCATCTACTCCGCCCTGGCGGTCGACGCGACCCGGATGACGATCGACATCGGTGGCATCAACTTCTCGATCCTGCTCCAGCGGTCGACCAACTTCATCGATTTCCAGCCGTTCGTCGACCTGGTCAACACCGACGCGATGAGCCAGTCGATGGTGTTCGCGTTCGTGCACGAGCTCTGGGTGCGATCGGAGGGGGCGGGCTACGTCACCCACGTCACGTCCGACCCGCTCCCCGGCACGCCGGCCAAGCAGATCTTGATGACCAGCGCGCTGTACGATCCGCAGGTGGCCAACATCTCGTCGCACATGGCGGCGGTGAGCATGGGGCTGCCGAACCTCGACGGCTCGATCTGGAGCGCGCCGGCGCTGATGTCGAACGCCAGCGGTGTGGTCGACTCGGCCTTCGTCATGTACGACACCGGCTACTTCGACGCCGGGTTCGTCGGCCCCTCCGGTGAGACCCACGCGGCGTTCATCCCGCCGCTGGCGAATCTGGAGGCCGAGCCCAACCGGTGTGACCCCCACCCGGTCCGGATCTTCATCCCGGCCTCCGTCGATCAGCTCCTGCAGTTCGTCACCGAGGGGACGATCCAGAACTTCTGCGAGGGGGCCTGCGACGGGGCGATCCCGGACGAGCAGCCGAACGGCGAGCCCTGCGACCCGTTCGGCTAGGGGGCTCGACGGCGGGCGGGTGTAACATCCGCCCGCCGCGCGTCGTTATGGACGGTCGAGTGAGTCGCGGCCCCGCAGGGTCGCCCGATGTCCTGACGACGAGGAGTGTCCCCGATGTCCCTGACGACCCGCCCGCTCTCGGCCCTCGCATCCGTCCTGCTCGCCTCCGCCGTCGCCGCCGCCCCGGTCGACCCGACCCTGCTGCGAGCCGTCGCCACCGGTGAGCCGGAGGCCGAGCTCACGCTCCGCGGCGACGAGCTCGACGGTATCGCGGAGGCGATCGTCGAGGCCGATCCGAATGCCGACGCGCTCGCCGGGGCGGTCGCCGGGCTCGACGAGGTGCAGGTGCTGGTGATGCCGGTGGCCGCCGGCGACGCCGCGGTCGAGGCGTCCATCGACCAGCTCCGGGGCGAGCTCGTCGACGACGGCTGGGAGCAGCTGGCGCGCGTCCGGGGCGACGAGAGCGTGGTCGTCCTCGTCCGGCCCGGCGCCGACGGGCTCGACGGCGCCACGGTGGTGGTCCACGACGGCACCGAGCTGGTGTTCGTGCACCTGTCGGGTCGGCTCGAGCTCGGCGTCCTCGGCACTCTGGGGGACGTCGATTTCCAGAAGATCGAGCAGCAGCTCGGCACCCTGTTCGGCGACTGAGGCCGTCGCCGCCGGCGGCATCCCGGCTGGACGTCCCGGCGGCGCTGCGTACAATACCCTCCGGGACCGCGTCCGGCGGAAGACGGGGCGCTCGGAGGGTGGCGAATGGACGACCTGAACGATCTCATGGCGAAAGGCCGTCGGCCCGAGATCACGTACCCCTGCCCCTGGCGGTACAAGATCATCGGGCTGGACGACGCCGGTCTGCGCGGTGCCGCCGCGCAGGTGCTCGGCGACACCCCCCACGCGCTCGCCCACTCCAATACCAGCTCCGGCGGCAAGTACCGCTGCCTGAACGTCGACGTCACGGTCGACAGCGAGGAGGAGCGCACCCGCCTGTACGAGGCCCTGCGCCACCACCCGGCCGTGTCGATGGTGCTCTGAGATCGACCGGCGGGCCACCGGCCGCCGCTCGACAGCCGCGAGCGGGCACGATACATTGACCGCTCCGGCCCCGCATCCCTGACCCGACCGTCCCGCTCCGAGCGTCTCCGACGAGGTACCCGATGGCCGAGTTCCCGGTCCGCGTCCGCATCGCCCCGTCTCCGACCGGCGATCCGCACGTCGGCACCGCCTACCAGGCCCTGTTCAACCTGGCCTTCGCCCGTCACCACGGCGGCCGATTCGTGCTGCGCATCGAGGACACGGATCGGGTGCGCTCCAGCCGTCGCTTCGAGGAGGCGATCTACGCCTCGCTGCGCTGGCTCGGCCTGGACTGGGACGAGGGCCCCGACGTCGGCGGTCCGTACGGCCCGTACCGGCAGAGCGAGCGGGTGGAGCTGCACCGGGAGCACGCGCGCCGGCTGTTGGACGAGGGGCACGCCTACCGCTGCTTCTGCACGCGCGAGCGGCTCGACGCCCTGCGCGCCGAGCAGACCGCCCAGAAGACCTTCGCCGGCTACGATCGTCACTGCCGTACGATCGCGCCGTCCGAGTCGGACGCGCGCGCCCGGGCGGGCGAGGTCCACGTCGTCCGGATGAAGGTGCCGACCGAGGGCGAGTGCGTCCTGCACGATCTGCTGCGCGGCGAGATCCGCAAGGACTGGGCCTCGATCGACGACCAGGTCGTGCTCAAGTCGGACGGCTTCCCGACCTACCACCTGGCGAACGTGGTCGACGACCACGCCATGCGCATCAGCCACGTGGTGCGCGGCGAGGAGTGGATCAACTCGCTTCCGAAGCACGTCCTGCTCTACCGGGCGTTCGGTTGGGAGCCGCCGGTGTTCTGCCACCTGCCGCTGCTGCGCAACGCCGACAAGACCAAGTCCAAGCTGTCGAAGCGCAAGAACCCGACCTCGATCGAGTACTACCGTCGGGCGGGCTTCCTGCCCCAGGCGCTGGTGAACTTCCTCGGCCTGATGGGCTGGGCGCCACCGGACGGCGAAGAGAAGTTCTCGCTCGAGGCGATGATCCGCGAGTTCTCGCTCGAGGCGGTGTCGCTCGGTGGGCCCGTGTTCGACGTCCAGAAGCTGCGCTGGCTCAACGGTCGCTACCTACGGGAGGACCACGACGCGGCGGCGCTCGCGGCCGCACTCGAGAGCTGGGCACTCCATCGCGAGAGGATCGAGCAGATCGCGCCGCTGGCGCAGCCACGGCTGGAGACGCTCGCCGACTGGGGCTACCTGACGGCTCACTTCTTCGCCGACGCGGTACCGTTCGATCCGAGTGAGCTGACCCTGCCCGACACCGAGCCCGACGCGCTCGTGCGGGTGTTCCAGATGGCTCTGTGGCGCATGGAGCGGCTCGAGGAGTTCCGTGCCGAACCGCTCGACGCGACGTTTCGCGAGCTGTCCGAGAAGCTCGATCTCAAGCTGCGCGCGTTGACCCGGCCGTTCTACGTCGCGATTACGGGCGCGCGTGCCTCGACCCCGCTGTTCCAGTCGATGGAGATCCTCGGCCCGGACATCGTGCGGATGCGGCTGCGACGCGCCATCGAGCAGCTCGGGGGGCTGTCCAGCAAGAAGATGAAGGCGCTCGACAAGGACTACGTCCGTCTGTTCGGCCGGCGCGACTGAGCGTGCCGGCACTCACTCCCGCCGTGGGGAGCGGCGACCGCCGCCTCCTCCGGAGGGTCTTTCGACGTCCCGTCCGCAGGGCCGGGACGCTTCCATAGAAGGGGGAACCTCCATGGGAATCATCTCCTGGCTCGTGCTGGGCCTGATCTGTGGCGCGCTCGCGAAGTTCATCATGCCGGGCGACGATCCGGGTGGTCTGATCGTCACCAGCCTGATCGGCATCGCCGGTGCCATGGTGGGCGGCTTCCTGAGCTCGATGCTGGGCTTCGGCAGCGTCGACGGCTTCGACCTGGGCAGCATCGCCATCGCCGTCGTGGGCTCGCTGCTGCTGCTGTTCATCTATCGGAAGATGAAGGGTTGAGCCGCGTCGGGACGAGGCCTCGGCCCTCGTCCCGACGTCCCGCTTCTGGCGGCCGCCCGTCCCCGGGGCGGCCCGCTCAGCCCTGGTTCATCCGCTTCTGGAGCCGGGCCCACGCATCGCGCAGCGACACCGTTCGGTTGAACACCAGGGCGTCCGGCGCGGAGTCCTTCTCGTCGACGCAGAAGTAGCCGCGGCGCTCGAACTGCACCCGACCGCCGGCCGGGACGTCGCGCAGGAATGGCTCCACCCAGCCGTCGGTGAGCACCTGGAGCGAGTCCGGGTTGAGGTTGTCGACGAAGCTGCCGTCCGGGCCCGCGACCGACGGGTCCTCCTGGGCGAACAGCCGATCGTAGAGACGCACGGTGGCCGGCAGCGCGTGTCGCGCCGACACCCAGTGCAGCGTACCGCGCACCTTGCGTCCGTCCGGGGCATCGCCGCCGCGGGTCTCGGGATCGTAGGTGCAGCGCAGCTCCACCACCTCGCCGTCGTCGTCCTTGATCACGTCGACGCAGCGGATCAGGTAGGCGTAGCGCAGGCGGACCTCGCGGCCGGGGCTCAGCCGGAAGAACTTCTTCGGCGGATCCTCGCGGAAATCGGCCCGCTCGATGTAGAGCTCGCGCGAGAACGGCACCGGCCGCGTTCCCATCGAGGCGTCCTCGGGGTTGTTGATCGCGTCGAGCTCCTCGACCCGATCCTCCGGGTAGTTGTCGATCACGACCCGGATCGGATCGAGCACCGCCATCACCCGCTGGGCGCTGCGGTTCAGATCCTCGCGGACCGCGTTCTCCAACAGCGTCACGTCGATCACGCTGTCCCGCTTCGCCACCCCGATCCGCTCGCAGAAACGTCGGATGGCCCGTGGCGTGTAGCCGCGACGGCGCATCCCGCTCAGGGTCGGCATGCGCGGATCGTCCCAGCCGTCGACGTGCCCCTCGTCGACCAGCAGCCCGAGCTTGCGCTTGCTCAGCACGGTGTAGCTGAGCTTGAGTCGGGCGAACTCGATCTGCTGCGGGTGGCACGGCGTGCGCAGGACGTCGAGGAACCAGTCGTACAGCGGCCGGTGGGCCTCGAACTCGAGCGTGCAGAGCGAGTGGGTGATCCCCTCGATGGCGTCCGACAGCCCGTGCGTGAAGTCGTACATCGGGTAGATGCACCAGCGGTCGCCGGTGCGGTGGTGGTGGACGCGACGGATGCGGTAGAGGATCGGATCCCGCAGGTTGACGTTGCCGGAGGCCATGTCGATCCTGGCGCGAAGGACGTGGGCGCCGTCGTCGAACTCCCCGGCCCGCATGCGACGGAAGAGATCGAGGTTCTCCTCGACCGAGCGGTCGCGGTACGGGCTGTTCTCGCCCGGCTCGGTCAGCGTTCCGCGCTGGTTCCGGATCTCCTCGGCGCTGGAGCTGTCGACGTACGCGTGCCCCTCGCGGATGAGCTGCTCGGCGTAGTCGTAGAGCCTCTCGAAGTAATCCGAGGCGAAGTGGAGGTGCTCGCCCCAGTCGAAGCCCAGCCAGCGAACGTCGCGCTGGATCGACTCGACGTACTCGACCTCCTCCTTGCTCGGGTTGGTGTCGTCGAAGCGCAGGTGGCAACGGCCCCCGCGCTCGGCGTACTCCGCGGCGAGCCCGAAGTTCAGGCAGATCGACTTCGCGTGCCCGACGTGCAGGTAACCGTTGGGCTCGGGCGGAAAGCGGGTCACCACCCGGCCGTCGTTGCGGCCGGCCTCGACGTCGGCGGTGATCCGCTCGCGGATGAAGTCGGGCGAGCCGCTGGTGCCGGCGACCGGCGTGTCGTCGTGGCTCATGGTGCGATCCCCGTCAGGGAGCCGACGTCGGGACGAAGTCGGGGTCGATCAGCTCGTCCAGGACTCGGCCGTCCCAGCCGGGCGGAACCGGCTCGCCGAGCAGGTGCAGGATGGTCGGCGCGACGTCGGCCTGATTCACCCGCGGGATGAGCCCCAGGGCGCGCGCCAGACGACCGACCGGGCGCAGCGCCCCGACCCGGCCGCTCCACTTCTCGATGACGAACGTCACGGGGGTGATCGGCGCGGTGCGCAGGAACGTGCGCTGACGAATCGGTCCGCCCGCCATGGCGAACATCGAGTAGAGGCTGTGGTCGGCCGAGTTCTCCTCGTCCTCCAGCAGGTCGTTGAGGCGGTAGCGCTCGCCGGCGATCTCGACGTGACGGTTCGGGTCGAGCTTGCGGGTCGGGCTTCCGAACTGCAGGGTGACGTCGTAGCCCGAGGCGCGCATCGTGTCGTCGGGCTCGTTCTCGCGCAGGTGGACGCTGTTGAACAACGGCACGCCGGTCTCGATCACCTCGATCTTCCGCAGCTCCTCGACCAGCTCCTGGCGCAGCGCCTCGTAATCCGCCTCCTCGACGATACCGTTCTCGTCCCGGCCGATCAGGTTGACGCTGACGCCGTGGATGTCCTCGTAGGTACGCGTCCCCGACGAGTAGGCGCGGGAGCGATCGAAGTCGGTCCACATGAACAGGAACTGGTTCGGCACCCGGTAGACGATGCCGTCCTTGCCGAGGTCGGCCGACAGCGGCGGGCGCCCGGTGACCGCCAGGAAGTCGTTCAGCTCCTGCAGCTTGTCGGGACGCTCGACCGGGTCGTAGAACTCGAGCACACCGAGCTTCTCCAGCACGGCGTTGAGCTTGAGGTTGACGAACAGGTCGCGGGTCGGCTCCATGCCGTGGTCGGACGCGACCACCACCACGGTGTCGTCGTCGGCGTACTCGAGGACCGAGCCCAGCACCTCGTCGACGCGCTCGAAGATCTGGTTCAGCACGTCGCCGTACTTGGCGATGACCTCCGGGTTCAGGTTCCACTTGTCGCCGGTGTAATCGTCCGGCCGGGCGAACTTGAAGAACAGGTGCTGGACGTGGTCGGTGGTGAAGATGCCGCTGACGAACAGGTCCCAGCTCTGCTGCTCCAGGACGTGGCGGAACTGGATCTCCATGGAGTCGAGATTGACGAACGAGTGCGCGACCACGTCGTCGATGGTGTCGGCGAACAGCTCGACGCGCGGCGGTCCGGAGCGCTCCTGCTTGACCTCGACCAGCGGGTCGAGCGCCTCGGCCAGCTCGGGCGGATAGGTGCGCGGCTCTCCCGGCAGCGCCATCTCCGCGACCATCACCCCGTTCATCTCCTCCGGCGGGGCGGTGACCAACCAGTTGACGACCGCCGACGGTCGTCCCTTCTCGCCGAGCAGCGTCCACAGGGCCGGCGCCTTGCGGTGCTGGGGACCCGAGGGGACGAAGAAGTAGCGCCCCTCCTCCTTCATGAACGACAACCACACGTCGTGCTTTTCGGGCGACACGCCGGTGACCATCGTCGTCCAGTCGGAGTGGTGGACCAGGCTGTAGTAGGGGACGGTGTCGCCCCAGGCGCCGCGCTCCATCAGTCCGGCGAGGTTCGGCATCCGGCCGGCCTGGACCAGCGGCATCATCATCTCCCAGCTGGCGGCGTCGATGCCGAACAGGAACACGCGCGTGCGACCGCCGTCGACCGACGGATCGCCGCTCGGAGCCCCTCCCAGGCCGCGTACGGCGTTGACCCCGAGCGAGGCGACCAGGGCGAGCACCACGGTGGCGATCAGGCGCGGGCCGAGCCTGTCGACGGCGCCGTCGCGGTCGAAGCGACCGGCGAAAAACCGCACCAACACCGCGATCAGCAGCCCGACGACCACGGCGACCCCGAGCGCCTCCAGCATCGCGCGGCTGCGCACCGGGTCGTTGCGCGGGATGTAGACGGAGATGGCGAAATAGCGGTAGGCCCCGTACTGGATGAAGAACACCGCCAGGGCCGCCAGGCCCGCCAGCAGCGCCAGCAGAGTCGAGGGGCGCGGCTCGCGCCCGGTGAGCGACGCCGGCAGGCCGACCAGCAGGCCGACGAGCCAGCCGGCGGCGCACCCGAGCACCCCGTACATGCAGAGCGAGTACAGCCAGGTGTACGCCGCGCTCAGGAACGACGGGTGGGACGCGGCGATGATGCCGGATTGCTGAATCAAGCTCACCAGGACGAACGTGGCTCCGGCCACGAGACCGGTCAGAGCTCCGAGCTTCGCGCTACGCATGCCGCTAGCTTCCTCCCGCCCGCCGGGAGTCCGCGGGCGCCGTCGTAGTTCCCGTTCCGCCGAGTGGAGCTGGCTGATGTCGGCGGGGGTGTGGATTCCGGGCTGAGAACGGGCAGGGGAGAAGAGCCCTCGCGCCCGGCACGGAGGGGGATCCCCAGGCATCCTCCTCGTGCGGTGAGCGATGGAATATAGCTCCGGTCCGGGGCAGCGTCAAGCGGTTCCGGCGGGGCCGCGGCCGGCCCCCCACGGCCCTCCCGTCGGGGGCCGGCCGGCTGCGTGGCGGGTGCGCTACAGTACGGTCGAGGACCTCCCCACGGGCGCGCGTCGTCCGCGAGGGACGCCCCAGGAGGACCCATCACCGTGGCTTACAACACTCTCGCGATCTCGCGTGACGGTGGCATCGTCACGCTCACCGTGAATCGCCCGAAGGCCCTCAACGCCCTCAATACCGAAACCTTGAAAGAGATGCTGGCCGCCCTGAACGAGGTCGGCCAGATGGAAGACGCTCGTGTCCTGATCGTGACCGGTTCGGGCGACCGGGCGTTCATCGCCGGTGCCGACATCACCGAGATGAACGGCATGACGGTGATGCAGGCGCGGGCCTTCTCCGATCTCGGACACGGCGTCTGCGAGGCGATCGAGCGGCTGCCGGTACCGGTGATCGCGGCGATCAACGGCTTCGCGCTCGGTGGTGGTCTGGAGTTCGCCATGGCGTGCGACCTGCGCTACGCGGCCACCACCGCCCGGCTCGGTCAGCCGGAGGTGAACCTGGGCATCATCCCCGGTTTCGGCGGCTGCCAGCAGCTGCCGCGTCTGGTCGGCAAATCGCGCGCCAAGGAGCTGATCTTCACCGGCTGGATGATCGACTCGGAGAAGGCGCGTCGCTACGGCATCGTGCTGGACGTGTTCGAGGCCGATCAGCTGATGACCGAGGTGCTCAAGATCGCCCAGGAGATCGCCGCGCGCGGGCCGATCGCGATCGCCCAGGCGAAGCGCTCCATCGACACCGGCTACAACCTCGACCTGCACGCGGCGAACGAGCTGGAGCGGCACCACTTCGCCTCCCTGTTCGACACCGAGGACGCGGCCGAGGGGTTGAGCGCCTTCGTCGACAAGCGCAAGCCGGCCTTCCGCGGCGTCTGAGCGCCGCCCCGCCCGACCGACCGTCGGGCTCCGCGTCCACCGGGCGCGCAGGGAGCGAGTTCCATGCGACCCGGGTCCGATGCGCCCTCCCCTGCCGACCGACCCCACCGGGACGAGGTCGGCGTCCGTCACCGCCGTCTCGCGGTCGACGGCATCGAGCTGCACGTGGCGGAGGCGGGGGATCCCTCTGCCCGTCCGGTCGTGCTGCTGCACGGCTGGCCGGAGGCCTGGTTCTCCTGGCGCCACCAGATGATGCGGCTCGCCGAGGCCGGATACCGAGCCGTGGCGCCCGATCTTCGAGGCTTCAACCGCTCCGACAAGCCGGCCTCGGGCTACGGGCTCGACCGGTTGGCGGACGACGTCGCGGCGCTGATCGACGATCTGGGCGGCTCGGCGGACGTCGTCGGCCACGACTGGGGCGGCGTGATCACCTGGCACCTGGCCCACCGCCATCCGGACCGGTGCCGGTCGATCTGCGTCCTCAACGGTCCGCACCCGGGGGTGATGGACCGCGCGATGCGGCGGCCGGGGCAGCTCCTGCGGAGCTGGTACGTCCTCGCCTTCCAGCTGCCGCGGCTCCCGGAGCGCTGGCTGGTCCGGCGGGGTGCGGCCGCGGTGCCGCGGCTGCTGCTCGCCGCGACCGTCGACCGGACCCGGTTCACCCACTCCGTGCTCGACCGCTACCGGCGAGCCATGCTCGTGCCCGGGGCGGCTCGGGCCGGGCTGAGCTACTACCGGCACGGCTTTCGCGACGCCCTGCGGTCCGCTCCGCGGCGGCGCCTGCTCGCCCAGTGGCGGCGTCCGATCGAGCGACCGGCCACCCTGATCTGGGCCGAGTCGGACCCGGCGCTCGGGGGCGAGCTGATCGAGCCTCACCGAGGCTTCGCGCCGCAGCTGCGGATCGAGCGGATCCCGGGCTGCGGTCACTTCTGCCAGCAGGAGAAGCCGGAGCGTGTGAGTCACCTGCTCGTCGCCCACCTCGCTCGCACCCGGGCCGGGCTCGATTACAATGAAATCGTGCCTCGATCACCGCGATCGCAGCCCCAGGGGGACGACTCGAATGGTCGCTAGCCAGCCGCCTCGAACCGCCACCCGGCGTCACCTCACGACGGCGCTCGCCGTCACCCTCGCGGTCGCCGTCGGCGGCGTGACGGCCCAGTCGCGCTCGGCGGGAGCGGCGGCGAAGGGCGGCGTGCTGGAGGCCGAGGTGCTGTTGATCGGTCCGGACGGCCGCACCTACCCGGCCGCCGACGCGGTGGTGTGGATCCAGGGGGCCGAGCCGGTGCCGGGCACGCCGCGTCGTGCTGCCGACGCCACCGTCCGCTCGCGCCGCAAGAAGTTCACCCCGGGCACGCTCGGCGTGCCGGTCGGCACCCGGGTCGACTTCCCGAACTACGACCGCATCTATCACAACGTGTTCAGCCTGTCGGAGACGAAGAAATTCGACCTCGGGCTGTACCGTAAGGGCAAGTCGCGCTCCGTGACCTTCGACCGTCCGGGCCACGTGCGGGTGTACTGCAACATCCACCCGCAGATGGTCGCCAACGTGCTCGTGGTGGACGGCCAGCTCTACGGTCAGACCGACGATGCCGGCAAGGTGTCTCTCGACGGCGTTCCGGCCGGAAGCTGGACGGTCGACATCTGGCACGAGCGCGGCGGCGAGTGGTCCGGCGAGGTCCGCATCGCCGCCGGCGGCTCGTCGACCGTCGGCGTGACCCTCGACGCGAAGGGATGGCGCGAGCGCCCCCACAAGAACAAGTACGGACGTGACTACCCGCCGCCGGACGACGATGACAACCGCTACTGACGCCACCTCGAGCCCCGAGCCGGGACCGGACGGCCAGGAGCCGGCGACCACCGCCCTGCTGCCGACCGACGAGCTCTCGCCCGACCGCGACGCCCCGACCATCGAGGTGGTGCCGGAGCAGGCCCGGCGGGGGCCCGGCTTCGGCACCAAGTTCTTCGTCGCCGCCACCCTGCTCGTGCTGGTCACGCTCGGGACCGCGCTCGCGGTCGCCACCTGGCGGGCGAACCGGGTGGCGGAGCAGAAGATCCGCGACGACCTGCTCGCCGTGCCGGCCCA
Source organism: Alatinidae sp. Z8VKAUB7J3 (assembly GCA_010016025.2). Lineage (NCBI taxonomy): Eukaryota > Metazoa > Cnidaria > Cubozoa > Carybdeida > Alatinidae > Alatinidae sp. Z8VKAUB7J3. The sequence continues at coordinate 443 of JAAAKM020001305.1, read as the reverse complement.
GTTCGAGGGCTACCGCGCCAGCCGCGAGAGCGGCTTCCTCGCCCAGGTCCGCTCGCTCGCCTCGGAGCCGGGCACCAAGGCGCTCTACGCCCCCGGCGTCAGCCCGGCCACCCGGCACGAGTTCGCGCTCGACGCCGAGGGGTTGCTCGCCGCCCGCCTGGTCTTCCTGTTCGACGCCTCGAGCGAGGTGATCGGTCGCAGCGACAAGCCCGAGGGCGAGGGGCTGGGACAGCCGTTCATGGGCGTGAGCTGGGTGGCCGACCCGCTGCTGGAGCAGGAGCCGGCGACCGCCGCCATCGCGGTCGGCGGTACGCTCGCCCTGGTCGCCTCCACCCCGGTGCTGTCCGGCGGCGAGGACATGGTGCTCGACGGCGCCCTGGCGGCGGCGTTCCCGCTCGACCACGGCCAGGCGGCCGCACTCGGGGACATCGTGCGCAGCGAGG
>JAAAKM020001303.1:2079-12085 GCA_010016025.2 Alatinidae sp. Z8VKAUB7J3 | reverse complement strand
GCTTTGTAAAATGTCTTCCATGGCTATAAACAATTATATACAATTGTTATTGCAAAAATTCAAAAGTCATGAGACAGCAATACTGCTTATGGTCTACATGAAATACATCGACACGAATTTTCAATACTTTATTGTTACCATTACTAAAGTATATTATACTATCCTATCCTATACAATACTATACTATATTATACTAGACAATACTTTTCTATTCTTTATTATTGATCTTGAATCAGATACTAAACAGAAATGTTTTGAACCACATACATCAACAGCAAGGATGAATGGAAAACTAGGCTTGTACAATTACAAATCCAGCCTACTAGTTTTTATATTCATTAAGTCTGACCAGTGCAAATAATATGGTCATAGTATTGCACCTGTCCTTTGCATAGATTATGAAACTGTCACTAAGCTGGAAAGATGAGTCTGCAGATATTAACAATATATACATCAATTGTCTAGACTTTATGTCCACTGTAAAACCTTAAAGGTAACAAGGATCACATTCTATGATGCCACAAAATCCATGAGCCATAAAAATTTAAAAACACGTGCTTTTTTAAAGAGTTTACATAACCCAACTACAATGTACGTAAGTAATTATTTTACAGGAAACTCGAAAGTTTTGTATATACCTACTAATAACTCAGGGAAATTGGGCCTGCATCTATCTCAATCAAACCCTAGTTAATATACTTTCTGTATTTTTGAATGAACCCTCTTTAATTCTCTACCATAACAAGTTACATTTGACCAATCATTGTCCTATTTCATGACTCTTATAAAACCTTAACTCTTCTGCATTTTAGAATTAAAAAACATTTAGATATGCAGATTCCTATATACACTGTTTAACAAATGGCTTAGATTCCTTTGTAATTTTATACATATCTATGAGTGCAGGGCTCCTGTTAATACCAGTATTTGAGTTAGGGGTAACCTTGTGTGAAAACATACTTTGGTTTGAAAACTTAGAGGTTAGCATAACAGATGTTCTAACTAATGTCTGAATCCCTGACTATAAGAAGCAATCCAGTGTCCCATCAGCAATTAAAAGATCCCACCAGAAGAGCACTTAGATACAAGACTTTAACTTGTGGAACTAAATTAATAAATATATTGATGTTTGAGCAGTGTGACAAAGTATAAGAAATGTATAGAAAACAAATGGAAAACTTACAATTTGCACGGTGTGTGTCTGAACTTATAAAGTTAACCAGTGGAGCAGTATATGTTAATGCTTGCAAGACTGAGTTCAAAAAACATGTGTTTCCCAGATTACAGAGACCTGGTCCAATCCTTCTAGTCTCTTTCCAAGTCAACTCTACATTTTCCGGAGGAAATAGTATGACTTTGGGCTTTGGCATATCGTCAAGGGTCTCAGAATTGGAAGCACTTGTGGAAGCCATGTGTCCATTACGTATCAGATCATATCCAGATCCGGAAGCACTTTGTTGAAACTGAGGGTTGATTGGTTTGTACTTCTCTTTAATATTTTGTTCTTCCTCATCTGGGTGCATAGCCTCTTTGAATTTAATGCTTTTTAACAGAACTGACTTTGCTGAGGCCTTTAAACGTTCATGCAGTGTCTCAGATGAAACAAAGGGGTTCTTCTCAGACAACATGGCCAGTGTCACTAAGTACCTGCAAAAAATTATGAAAAATGTTTAGTTACAGAACCGAACATGATATTCTTCAAGACATTACAATAAAGACTCCAGTTCCCAATACATTTAACAAACTATAAACCCTAGTAATCCTTGAACTGTAAATGGGGAGATAAGGACACTTAAACAACCTACACATGAACCTACCATTGAATCCTCAGCACAAAGGGTTTTAGAACTGAATCAGGCAATATAGAACTTTGGGCTGAGCTTGTAAATTCAAAAAAACTTTATTGGAGTTTTGCATTATGTAAGTCTATAGTATTTTAAGTCATGTGCCTATACTGAAATTAGATAATGAATCAGTGTTTAGTGCCTTCCATGATTTGCATTTGATCATTTGATCATTTTTAGTGATAAAGGTTGATGAGGCATCCAGAAAAAAATGTTTTCAGCCTTCAACATGATTTACCTATTTCAAGATTTACTCTGAGAACTGGAGATTATGTTACTTCTATTTTGACATGTATGTTACTCACAAGTAAAATGTTATTTCAGTTAAACAACCAGCCTTGATGAATAAGAGCTGTGCAGCTTGGTCACAGGCAATGGCATAACTACAAACTTTAAAATGGAATGTACAATTATTGACTCTAATTGCACTACAATCCTTTCGTATACTTAAAAAATGGTGTAGAAAAGACACAAAAGCCCCTTATTACACTAAAATATAATTATTAAGATCAAAGGTGAGATTTTTATTCCTTTACCAGTACTGGGTGTTAGGTACTGGATATGCAACAAAAATAAGCAGATGGTGTACTATTAATATAGAGCCAAGGAGCCCCTATATTAGGTCTGAGATGTCTTGGAAGCAAATGGTTTTACATATGAACCTGTGGTAGTTTGTCAATGGTTTGACACTAGGTTTTGGGGGCAAATAGTATATCCAGTCGGTGGAGATATAGTGAATGGTGGTGTGTGCTAACCTACTTGTCTACCCTACTGCTGCTTTGCCTCTTATACCTTCTTCAAAACGTTTTATATTGATCCCACACTTGCATCAATCAGCTGGCCTAAATGGAATTTTGTGAGTATGATACCATGGATAAAATCTGTAACTACTAAGAAAATTGCTGTTACATTTGACCCCTGATTAGGAAATGAACTTCTTCAAATATTGATTTTAGATAAATCTACTTAATATTATGGACACAACCAGGGAATACTCTGAATCCAAGTGCCATAGTACTTAATTAAACAGGGCGGTGAATATATAACACAAGTTCTTGGTGAATTCACTTGGAATGGATAATAATGAAGAAATGGCCAATGCTGCCTATGCAATATGGCAATAGATTTGTATGATGAGCTGGTCACTGACAAAGTGTTTTAAATCTTCTAGACCGTGCAAAAGGGTCGTCTTTGCTCACTCGAAATACCAAACGAGGCGAAACGAAATATGCATGTTCCATTGAATGTTCTACATTGATGGGTAATCGTGAGGTCTACAACTTTGGTAGATGTATGCCAACGACAATGGATAGGCCTCTCGATATCATTCAAATGTAACAATGACGTCAATTTTGACAACAACTGTCTCATCGGCTTCGTCCACAATTGCTCGTCTCCGCCATCCTCTTACTAAAATCTTCCAAAACGCTAAGAAATAATACTGTCCATTTCTTTCTACTACATCACTGCAAATAAATTCGGTTAATATTGCAATTTCCCTCCTTCCTGTAGGTTGCCGGTGTCATGCAACGAACCGACACGAGAGCCAGTTAGTGTCCGACGCTCACGAGTGGAAGTGAGTTACTTAATTGGTAGGCACTTTATACGGTTAGCAAACGAACTCAACTGCAACAAACATACACGTACCATGTTTCTACTACTTTAAAAACTGGAAGTTACGTCTCCATCAGAAGGTCACTTCGCTGCCACTGTGGTTTCCTTTCCAGTATTCTATAGAATCAACTCCAGTTCCAACACCAGAGCATGGTTTCTCCTACTGTATTTCCATGCTAGGCCCCAACCCCCTTCGAAAAGACAAACAGACGGAACGAACAGAGCAGCAACATCAGGATTTTTGTAAAATATTAGGTGTTCTTCATATTTGAGGTGAATGTTCTACATTCTTATCAGATTTGTTGTCAGCCTTTTCAAAGATAAAATGAGTGAAATATTGCTCTAATTCCTTGATATCATGTTAGTACTTAATTGGGGTCTTTAGATGACCAGGGCCGGCACGTCACTTTTTTGGTATCTACCTACGGTGCGCTCCTGTCGCCACTATAACGTTTTGCTGTTTAACTACGGCACATTCGCTGTTGCTACAATTTTTTGGTGTCTAACTCATGTTCACTCCCTACTTTCATTAAACTATAAAATTTTTGCTTTTTATGACACGCTGCGACTTTCTATATGCTTCCTTCGGGCCTACTGATTGGAAAAGTTCTTTCGGAGCAGTTTCTCGGATACGTGGCATCTCACGAAGAATTTCTACGAAACGCATCAGCTCTAAAACATTGACAGAGTAAAAACATGTCGTGCCATCTCCAACACAACAGGGCAAAGAGCCTCAAACTATCAAAGTTATGAAAGGAAGACAAAGCACAATGTCAACGGGGATACGGACGGGCATTGCCGCCCAGAGTCCCAGACAAATATGTTCTTGCTCTTTAGCCCTCGCTTCTGAATAAATGTCTCTATGCAACGATTAAATTGTGGCATTAGATTTTTCATAAAAGTCACTTATAAATTTTTAGTTTTCGACTTATTTTTATTTATAACCGGATCTCAAACATGTACAGAATCAATTATTATTATTTAGGTTAACAATGAATAAGAGCTCACTCAGGCCACACCCAAATCTTACCTCTCTAAGAAATTTAGGATAACTTCGTGCTCGAGGCTGACAAAATGACCTTTCTTGTATAGTTGTAACCATGTGTCCTATTTTAGCATAAAAGAGTCAACGCAATTGAATGTCCTCGTTATATTTGCAAGTCACTTTCTTTTATTTGACAGAAACTTTCTTTGATCTGACAGTAACTTTCTATACAGCCTAACAATATTATAATCGGAGATCAATTTGAATCTATCGAACAATTTAGCAGAGATGATATCCTTCTGTGAGTGGTCCCCCGTCTCTTAAAATTGGCGCTCCTGAAAAGTAGAGGTTATACTCTCGAGTCCGGAATAGACAGGGATCCCCGGCTATTAATTTTTGAACTTTTTCCCAGCCTCCCCAGCTTTATTCCGGACTCCCCGGCTATTAATATCTACGATTTTATGATGATGCCGGCCGACATATTAAGCGACATATAGAGAGAAGTGGGGATAAACAATTGTAATTTGTTCCATCATCGTGAAACACCTCATTGTACATATCCTTGGTGTCTTGCATTTTTTTCATTTGTGCTGCTTTCAGCGTTGTAGAAATGATTATAGTACTAAGAGTTGGCTGGATTGCAATTCAAAGTTTTTCATTTTATTTAAATTTTTGTATTGGCAGGCACCCCGTTTATTCCAAACTTCTCTTTTATTCAATTTCCCGTGAAATTCCAAACTCCCCGCTTATTCCAGACTTCCCGTCCATTTCGGACTCGAGAGTAGTCTATTGTGGAAGCTGAGAGGGGCCTAGGCAGTTATGTGCCGGGTTAATCCCCTAAAACATCTGTAAAACACCACAGAAACTATTGCCTGAGATCATGAAATGCTTTACCCCGCGTGCAGACTATCTCAGCTGAAGTGGATAGTCTGCACGTAGGCTAGAAATGCTTTGGTCAACTAGGAATGTGTTACCAATTGCAGACAAAAGGTCTACTATCCGTAAAACGAATTAACACAGAAAAAAGAGTAAATGAAAAGTTCCAGAAATAAGTAAATTAAGATCTAATACTAAATTTATATCCCATGATACCATACTTTAAAAATCATGGTAATTATACATTTATCTAAGGGTATATAGACATAGATCTTCCTAATCCTCGTCGGACATCGGGCAGCAAGTATTCGCCAATTGACTCGGTCAGCAGCTTCACTGATGATAAACGGGCGGCGTGACCGACAAAAATCAGGCGACACTTGGTTACTGTGACACTTAAAGGAAGCTGATCAGCCTTTTTGAGGACCTTGATATTTGATACCTTGTCTCTCCATGCGACAGTCAAAATTTTTCGAAGGCATCGTTTATGGAAAACATCTAGAGTCACTGCTATTTATTTCAGGCTTTTCCTTGTCTTACAGGCATATGTCACAGTTAGTACAACAAATACATTGTATATCTGCAACTTAACTTTGGCATTAATAGTCCTGGACGACCAGATCTTTCTCATCTCCCTGAAAACCCATGCAGCTTTGCCAATATGCGCATGCATGTCTGCGTCAACATTTCCATCATCGATTATTCAGAGGTTAATAGATAATTCATGAAAGTAAGCACATACATTTTCATTGTGTAAATTTATTTATGAAAATCTACTTTAATGGCAGGCACTTGCGCAATTCTAAAATTTCTGGTGCAAAGCATTTAGAGCCCAAAACTTCCGACGTTCCTCAACTTTGTAGATAGCTTCATCCCGTAAAAGTCTGTTCTCTTCAAAAATTCTTATTCTTTCTATCCGTTATGAAGTGTTTTATGGAACAAACTGCTACCTAGACATTTTATGCAGTCACAAAGGGTCCAACTGCGAGAAGGATGCCGATGATGTGAACCCAGAAGGTGATGCAGTCATTCTACAAGAATGGAGCAAAGATAATTAGATTTTGAAGATTGATATTTTCCTGTCCTTTCCTCCATTTGCCCTCTAAAATATCTAATTGTCGATCAGTAAAAAATTTTCGTCGTGACAAAACTCGATACCTATGAAACGTTATGCACTTAAATTTTACGATGTTTGTCTTCTCGAGAAAATTTCTGCGATAAAAGTTTCTGCCCGCGCAATTGCTTTACAACGATGTGTCTGTTCATGTAGCCGGCTGTAAATGTTTCCATTATGACAGCCTTCTTCAACGTTTCCTTCTTCTTAAGCTAATAGACAAAATTGCTAGAGTTCATTACACTACTATTATACAAATAGGTCTTGACCTGCTTCAAACATATGGAAGTTCTCCCACCTGCTACAGTCAATTAACAGGACAACAGCTATAAACTTCTATAAATCTCTTAAAATGTCTTTATATGTCTCGTGTTTAACGGCAAACATGGAACGTAAGAATAATAATGCTTATAATTTTCTCACACCTCGTACTTCACTTAATTCACACAGAGATTGATTTGTAGCACATGGCATTTCGGATAATGCGCATGCCCTAAACAGCTTACTATCATTGGCATCACCAACCTCCTAGCATGGGTTCGATCCCCACTGGTGACATATTTTCTATTTCTCTAGTGTTCTTTTCAAAGCCAACATTTCAAATCCTCTCTTCTCGATGATATTTTTTACTTCCAATGGACTTTGGACAGTATGACGGGCCTTATGGCAGTCCTTCCTCGGTCAAGTCACATAGCGAAGAGAGGCTGCTCTCCAATTGCGTCGAACTGGATGTCGATGTCCACCGGTGGATGATTGGGAGCTAATGTGCGGACCAGAGAAATAAAGTATGTTAAGATCGGAGTTCATCCGGCTCAGTTGGTGGAACGCACGCCGCGAAAGCGTGGGTCATGGGTTCGAACCACGGTCGTAACATATTATCTATTGCTCTAGTGTTCTTTTCAAAACTAAAATTTGAAATCCTCTCTTCTCGATGATACAATAATCGGTTTATTGAACAGTACATAACAAAGCTGCACTGTTGTTTCAACCTATGAGCCTTGTTTTAGCTTTCTTGTATTTTTATCTCCTCAATATTTGGAGCTCCATTGTCAAATTATGATCTATAACATATTTTTTATGCACAATTGTCATTCCTGATATTTTTCTGGATATCAGAAATGATGGGTTGTCAAGACCATGGGCAAAAACGTACAATATCCCAGATAAGATTGAATGTGCCTGTCGAAATTTTATTAGAAATCTTAAACTCGGAAAGCAAAGGTGTATCTAATCGCTAAATTGGTTACTTTATAGAATAAGTTGAAACGGTATTGTCTTCGTTCAATCAATACATTAGGCTGCTCATGGTAGCTATAATCGTTTGAGGAATGGCTTAAGTTTCAAGACACCCCACCTCTCTTGAATCTTCGATAAAAAGAAAACAGATTTATAAAAAATCCAAGCTCATTTTTCTAAAGACAATTTTCTCCAGCTTAATTCAGTGCCGGAAGAAACGTGCTAGCTGTTATGCATTGCCTACTTGGACTCCAGAAAACATGGCAGTGTCTCAATCAAAGACCCCAGATCAATCAAAGATCAAAGATTGTAGCTATGTGTGTAGTATCCTGTTTGTTACCAAAGGATCACTACTTTGCTCAGCATCATGTTGTTCCAGACACTGGTTGCTACAATTGTTCATCAAACGAACTGACATACGTCATCTGTGCTACACTTAGAAAGGACCAAACCACATTTGTGTAAAAAACAGGATCAAAGCAAACAAATGACGAGAGGCTTTTCGACTCATATCTGCATTTCTTTGTATCTACGATTTGGAGAAAATACATTCAAATTATCGGACATTATACAGATACATATATTATAACATATAACCTTGTCTTTCTTGTTCATACATCAACAATCACATCATATTCACGCTGCTACCGTATGCTTTTGACTTCTCCATGACAGTGGGAAATGTTTAAAAAGTCTGGCATAAATAGTTTGATTGCAATAATTATACTCGTTGGTTGCAGAACTTATAAAGAAAGAAGTAATCAGAATATCGAGTTGTGGGGTACTAGTAGCTATATTTTTACGAAGTACTCGAAGCAATTTTCTACAGAGTACTACCAGCTAAATTTTCTAAACAGCGTTAGTAGTGACATTTTCTACGCTGAGTACTAATAGTGATACTTTCTACTTAAACAGAGCCTGGTACACCTGGTACTGATGCTTCCTACACTGAAATGCTAGTAGCGACATTTTCCGTCCATAGCACCAGTAGCCATACTTTCTACACAGTGCTGGTAGTCATGCCTTAGAAGCAAAGCGCTAGTAGAGACACTAAATACGCCGCGTGCTATTAGCGACATTGTATATACGAAGTACTAGTGGCGATGCTTTCTAAATAGAGCTAGTAGTAACATTCCCTACGCAGGGTACTGATAGTGATACATTTACACAGATCCCTGGAAAGCCATACTTTCTAAGCAGCGTGCTGGTAGTGGCGCTTTCTTAACAGAGCCCTGGTCTACCTATCTACATGTCCAGCTTGCTTTGATTAAAGCTCGGATTGGCCCTGGTTGTGTCAACTGATGCACCGAGTGTTAGTGCGACATATTTTACGCAAAGTACTAGTGGCGATACATGCTACGAGACCATGCCGCGAACACTGAGTCGTCATGAAAGTCACCAACGAGGACGAGAGAAACATTTTAATGAAAAAATTACAAGAATCGGCTGCGGGTAGGACAGCATTTAAGTACTCGCGGCGAGTCTAGAAAACTTGCATCTTGTTCAGCAAAAGCATGCAACGGAGGGGCGCAGCTGCCAGACGAGCAAGGTCGACGATCCACTAACACTAACAAAACCTTACATGTGACAGCATTTGTACTGAAACAAATAGTTTCACTCTTATGAATAGCTACATTTTAAAGTATTAGACTTCAAACTTACTTTCTTCGCCACATATCACATTACTACTGAATGTCATCAATCGTTATTTGACAAACTCAACAGTCCTTGAACATGGCAAGGGCTTTTCTTATAAATACGCAGGTATCTAGTGTTTTTCTTAGCATACTTCGCAAATTTATTAGACATTTTGAGACTTATTCCAGTTCAATAATGAAACAAATACGCGTGAAGAAGACGCTCAACCCAAACCCTTCCCGCCTGCTTTGATTTATTGTTACACTGCACTATATCTGAACATTTGCAGCGTCTAATTGCTGGGGAGAGGAAACAAAGCGAAGAAATTTCTCATCGATGTAGCAGCCTATGTACCCTTTCTGACTAACTGCTATTTTCTTAACATAACAGCTAATTATTCCTTATATATCACACACGTAATGAAGTCAAAAGTTCTCTGAATGTGGCTCATATCTATTGGTAGCACTGATAGGTGTTCCGGTCTACGGACACTACTACAGAAATTAAATTTATGTAACAGGTTAACGTAAGAATTTCCCTTGGCACTGTTAACAATACGTGGAGACTTCACTGATCTTTCCTTGATTGATTTGGATTGTAGGGAGGCGGTGTGTCCTATTGGAAGAGAAAAGTTACTCTTTAAAGCCAGGTAAAGTAACAAGAAATAAAGAAACAAGAAAGTAGCATAAGAACGAAGGG
>JAAAKM020001301.1:0-14857 GCA_010016025.2 Alatinidae sp. Z8VKAUB7J3 | reverse complement strand
TATATGTGTGTGTGTGTGTGTGTGTGTGTGTGATTATGCTTTGGATTCAAGTAAGCATTGCTCCAATAGGTCAGGGATGGGCAAACTATTTTATTTGGGGGAGGGGGTCTGGCCAGAAAATGCTGACTCAATGTACAACCATGTTTTGTTACATATCAAGGCATTTCATTTCAACTACAGTATTGCTATTTTGAGAAATAAGGTTTGAAAAGAAAATCAAAATGTTTGTTTATTAAAAATACAAGTTTATTGGTATGTTAGTTTCCCTCTTGTACTCCATATTGGAGTTGAGCTTGTCCAAATCAGCAGAACATACTGTAAGGGATCCATGCATACCTGATTCTGTCTATTGTAGTGAGGTGGCCTGCCCTTACAATAGATCCATATATCATCAAGAAGACAGGATTTGAATTATCAGTTTTGAAAATGTAATGTCAGATTTTTTCTAGCTAGGGTTTTTGTTTTTTGAAATACTGGTATGTGTTAGGAAGTGGCTATTTCTCCAGGGGCTTCTATGTTAGGAAAAGCTTTTGTGCTACAAATTTGATGAAAACTGCTTTTGATTCTTTTGGCTCTTAGCAATGGTAACCAGAATTACTGTAGTTTAAGGTATCTTGCAAATGCCCTTCATTTTGATAAATCAAAGTATCAGTGCTTTTAGTTCAATTTTTTTTATTTGGAAGAGTATTGTAGGTCTCATTTTAAAGTCCCAAGAGATAATGACAAACCCTTCACCATGTGCTGCAATGGCGAAGCTGGTGGAGTTATGAGCAAGTATGTTTTCAGTTTCTTCTGCCTATAAGGAGACTTCATGATACCACAGTGGCTTATTATAAATGAAATGGATAGAGATAGGACTTACAAGTTGGTATGGTAGAACTTTCCTGCTCTTGTTTTAGTAGTAACAAACAACAATTTGACATTTTATCCAGCTAGGATTGCTCATTACAAAATTGAAACAAAAACTTGACTTGTAATTTCTCTTCCAAATCTTAGGAGACACAAATTACCCAAATTTATTTTAATCCCAGTTGTTTGTCAGAAGTTGCTTGTTTACTTTCTAATGTCAAGTATTGTCAAGTAACAGGAGCCACCAGGGAATTCCCCACTTGCATGCAATATGAAGCATGTACACCCCAACAGAACTTGAGTCTCCCAGATATATATACAATACCGGTACCTGTATATATAGAATATATATACCAGTTACTTATAGTAAGCTATGAAATAGGATTAAAAGATACTTACTTATGAACAAAATAGATGCTGAAAGATAGTCAAAATAGCTATGAAATATAGTCAAAAGAATATAAAAAGGTATATAATTAATAATAATACAAAGATCCTTAGAGTAACTTTTGAATGACTCTTATAACTTGTGAAGTACTGGACAAAACTCTTTGTCTTTAGGAAGTAAACATTAGCATGCTTAGCTGAATTTATGTATTATCATTCCATTTTTTTGTTTATTTGCAGGAGGTGTACTCGCAACAGTGGAGGATGTAGATATAGCAAATAGCCATGGAGATGCAACAGGAATAAATGCTATTCAAGGAGAGCAGGTTACTGAAACAAAACTTGATGTAAAGCCAGAAGAAGATGTGAATGTTTTAGCAGAGGATGAGAAGAAGAATGTTGATGATGAGTTGCATGGTGCAGCCCTGCATGATGCAGGAACACCTAATGGCTCTAGATTTATTGGAGATGGTGAAAAACTGAACATGTCATTAGCACCAGTAATAGAAACCCCGGAAGCAGCTGCAGAAGTTGCTGGGGCCCTTCTTATTGAATCAGGTGGACAGTTTGGCAATTCAGAAAATGGTGATGCAGATGCTCATAGTTCATCACAAACTGCTAACATTGGCGCAACTGGTGATGAAGGTGATCCATCTGGTACAGTTGGTGATATGAACATGGACACGAGTGGTATTCATGTTACAACTGATAGTGTCAATACTGGAGGATTTGAAGGTACTGGCACTGCAGAACAGGGCGCACAAGTTGTCCAGACATTTGATGGGAGTGTTTCTACTGCAGAGAGTTCACAGGTAATGGGTCAGACAACAGTGACAAGTCAGATCCTCACACAAGGAGACCTTAACATCAGTGTTACCCCAACAGGTCATGTGTTTCAAGGTGATTCTACTCAGTCTCAGGAAGGCATTCAGTCAGCAGATGGAACAGTGGACCTTCAATCAGCTACATTGGCAGGACAAGGATTCCAGCAGCATCCAACTTATGTGTTGCTTCAGGCACCAGGTGACCAGGATAGTGGAGGTCAACCACAGGTAATAAATTGTTAATATATATATAATTTGTGCAAAGGATAAGGTTATATGCTTGATGTACAGTTGGTATTTTGGTACAGCATATCATACTATAATGTAAGTGAACATACTGTACAAATGTTGAGAAGGAAATTTATAGATTGACTAAGGTGAAGTTTAGTGTATACAGTTTTTAGAATTTTTTTGTCACATATTCATTTCTTTCTGCAATGCGACGGGAGCCCTTGGTCAAGAGTGTGCTATGAGTATTCATCTCTCTCAACAATCTTTTTTCCTATTATATATATATATACATATCATATATAATATGACATTTTAAAGCCCTTTTCTGAAGCAGTTTGAAAACTAGGGTGTAGAATATGTAGTTTAGATATTCTACACAATGATTTCAAGTGCAACAGTTGGAGCCTAGAACAGAAGTCTCCTTGTGAACAGCCTACATTATATATATGCTGACTGACTGGCAAAATGACCAGGCAACCAACGAGCTAGACTTCAAGTTAGTTAGCTAGTTAGTTAATTCATTATGTGAATAAAGTGCCATCTCCAGATAAAAATTTAGACTGATATACATTCCTGGCAGGGAGAACAGATGTGGCCTTCCCAAACTTACAGTTATACTCCCTACAGAATAGCTTTATAATGTAGCTAATTCTTATCGTGTTTGGAATATTTTAAAAATAGTTATGAGAATGATTCCACATCACCACAGGGTGCAAGTTGTGTGCCATTAAGGGTTGTAAGGGTTCTATACAAATGATCATTTCACAAGATGCTATTCCCATCTTAAAGAACATATTGTCCAAAGTAAAGACTGGATATAGTCCTGAAATACTTAGTTGCTTGATAAATTAGTTACTGTGTAGTTGCGTAGGTAACAGTAAGCTGACTCCATGGTTTCACCCCCCCCCCCATGATTCTGGGGGGGACCTAGCTTTTTGAAATCTCTTATTTAATGGGAGGACCTACGATTTTGGGAAAAAAGTGGGGGGACCTGAATAATATCACCCAATTCTGGGGGAACCTGACACAAAGAGTTGATAATTTCCATAAGCACAGTGTTTGTTGAGATGTCCACTTTGACTGTCATTTCGCTGTTGTGAGGCCTTCTTCACCAAACAGAATATCAACACAATTCTCAAATTTGTTATAAGGATAGAAACAAAATAGAAACAACTCAACTTTACAAATGACTCGACTTTGTATTTGCTGGCCGTGCACAAAGTTAAGGATGTGAACAAGGAAGAGCTCTTTATGAAAGTGCGGGAACATCTGGAAAAATGATTTTCTTGTCACAATCTTGTAATGTTGCTTCATGGACATTTTGTCATGGAAAACTGACTTCAAAAGCATTGTTAAGATGTGTCCGTTATTATATATTTGTGAAGTCTCATCTGAACCAGTTTTTCCCCGATTTTCTTTGACAAAAATTTAATTTGACCTGACAACAGCTTGGAATTATGGCATCTAAGAAACTTCAATTCGTCTGGGAGTGGTGTTTAATTTGATCAGGAAAGAGTCCACGGGCAAGAACAATGCTAAATCCACCCAAGACAATCTCAGGGAGAAACTTTTAAAGGCACTGCCTTGCAGTTTACAGCTTCATTGCAAGCTGAAGTCCAAAATAATGAAATTGGCACCAAACCAGACTCTTCTCTGATTTGAGTTCCTTTGGGTTTTTGAATGGTTGTAATTTTGTGTGCCAAAGCATTTAAGAATGAGCAGATGCTAGATGTGCACAATGTCTTGAAGCTATTTTTACTATTTAGAATGACGAAAATTACCCTTTCCTCTTGGTTGAGATAAGCATAACCATCCATTTGAGAAAGCAAATCCATTGAATTCAGATAGACTGTATCATCATTGGATGTGAACTATTTTGGTCGTTTTGTGATTTTATGATGATGTAAGGACTTTCTTGAGTACTAATTAGTCATCAATTTGCCAATTTTTATTCTTGTTATCAATTGCCACCATTCAGATTCAACTGTTGCATTAGTTTTGGTCATTCTCGTGTCATTAAGTCAACCCAGACTTTTGCTTTTTTGGGTCCACCCTGATTGATGAGAGAACTTTAAGTTTTTATGGTGCGCTAAGGTATGGGTGGACCTGAGAAAATTTTACCTATGGGGGGACCTAAAATTATGGGGGGACCTGAAATGCTGGATGAAACCATGGATTCTCTGGGGATAAACCATTGCATATTACATGCAGGCCAAGTTCAATGGTATGTTCATGTAGACGGCCAAGTTCAATGGTATGTTCACATTCACCGCCTCCAACCTCCCCTCCCCCAACTCTATACTATTATCTTCCCTTTCCAGCCGCCCCAACAGCTCCTCTGCATCTTGGCAAGCAAAGTCTCTCACTCCGGTCAACCTTTGTGGTCTAGAGCATGTCTTGTGGTACCACCTGTTACATAAGCCACAGGAGATTGAGTCTGCTCCCACTCCTCTTCCACTGCAGCCAAATACCTTTCCAGTAACCATCACTTTCGTTTTATCAATGTTTATCTTCAAGCCTCTTCTTTCCATGCCATTAAATGCTTTTAAAGTCAATTTTGTACATTGAAATGTCAGAATTATTATTTTAGCTCAACAGGGATGATGTCTGCATTACTTTACTTACTCTAAATCCTATTCTCATTTAAACATTAATCATAAATGAAGCAAGTAAAATGTATGACGAATAATGTAGATAACCTGCTTCTTGTTTTAAGGGGTGTTTTTTGGTAGTCAGCATGCCCCATGCTTTAAAATATAGATGTTGGGTTTTGAACATTAAAGGTAATTTGGATTTCCTTTTTAAAGGTGTTTCTAGCCATGCAGACAGCTGGAATAACTGGACAAGACCCACAACAAGCATACATCACTTTACACCCAGTTTCAGTTGAGGGACAAGAGTTATCAGGAACTTTTAGTGATGGTATCAACTTGCAACAGGCAATTATTGGCCAAGTTGGTGTTTCAGGTGATGTAACAACTATGGAGTTAGGACAACAGATAGCAATTGGTGACTTGAAAGGGTTACAAACTGCACAAGGGACAGATACAGATGGCTCCCAGGTAGAACAACAAGTATAAATTGTTATTTTAAGGTTACTCATTTTTTGTCATATATTGACACAGAACTCATTTATTACCATCAAAGTTGCACATTTGGGTGCCCAGACAAACATGCAGACATTGCATTTATATTTGTGCTGAAACTTTCAAAAAATGAGATTAAACGTTTTTGAGCTATGTTGGTATGTACGAATATTAACATAAACATGAATACGGCTATATATACATGAATACTAGATACAAGGATATAGTATGTTTTATACAGACAGTTACTTTTGACACCCTTTGAATGGGAATGGGAGACGTTTCTGACTCAGGGACTAATTTATTTACCTAATTTAGGACAGGTCAAGAAGTATTATCCATAGTTTAATTTAATGTAGAATGCACAGAGTTCGACTTGTTTAAGTTTGCCATTTCCTACTAACACTATTCCATGATGCACAAGGTTTTGTGACAATATGCTGTAAGATTCTTATTAGATTTTAGATTTTAACTTATTTATGATACATTAGAAATAAATATGCTGTGAACGAAGTAGGCAAGATAGAAAGCAGTTACTATTTGTCAATATTATTGGATCTTGGTAAAAATCCACTGGAAAATAAGATACTGGAAAGTCATTCAGAAAGGCACTGGGGAAAAATAGCTCAAAATGTCATTCTTAGGCAGAAAAGGCCCTGAAAGGGTCATTGCTTTGAGAAAGGTTCACTATTTATCAGGTTGGAGTTATCAAATTTGAATATTAAGTCTTGCTCGGTAGGAAGATTACGAGGGCATTATTAAGAGAGGATGATGCGGAGTTGTTTTAAGCAAATCCCAAAGAACATATTAAGAAACCCAGAGAATATTGATAGGATCCTTCGTATCCTTGAATGTACCAGCACATGACTTTTGAATGGGTGCTAAATGGATTTGATAGTTTTGTATACTCATCAAAGCTAGGAAATATACTTTGTGATTTAGATACCTTATGACAAAGCTAAGTGCAAAATTTTTAGTTGCATAGTTTATGAAACCAATTAAAGAGAAAAATATGAGATTAATTTTACTCTTTTATTGGTAGCTACTAATGTCAACAGGAGGCCAAGTACTGGCTGCATCCGGAAGTGATGGTTCCCAGCAAAGTGTGATTACCTACCTACCATCATTAGCAACAGTGTCTGGTACCACAGGACAAATCGTGATAGCAGCAGCAGATGGATCTGTTGATGTTAACCATAGTGGTATTCTTGCTGCTTCATCACAAACCCCATCAGTGCTTAGTACTGTCACTTCAAACTCAGGTATGGACATTTATCTATTGATGTGAATAATAAGAATAAGTTCTACTGTAGCCTAAGGGAACACGATTACTGCTATGATACGTGGTATAATAACATATTTGTGGTAGATTTTGGTGCCACTTCTATTCCCGCTTAACCCTCACTCCCGCTGGAAACCTGGAAACAATAACTTTTTTAGCCATTGACAGTTTTCCCTACCTTAGAGAAATTCTGAAGACGTCCATTGAACCACTACGTTAAATTGAACTGTGGTTGGTTGAATTGTAGACAAAGACTAGTGCCATTGAACAATGTATATTGATATATAAAGGAACTAACCTATGAATCATCTTTTTGGGGTAGGAGTAAGAAAAAAGTTTGCATGATCATATGGACAACGATTAGGTACACGTTGTTTTTTTTAGAAGCAACTCAGTTGCTTAGTTCCGAGGCCTCGATTCGGTCCAAAATCTAAGCAACAAGCTAAGCACCTCGAGGCCTCAAATTCAGGAGGGAGAATTTTTAAAACACCCGGAAAAACAAATCAAGAAACGTTTTCATTAAGAATTGATTACAAACTGTTGATATATAACAAATATCACACTGTTGATAGTGTGTCAAGCAAAGAGATCGAAGATCTAACCATCATTTGGTATTTTATCATTTACAACAAGCTCGGCATCTCGCCCATCTTCGTCTCTTTACAAATCGTCATAAATTATCGCATCGTCGACATTATCGGAAGCATGCAGTTGTATCTTTTCACCACGGTGTTCAACTGACCTGCCAGACCCAGAGAACTTTGTGAGGGTCGCTTGCCTGAATTTGCTGGGCTTTTTTTCTTTTCCAGGCCCTGACACTGCAAAGAAAACAATTTCAACAGCAACCATATTTCAACAGTCAAACGTGAAAACCTAACAGGAGCAATGCAATCACAACCTATTTTTCATAAGCAGAAGTGCATATAATGAGAATAACCTTAAAACACAACTGCCTTTCACCCTACATGTGCTGTAAATGACACAGAGGTGTTAGTACTCAACGGAATTCCACCCTCCTTAGACCACCGTAAGTGGCATGAAGGTCTTAAATACATAACTGCCAGGGGCTGCATTTTGTCAACCGACAGCACTACAAAATTCGACGATAACCTGTAGTGATACCTAGGCAACTACTTAAGCAACTCCAGGCCTGATTTTGGAAAATTGCTAAGTAACTCTAGGCCTGATCCCGAAAATGGAGTTGCTTATAAGAAAACGTGTAGCCTTTGACTATTTGCTACGTACAGTGTGTAATTTTTACGGGCTTCTCAGTTAAAGGCATGGACTTATCGATTTTTTTTAGTATTGTATGTGGTCATACTAGTATGCGGAATAGATCACAAAAAGCATGAATCAATGTGCTTTCTGGAGAAATATGATATTCTTATACCTTTTAGGAACGACCCCATCGATTGTATCGAAGTCGGTTAACTCATCACAGCCAAGGCGAAGACTTAGTAACGATCCTAGGACTTGCAACCAGTGTGGCAGATCATTTAAATATCCCTCAGACCTGAAGAAGCATCTTCAAATTCACACAGGTAGGAAGCAGCAGTCAAAATTGTCTTCTTTTGAAAGGTGTATTTGAATCGTCATAGTTTCAATGACAAAGGTGTCTGCCTCTGTCATGCTTCTGTGTCTGCACATTATAAAAGAAGTAGCAATGGCAGGTGCACAAGAATTTTGCAAAGATCAACTAAGATATTTTGTGATGCCAAAAGTTTGTGTTATTTGCCAGGAAGTTTAAAACTTTCAAGACAAAAATAGGAGATTGGAATCTTATCAGGCCAATCATTAATTCATCATCACAAATTCAGATGGTCATTGTACGAAAATTAACATGTGATCAACATGTGAATGCCCTTGAACTCTTTAGCTCCCAGGTTCAAAATAAATTGCATGCAACACGAAAACTAAATACTGCAAAAAAATTATATATTGTTCAAACAGTCACTATTTAACGCTTATTCTGTTTATTGTTCATTTATCAATCGTAATAGAGTTCAGAGTGTACGTATCATTTCTTTGGAAGGATCGTTTTAACTGACATGCAATATAGGAGAGAACGGAACTAACTCTTGCGGTACTATCTATATGTCATGAGCTATTCCTTAGCTTCCATTGATAACTTGTGTATCACCATGATATTATTATCGGTATGTTAACGTTTTAGTCAAACACTAAACTTTTAGTCTGTGAAATTAGGAGCAAAATGTTTCTTAATGAGTTAAGAGGGTGAAAGAAAACTTCTACACACTGTTGAAAGTAACGATATGTAGATTCTGTCAATTTTATCGTAATGGCTTACAGAATGGAGCAATGCACTCGAAATACCGGAATTTCAAATGTGTATCGGACACGCGAATCTGACGATTTCCCTCAGATTATTGTATGATTGAATGCATTTCCCTGTTAACAACTTGTTGACTGCACCGATTTTATTTGATTATTTCCACTTGATCAGTAGAAAGAGCATATATACTACTTAGTAAATTTATGTGCTAACACAACAAGCCTTTTTGTTTAAGTTCTCGGTTTTTGCCAGATTTCTTATGAAATTGCTCATTTTTGCTGAGAAACTATATCTGTTACAAACCAGATGGATGCAAGTGTACCAAAATATCTCTTTTATTGTTTACACATGAATCTGCAATTTAAATGTATCTACAAATTCTGGTGCGATTGGCGTTTGTTACTTTGGCACTATAGTCCAAATTTTTATTATCTCCTGCACATTCATTAGATATCAAGAAATTTCATTGTGAAGAGTGCAATAGGTCCTTCCGAAGACTTCACCAGCTGAATGTACACAAGAGAATTCATAGTGGTGACAAACCCTATGTGTGTAATAGGTAAGGTTTCTTCCAGCACATGATTGCCATCTGCCGTACAGTAGATAGATGTTGTTATCTATCAACTGTAACGTATTGCCTATGATACTTTTCATTTTCTATGCAACCACGGGCCTTCCCTCGGCTATGGGAAGACCTTTTTTTTAGGGGGGGGAGGGGGGGAGTTGATTCAACTGGTAAACTTACCTAGTACCAATCTAAAAATAAATAGTATTAAACTTTTTAAGTAGTGAAGATACATCATTTCAGATAGAATATGGTACGTTTGCAGGGTCGTCCAGATTACTAGTCCTCTTGGTTGCTGCAAAAAAGTATGTTCTTAAATTAAGGGATCATAGA
Source organism: Alatinidae sp. Z8VKAUB7J3 (assembly GCA_010016025.2). Lineage (NCBI taxonomy): Eukaryota > Metazoa > Cnidaria > Cubozoa > Carybdeida > Alatinidae > Alatinidae sp. Z8VKAUB7J3. The sequence goes on along the minus strand of JAAAKM020001301.1, from coordinate 5,007 downwards.
TTTATGATATCGTCAAGACATGATAGTTTTCATTCCCCGCCTCTTCCTTCTTGTCAAGAAAGACAAAATCCATATTCGATTGATAGAAAAAAGAGTTTGCCAATATTTTAGCGCAAAAGAGAAACTATTAACGGTCGTACATTTGTGGCGTCGTTATGGTTGGTAGCGTTTTCATTATTCTCAAATAGTAGAGGCTTTGGATAATCTTATAGGGACAGGGAGCGAAGTATGAGAATTGATATATTTGCCGAATTCGTGTTAACCTGATAACCAATCCCCCTTTTAAACTAGAGAGTCTATAGAGGCAAGCAAAACCCTTTTCAAATGATAAGTGCAGGATTTAATAAAAGACATTCTTTGGTGGCATGTATTCATATTCATATCTTTTGTCGACTTCAATCCGCTAGAAGTTCTTAATATTTTATTGAGCATTAGCACTCCCAAGATGCCAGAACTCTCGCAACTGAAACGTGTAATTGTCAATAATCTTATTTGAAATCCTAAATAATTGTATTAGAAAAGTGAAAGCAGAATTAACTGTTACGAACAGGGAGACGACACGGGAGACAGAAAGTTTCGCATCAGGCTATTATGGAAACGAACCAATAGACAGTATACACGATACATGTCTTAGTTTATAACTCACTCCTTCGTATTTGAAACTTGCTACAGTATGTTGGTATCATAGCCAAGATGGTTCCTGTATACGATATGTTTTGCTGAGTACTCAAAACTTAAGATGTTAACGAGGTAACAAGGAGAGAGAATCAAATAGCATCTTGACTTCAGAAGTCCTCTTTTTGAAGGAGGTCCGATCTAATCACGCTGATTAATTTTCCGAACGTGTGATTTCTCTTGAATAAATTAGAGGCTTTGGACAAGGAGTCGCTGGCCGTCTATCAGATCCGTACTTTAGTTTTGATGCGGTTTGGAGAAATAACCAACGTCATATGTTATAATGATTCACGTTATTATCTGTCCAACGTATTTTTCGCAAGTAAAATACTTGTTGTATACACGAAGATTGTATTTTCTTTTATATTCTTTTTCTTCTTCGATGTAGATGTGGCAGTAAATTTAGACATGACTCCACACTGACCATGCATATCCGCACCCGACACGACCACTTAAAGCCATTCGCCTGTGATGGATGTGGCAAGAAGTTTGGTAGAATGTCGCATCTTCGAAAACACCAGCGCAACGTTTGTGGCAAAGGTGGGCAACGTGGGGCTATTGTAGCCTGTAAGTACTGTGACGAAAGTTTTGTCAAAAAGATGGAACTAAAGAGTCACATGATTATCTGTGACAAAAGACCAGAAAAGCCAGAGAAGGAAGTAACAACTCCAACAACTTTTGTGTGTGAGCATTGCGGAAAAGAGTTCGCTCGCAATTATGATTTTAAACGACACGGGCTATGTCACACTGACGAAAAGCCATTCCAGTGCCCCGGTTGTTCTAAAACGTTTAAAGAGAGATCTTCCTTAAACAAACATATTAAGCGAATGCACGTAGACGCTCCAGATGGGATTCACTCGGGCGACAATTCACAGGATGACGTCATGGAATCTGAGGTCGCGTCAAATGAAATCAGTGCAATTGAGGACCACGAAGGAGGAACCATTACATCAGATCAGGCTGTATCGGCGGCAGATATCATAGTCTCGTTAGCTGCTAACATGGTAGCCACTTCCGAAGCAGATGGTACTTCAACTGCGCAAGCTTTGGCACAGGCTGGAGTCATACAAGGCCCAGATGGACAAATTATTCAAGCAGCGGGGCATACGATTTCTGCTGCAGACATTTTGAACTTTCCAGAGGTTGCAGCAGCCTTGGGTTTCACCACTGCACCACAAGAGGGCAGCGCTCAACCGACAGTTATTACAGTATCTGAAACTGTTGAAGCGGACGAAGTCTCTGCTGCCATGATCGAAGGTGTTTCACAACAAATCGAATCAGCCGAGGTTTCCATCGAAGCGGCTGAAGTGTCCATGGAAACGGATCAGACCATTGGAAGTGTAAATGTCATCGTGACCAAACAAATGAACGGTGAAAGCGGCTACTTTAACGAGCATGGCCAGTTTGAAGGGGATGACCAGCTTATTATTGACGAAGACTCAGGTATTACTGCGCATGTCGGCGATGCTACACGTTATCAGACAACTAGTTTAACCGACACAACTGATATTCATGGGCAAAGGGAAGTTCTAGAAGCTCCAAGTGAGGCAAATACGGAGGACCTCATGACTGGTGACCATTCTGTCGATAAGTCATCTTCTCTTCTCGCGGACGGCAACGTAAGCATGGAGATGAAAAGCGAAATGATTTCACCTGTTAAAGGTGGCGGCTCGAAGGATGAACTAGGTGGTGATGGACTGTCTGAAAGCGCAGGACAATACGAAATGGACCATTTAAAAGAAACGGGCGAACTGGAAGGTAGCATCCCACTAGATTCGGAAATGGACCAATCAATGACCTCATCATAGCTACGTCCCCACGGGTCATAATAATTTATGTAATACTGTAGTTGCAATAGCTACAACTTATAGTGGCACAGTGCAACTTAGTAGCTGGGTCGATGTATATTTGTACTTTTCCTGATTGCCGACAATTGTATGCTGAATACTCATATCAAACTGGTCTGAACACAGACGAAATAGATTTGTACATAAATTGATATGGAGTTACACCCCACACATGAAAAATGGAAGTGGTTGGTGTTTACCTTGCTCGACTTATGCAGTGCCCAGTAATTTTCGAGAAACCGTCCAGTCACTTACCAACCCGTGGTATCCCATTATCCATTTATTCTTAGGTATGGCCCGTTGGGGAGCTCGGCTTTGGGGAGGAAAGGTACACATTTAGGGGTTTAATTTGCTAAGGAGGAATAGTCGTAATTCCAGTTGATGTGTCCCTTAGCTTGTCTTAGATTTTAATGGACAGCATACTGCTGATATTTATTCAGCGTAGATGTAGAAAATTGCCGTATGAAGGTATTATAAAAGCAGATTTCGTTGTCAACGGATGTTTATGCCTCTCGAATTCTTATTTTCAGCTGTCATTTGAATTTTTTCTTGGGTACGCGGCGGGCGGCAGTGTGAGTATAGCTATGTAGTGTGGAAAACACGTACTCTTGGGTGCCTAATAGACGGAGTGGAATAAACGGGGGGTTGGGAAAATCCCAATAACTAATTAAACGGGAGGGTGGGGTGGCAAGTGACCAAAAGGCAAGTCAAGAAGCAATGTTTAGAATCAACTGCAACTCCCGAAACGTAAGGTAATACAACACAAACAATAGCCAGTTATTCGAAGTCATGGCAGTCTCCAACGTGGCTTCCGAGATTTGGAAAATGTTCCCCACGCCCTCCTGCTCAATGGCAGTATTATTGCTAATGTGTGTAATGTGCGTCTTCACATTTCTTCGAGCCTCGTAAAAGGCCGCCGTCGTCTTTTAATGTGTGATTTTCATATTTTAAGGCATAAGGCATTTTCTACTTGCCCGGCAAAGTGCATCCTCAAAAAATTATTATGGGTGGGAGATAACGTAAAAATTAATAGGCGAGGGGGTGGGGTGGTTGGAATAAGAATGTCCTGGGTGGAAAAATTTTGGGGGAAAATTAATTGGCGAGGGGACGTCTATTAGGCACCCAAGAGTAATGGCAGACCGTGTATACTGAGGGAATATTTACAGATTCGTTGGTTTAAAACCATACAATGAAAGCCTTGGCTTTTACACGGACCACAATGAATTTCTCGCCAGTTACAGACCAAACGGGTATGGAGGCAACAAGTTTTGAAGTGCATGCAAATGAGCGTAACGAATACGTTACCCAAGCTCTGATATCAATACGTTCTCAATATCGTTATTTTTGAAGAACAGCATCGCAGCTTATTTTCCCATACCTAATCGTATGGCAGGAGGGTGGAGGAAATTTGTATGAATAATATAGACTGGCATTTATTCTACCGCTCATATTAGATCCTCTTGCATACATTGTCGTGCACAGGCCTCGAAAACAAGTTCAAAAACTAATAAACAGGCAGGTTGGTATCAATAGTTAGAAAATAATTTCTGAGAGTTGAAAAATGAAAGTAAAGCAGAAATATGTCAACAAAAGGCATATTTCAGGCTCGGAAATCTTAACATCACCTACAAATTATAGCTTGCTTGATAATTGCTGCTGCGTAGGCTATATACTAATTCGCTCTAGGTCCGTTGATCCAAGTCTTGCGAAGACAGTAAAAAGACTCCAGGTAGATTCGTGTTATTATATTCTCTGCAAATGTCAGCGTAGCATTAATTTTTCTCTAAATCAATCTTACAAAGAGTCGAATTTATATACTATCTTGGAACAATCTAATTAAGTCATAAATGCAAATACAAAAAGAGGGAAAATCCCTATTGAAAATTGGTGACATCATTATAACTATAAATGATGCAAGTTTCACCACAAAATCATCACCAAATCAGTAAAAATGTTTCTTTCTGCATTCCCAAAGCTGATTTCCCAAGATCAATAAGCGGGGGCTCTGATACGCTCCGGAAAAGAATTGACAAACCACCCCCTTTTTTGTCGACCAAAGAGTTACCATGCAATAGCGAAGGAACGAGTACTTAAAAGCACAGGTGCCATTCAACAGTTCGAAAGTGATGTTATTGACGCCACCAGGTTGTACCGTGTTGCACCATCCTTATATTTCGAGTCCTGCGTAAGGATTTGTTAAGTAGATAAGATAGCCTATTCAAGCACGATCTTTTTCATTCCAAACTGATCTTCAGCTTTCGGAGAACTACTATTTAATACCGTCAGCCGTACTTGTTCTAATCCCGCTTCTACTTTTGGGAAGGAATGGATGTGGTATCTTTCCTCATTGATTACAAGTCGTGTTCATACCAAAGATAAAAACGGTTTCGACGACCGTGGTAAATATCATAACGGTTCAGACCAGCCAGAACCGTATCGCAAACGGTTCTACAACCGATGTAGTTTATATCGATTATGGATGTGG
>JAAAKM020001298.1:0-11547 GCA_010016025.2 Alatinidae sp. Z8VKAUB7J3 | reverse complement strand
ATCCCATACAACTGTTTTCGCTGTCAAGGCAAACAGGACATAGAGAATAGAACATAGCAGCCAAAGAAATCTGATTACTTTTTTTGTTTTTGCCGATTGTTTTGACTCATTTTTGCAGCAAAACGAGTGACAGAAGACTAGTCCCACGAGTGTCTTCTTTCTTCTATTTAGTCCTCTCCTTAATTTACATTATGTGCTTACTACTTCACTCCAGACGATTACTGTGACCAGTGTCTGGCAATAGCGTTTAGAAAAATGAATCCTTTATTCTGTTCAGTTATCATAAGTGTTAAATGATTAGGCTGAAGAGTTTTCCGCGATAAAGTTTTCAAGAATGCACTGTGATTAGGTTGTCAGGAGTGCACTGTGATTAGGTTGTAAAGAATGCACTGTGATAAGGTTGTCAGGAGTGCACTGTGATTAGGTTGTCAAGAATGTACCGTCATTAGCTTATCAAGAGTGCACCGCGACAAGGCTGCAAGGAGAGTTCTCTGACTTGGAGAACATAAGTTGATTGTTTTGCTATTAGGTGGCAATAAGTGCGTTAGAGTTATGATACATTTAACATAATGTTAAGTAAAATATTTGCTGAAAGGCCGTACAATCTCAATGTCCAAAGAGCGTATTGCCATTCTGCGGAGGAAATATAATGCGGTTGAGCTGCCAATAGCGTATTGCTATTATAGTAAGTATAGATTAAGATACACTCCCAAGAGCATACTGATCAAGCTATAAACAATGTGCAACAACCACATAGTTAAGAATATTAAGTTGTTGCGTCTGATGGAATTATGATAGAGAGGCCGCAAAGCATGCACTACATTTCGGTTATTCCGGGCGGAGATGAAGGCCATGAAACACGCTCAACAGATCAGTGGGACCTCCTCTCTCGAATTATGGAAAGGACGATGGGTACAGATAATACAACCTGTTCTTGCCATAGGGCGAAGAGGCAAGCGCGTCTTCTTTACAAGGAAATCAAGATCTGTGTGGGACAACGCTCTAATAGTGACCTTGCAATGTTGCAACGTTGCAATGAATGTATTGCAGTTGAGCCACAAAAAAGCTCTTTACGTTCAGCTATAAAACGACGTATTGCCGCCTCATTTTAGGCAAAAAGACCATATCGTAGCACGCTTGCACGCAGTGTTAGATTACGCTGCGACGAGCATCAAAGAGCAAATTGACAAAGGAGATTCTAAATATTGAGAAGAGAGGATTTGAAGGAGTTTCTTGCAATTCGAACAATATTGCTTTGCAATTTGATCAGAGTACTCATCACCATCAACACCGTAGCCTGGTAGGCCGTTGGTGCACCCTTTTCAGCACTTCCTCCTGTCTTCCGTCATTTTTGCGATTGTTATCATATCTCTTCCCATCGATTCTTTAATATCATCAACATACATTGTTTCAGGTCTTCCTCTACTTTCCCTTGCATGATGGTGTTCTCCATCGTCCCCTTGTCTCGCATGCCCATACCACGTCAGCTTCTTTACTTTTATGTCCAATAGGCTGTCTAGTTTCACATACCTTCTTCTGATTTCTTCTTTTGGCATATTCATTTGCTTTCTTCTGCTTCCACAAAATCATATGAACTCTCCTCTGACATTTCATGTCAAGTGCTTCTATCTTCTTCTCCATTTTCGCGATCAGAGTAAACACTTGAAAATGGGCATTGACAGGGTCTGTTTGCAAAGAGATAATCTCTAAGTCTTGAGGTCCTAACCTCGTGAAGCACAACCCCACGTTGGATCGCGAAGAACCTTACGGGGAGACCCGGACTAATCTGAAAACGTTTTAGAAATGATATAATCTTATAAATAGTATGCATACTCTCTCATCAGTGAAGCATTTTCATATTACAAAACGTTCATCCCATTCTATGACCACGACTTACGTTGTGAAATTTTGTTCGCCGAGATTAAAATGAAAGAGCCCACGCGCAAGGGTCATTAGAACCGTGCCAAGCTCGTGCTAAGTGTTTACAGTGCAAATTTTGAACCGTCCCGCACCCGAAATATATGGAAACAAAAATGGCGTAACAAAGTTCAAACACCGTACGAAAACTATTATCCATACTTTTACTTTTCTTAAAAAGCAAATACTAATGATTGGATTTTCATACCCGAATTGAAATTTTATAACTCTTTCGGTTCTGTTTCTTCCATAAAAGATTTTTAAAATATGACACTTTATTGCCGATAGTAATCTGCATGTTGGCCTGTGCTTCTAAGTGATTGCGACATTTGTCTTGACTGAGAACATTGTTCTGTTTTAACACCGTATAGCTATCTGGCACTAACTGGAACGCTTTCTGGCAATCTCTCAATCCAAACCCCAAATGAGCAGTGGCCACGACTTTGAAACTAAAAAAAATAAACATTAAAACCACCAAAGAGGCTAACTGATAAATAAAGAACAGCACAGGCTAACTGATAAATAAAGAGCAGCTGTGGCGTACAAGGGCAAGATCCTTCGATTTAGGTTACTGGGCAGAGAAGTAAGTCAAGAGACAGAAACAACCGCCCAGTAAGACTGTCTCCCACGCAGCATGGAAAGAATCTGTCATCAGTGAGAATAGATACTACATCAATATCTTGTCGAAGGTTCGAATAGCTATCTTCCATTAGTAATCTTAATGTAAGAAAAGCTAAAAGCAACGATGTGAATGTGGTTCACGGGGAAACGATATTGGATTTCACTGTTAACAATGACAAAGAAAACACAAAAAATATTTAGTCTGAGATTAGCCTCTTTAATATATTTCATCAAGCAATCAAATGAAGTAAAACTGTTCAAAATAAACGAGAAACCAAGACAATTGACGGGGGCGTCATTAAAATTCATTTTCAATCTCAAAATAAGAAGTTAACGTATGTTTAACAGTACCCGGCTGGAGATTTTAGCAAAACTAGGAATAGGACATTTATGACAGTACATAAGGACAAGCATGTATAGCTACTTGCAGACTCTTTGCGGATAAGAATTCAAAGATTTTAAGGATGCAACTGCAGTTCTGATCTTTCTCAGGTCAAATTTTTTTGCCTGATTTCAGAATATGGCATCACTTGAGTAAGTGACCTTTAGAGAGTTATTAGTGTCCTTATTTTCAATCAGCGGTCTGACGTCCCTTGACCTTCGTCTGGTTTAAAATGTTTGTCGGATTTTGGATATCGTTTTGGTTCGTATTCAGGGTCTTTATTAAGCCTCTGTCGTATATCATGTTGTACTTGCTCCTCAAAGGACTCCTTTAAGTTGATTCTTCGACTGTCTTTTGCGACCTCTAAAAGGAAAGGACAGCAAAGAACTGTTATTTCCAGTATTAATGTAATCATCTTCAGTCCTGGTATAAGAAACCAGTCTTTGGCATGTGTTTTTGTTGTTAGTTTGTTCAAGAAAGAAGAATGGAAGCCCTTCAAGTTGCAAACGTTACAACGTGATCCTCTTGCAAACTATCTTACTGGTGACGCTGGATGGTTTAAAAATTACTTTAAAATACCCACATATGCTACTAAGTACTTTTAGCGAGTGCAATGGCTAAAGAATTGTTTGAATGTTTACCACAAGGCGGAGATGAAAGCCATGAGACACGCTCAACTGATCAGTGGGACCTCCTCTCCCCAATCATGGAAGGACGATGTGTACAGATAATACAACTTACTCTTGCCAGAGGACGTCTTCTTTATAAGGAAATCAACATTTGTGAGGGACAACACTCTGGTAGTGACCTTTTAGTACCAATGTATTGACTTGGGAACCCTCCCTTTTCTAGCTTTAGCGTCACAGATCGCCTACCACTCCAGAGCTTTGGGTTACAATAGTGACCACAATATCCATTCTACGGTAAGAATATTACTCAAAGTCTTCTAGACATATGTCACTCAAACGTCTATGGTCTTACTACTGCATTTGACTTATTTCTTACCTGAAACTGATGTTTCCGGTGCGACTTTCGCTTGTGTAACCGAATCATGCAGCAGTCCGAGGACGTCCACATCTTCGTCGGAGTATCTTTTCAGAGCCTTACAATACGAAAAATAAGAGTCACAAAAATGAGAGTCACAAAAATGAGAGTCTTGGCGTTCTCCCTATAGAGAGTCACAATGTCGGCTGAATCAAACCCTGGTTCGAAAATCGTACTGCGGGCGGAAAAAGCCCTTAGGCTCCTAACTCGGTTAAGCGGTGAAATGAGTAATACACATTGTGATTCGTACATCCTTCATAAACGTCCCACACAAAAGCTGCCTATTGAGTTCATGTCAGGAGTCAAATAATATTACCGGGAAAAGTGATTAACTGTTTAATACGGCCTTGATCTGTGCACGACGTAATACGTAGATCATAAACATCAGAGTGGCCCTAACCATACCATCTGACATAAAAAATTCCAAATTTAAGTGATAGTAAGTCATCATATTATAGTCTCGTTTCCAGCTGTGTAGGGGTTTAATCGAGGGCTAGAATATTATACGATTAATCGATCACCCTATTTGGTTGATAGATCACGCAGTCTTCGATGGGTAGCTTGTGCCAACATCACAACAAATATCAACTAATGTCAAGGTGATTATATTACTGCATACCTATAAGAAACTGATATGTGTAAGTCATTTTATTGAACTAAGATAAAAACGTGCTAACATTGAGTCAAAAAAGTGTATCTACTGCACAGAATAAGAATCGGAAAAGATTTCTGGTACTACAAAATTTGTAGATAATATTTAATAACGGAATCATTAGTGAAATGCCATTACCAGTTTTGTTGCACCCTCTTGGGAATGGCTCGTGCAAAGAACGAGTTGATCAAACATTCAAGCATCATTTATGATAACTCGCAAACAAATGGATCCGATGGATCCGTTGGATCCTTTACTTTGACGACAAAAGGAGTTTGTGTTTTCTCTCAAATTGCTTTAACAATTTTGGCGCCTCCAAGTTGTTGGTAGGTTATGTCCGATCAGCGGTCGACATTTTTTTGCTTCGATCCCTTTCTTTGTTTGCGAGTTATCATAAATGATGCACGAATGTTTGAACAACTAGTTCTCTGCACGAGCCATTCACAAGAGGGTGCGACGAAACCGGTAATGGGATTTCAGTAATGACTCCGTTATTAAATATTATCTACAGAATAACAACAGTGCACGAAATATAGAAATTATTGTGTAATGATAAGGTTATTCTACTCAAAGCACAAGCGTCAGCAATTATAAAAAAACGAACGTAGCATTATACCCAACTGTATTTTTGAAAGAAATAATGAGAGTTTGGTTCAGAATCAAAATGTTTTTGTGTTTTGGGGTCAGCGTCCGCTAGAACTATATAGATTAGATGGCAAGTGAAGTCATTAGGCCTTTTAAGTTAATCTATACAGTTCAAGTGCGCGCTGATTTGTCCTAAATCACAAAACCATTCAGGTAGTCAAAATTCTGATTGACTCTTTTAAAACATTTTGCACTGAAGAGTGTATGACGAAGGAAGCTTTAAGTACACAATAACCCCTAAAGGTGTAGCGATATCAAGCAACCAAGTAAAGCAAGTTAACCTCACTAGTTTTATTTCTTTTTTTCAATGTGATCAACATTAGCATTTGTCACATTGTTTTCACTAAGACATAAATGTGAAAACGGGCACTACACTCAAATATGCTCTGCAATTTAACAGGAAAACTACTCGTAATGGAGCAGCATCGATATAGCACTATCTACGATTCTTACTAATAAACATAACGAAAGGGGGGTGTAAAAGGGGGATGTAAAAGGGGGATGCAAATAGTCTTCGAAACTCAATAACTATATGCCTAAAGTAACTTACGTAGAGCCACAAAAGGCTCAATTTGCCACACTCGACAAGTAAGGAGAGACAAAACATCTTATCTCATTTCAAGGCTTTGGACAGAGTGTCTTAAGTCCCAGGATTTTTCCAGCTTAAGCAGGTAACTTTATAATTCTGAAGACCTGTGTTGCAAGGCACTGCTTACTAAGGTGAAGCGCCGGTGACACAAGACACGTTAGCAACTAGAAGCCATACCTTTCGTCTCTTTGGTGGCAGTCCACTTATGTAAGCATCACTGGGGGGTTGTCTGGTTCTCGCTGCTCGTTGCCGTTTTACATCTTTGCTTATTATTGGAAGCCAATCCTGCACAAAAAGTAAATGCAATTGGATGATGAAAATTTCACTTGGAATTTCTTTCCAAAGGGCACATTAGAGAGCAGTCAACCCTCACTTAAATGGACACCATGTGGAATTACCTAAGGCGCTGCTTACACGGGAACAGTTTAAAATGCATCCACACCGCCAACTAGTTTCGATGGTCCTCACGTTTATATGAGGCTTGGTGTATAAAAGTATCCACTTCGCCTTCATTCCAGATTGCTAACGGAAAACTTTGCATTACAATCCGACCACAACAAGGTTTCACTTATACACTTTGAGATCTTATCAAGAGGGGCAAAAAAACCTCGCTAGTCATAAATACCTACTGTTCCTATTTCGGTAGTTCGTTTCAGTGAAGTTCATGTAATAATAAGAAGAGTATTTGGTTTATCCGATGCGATTCGATGTCATTTCGATCTGCTATCCGTCTTCATTTGGAACTCATAACAAACAAGATCGCTAATACAAGTCCTTCATCCCAAAATCGTATTTTTATTCCACCATAGCATGTACAAGTCTACCCTGACAACTACAGTAAATATCAAAGATATTACTAGCGGAGAGCAACTCGGTGATCTTATTTTCCAAGGAGAGATAATGAGGCAGTCGCTTTAACCAGTAGCCCATGTTGCCTTCAAAAAATGAACAGTAAGAAAAACAGTACGTAAGCAACCTACACGCTGAAATGTTATCTTAAAAAGATTCCAATACCAAAGAGATTCAAAAACAGTAAAGTTCAGATCTTATCCGGTTTGCGCGTGTGCAAGGGATGTCAACCGTCGGCTGCATAACATAAGTGTGACGTTGCAGTTTAATGAAAATCAAATTTTCCACATTTTTCAGTCGCGGCCATTCTTTCCGTTTGCTTAGATTGTTAACGCAGATTTGAAAATGATATCTTGAATAAACAGGAATATGAGGCCTCTCACAGTTTGAATTGTTCCTATCAAAATTTAATTATTTGGGGCCAGTTCACAGATTTATGAACTGAGCAAAATTAACAGTGTTTTCGTACAGCTTTCCGCAGATAACCGTCGTTATTTGATCAAGGAAAAAGTCTTGAACGTGATAGTTTGTTTACGGAAGTTTGATGGATTGGCTATAAACTGTGATGAGACAAGAAATTTGTTTTCCCAAAACAAAAAAATTAAAGTTATGAAGTCATCACATAGTAGTGTTGGGTGCTTTCATTATCGTTGCGATGAGATACGAAATTTGTTTCTCAAACAAAGATCTTTGTAACATCATTACTTTAGTACTCGGTAGATTTGGGCAGTTCTTCCTACTAACCTTTGGAACATGGTGATTCCATTCCTCTGGCCTGCGTGTCTCGCTCGCTCCATAATCATTGAGCTCGTCATCAGGAGAAGAACCATTCCTTTCTTTCCACACTTTATTAACGTCAATAGGCTCTCGTTCCGTACTCGTATCTTCTACTTTCGATGTATTAGAACTATCCACTTGCATGGGCGAAGTCTGGCAGGAAAAGATAATTAATGCTATCAGAGAAAGGATAATGTTTCATAAGTAGTATAACAGCCTACTAACCCATTACAAGATGCAATATCACATAAACAAGTAACTCAGCTCAGTTACAGGAAAGTAAGAATAGTGAAAAGCCAAAAACACAATCTCAAACATTTCCACAGACAAAACGTCTATAATTCCCTGACATCCACTGACATTCCTTAACGTTCGCTGACAGCCCTCAAAGAAGGTCATTTTCCATTCGCTTGCCACGACTTTCTTGAAATCTATTATTCATATGGCCACTATATTTCTATATGAAACTACCACACACTAAATACCGCCGATCTTCTGGCTTACCGGGGCAATTGTAAATACTACGATGACAACTACACGGACAAACTATAGGAAGAACTCCAAGAAGGAAACTACAATCATGACAACGTTTGGTCTTTTCTTTAAGACTTCACGATTAGTGACAGATATTTTTTTATGTTTGTGTCAGAGTTTATTTACATTATAACTTTCAATGTACAAGGACCTGACGAAGTCTGGGGCAAGTAGCACCGTAGTTGTTTATGCATAAAAAAACGTCGGTTCAACCATTCCATCTAGAACCTTGTTTTAAGCTTTGAATAGGTGCTAAATGGCAATCTGTCAATTAAAGACGCCTTCTGCTAAATGTGTGCTGTCCTCCACATGTCTGGCTTCAATTTCCTTTCAACAATACGTAGTTCTCCAGCAATAAAATAACCTGGGGGAGTGTATGGAATTATACTTACCGAAGGACATGAGTCATTACTACTTGTTCCTGTGTTAAATCGTGGTAGGAAAGCGTCGAGGTTTCTATCACGTGGGCCAGCTTGGCTAGCAACACCACGAAGCAATGGTATCAAGTAGGTTGGCGATCTATGACTGAATATGTCTGTGTGAACGGATGCGTCTCCCATCAAGTACTGAAACTGTCCAGAGTAAGAAAAAAAGAAGTGCAAAAATTCAGTTATTTTCTCCAAAATTTTCATAAACCACTCTAACGCAAAACAATTATGAAGGAATATTTCCAGGTGGATGTTCACAAGAGTTTGAGGTTCAGTTCGACTTTAAAATAACGAGGATTCGAATAACTTGAATCTTGTTTGTGCAGCTCGACTGTTTTTGGAAACAAAACCTATCGCAATGTCCACCAATGTACAACAGTAAAGTCTCTTCATGCCCCTTTGATAAATCTTTTCCATACTAACTTTTCATAACCTTACCAAGTAACGATGTCAAATTCCACTTCAGCACCTATTGATATCTCAAAAGCGATGTCAAATATATATTGTGCAATTTCGTTTGCGAACTAACAGCGTAAGAATGGGGAAGCTATTGACCTCAGCGTCAGACAGAGGTGCTGACAAACAGACAGAGGCAAGGCCCTGGTGGTCGACGCCATTTCTTGGCATGTTACCCGAATAAGCAGAAGCACGTTCCGCGAAAGAAGGACATTGCAGAATCACAAAAATACAGTAACCATTTAAAATGCCAATACTTTGAACACTGAGCATCTCCTTCGATATATAATCATTGAGACAGTTCAGTTTTATAATGATAAATTATCTGCTGGAAAAGTCTATTTACTACACAGCGGAAAGTACTAGCAAGCATTGTCATTTACACGATTCAAAAATATAATTAAGAGCTTTAGCTGGACTTTAGCTTTAACAGTTCTCACTCCAGGAACAGCGAGTTGTTGCAATTGTTGATCCAGGCTCAAAGACTCACAAAAGAAACAGCATGAGGAATGGTCTTTACATATTGTAAAAATTATTCTAATCAGGATGGGGCACTCGTAATTTCCAAGGTTAACTACCAATACGCTCGTGCTCACATGGTACAACTTCATTCAGCTTCATTTCAGATGCTTACCGAATTCCTGCTTAGGACACACTTCATAAATTCATCAAATCCTCCAACTACCGTTCGATCAGTCGCACCAACTGTTAGTGCACAATAATCACGGGCGGCCACCACTACCATGTTTCCAAAATTTGGGACATCTGCAGATAAGAAATAAAAGCCTTCAAAAAGACTATCTGAGATGTAAAAATTATCAACTGAAATATAATATATATAGAGAGAGAGAAAGAGAGATAGATGGATAGGCATACATAATTCGCGAAAGATTGACACTAAAATCTTCACTATTAGCTTTTGTGCCTTGATGGCTCAATGGTTAAGGCGTTGGTTTAGTAATCATGAGGTCCCGGGTTCGAATCCGGTCAGCGCCGTTAAATAACAAGCTATTGTGGTAACGCTCCACTCTTTGAGAATTATATATATATATATATAAAAGGGGAAAAATCAAAACAAAAACAAAACCGAACAGAGTATTCTTTTACAAAAGAGTAACAAGATTTATGACGTCACAAAAACGATTTTTTGAGTAATCCGAATAAAAACTACATCTAACTGACCATCCTAACATCAAATGCCCATATAAAAAATATAGCGTTCAAATATAACTTTAACTGCGAGATACGACAGCTTAAATTTTCAATAGGCCTTACGGAAAAATGTTATTCATAAAAGTATGAACTGGGTTGGGTAGGCATGATTTAAAGGTTGAAACGACGTCGAACATTATTCAAGATATCCTTCTCAAATTTGGGCAAGCTATCTCTTACAACAAGGAGCATGCAACGAATTTAAATATTATTAACCTTATGATATTCATTTCATTGTAATGTCACATTTAAGTACTCTATTCGCAACCCTGGAAATTATTACCTAGTAATCCCTCAATCAAAGACCCCTGATGAGCAGTGAGCACGACATGGAAACTACCTAAGTAAATAAAAAAGTAGGCTAACAAATAAATGGGCAGCTGGGGCGTCCAAGGGCGCCCCTCAATTTTGGCTACCGACAGAGAAGCAAAGCATGAGGCGTGGTCAACCACCCAATAGGGCGGCCTCTCACAGATCATGAATGAATCTGTCATCTATGAGAATACTATATCTATTCTACATCTATATCAGATACTACATCCATTCCTTACAAAAAGGTGGAGAAGCCGATAACCTAGCACCGTGGTTCTTAACCGGAGTACTATTTGGGAATGTAATGCATCAAAGCAAGGCGTACAAGATGTGACGTCAAATTCTATACTGTATAGGCTGAGTACTTATATTTCGATAAATCAATAACTGTCACCCTGAGTAAATTGCTATACAACAACAAAAGAGACATCAGTAATTTTCCAATTTAGGGATACGGTGTGAGTACAGTTGAACATGAAAGGTCATTTTCATACTCAGTTTATTTGTATCTATTTAGCGCATTGGATCGCATTACTTTGAAATGTTAGTTTTGAAAAGAACACTACAGAAATAGAAAATATGTCACCGCCGGGCATCGAACCCAGGGATCGAAGCAAATACTCTCTTCTCGATGATACTTTAATGGGCTTTGGATTGATGACGGGCCGGAGGGCAGTTTGGCGCAGAGAGGCTGGTCTCCAATTGCTTTGAGCTGGATGTCGATGTCCACTGGTGGATGACTGGGAGGTAATGTGGCGACTAGAGAAATAGAGTATGCTAATATCGGAGGTCACCTAGCTCAGTTGGTAGAGTGCACGCCGAAAAAGCGTGGGTCACGGGTTCGATCCCCGGTAGTGACATGCTTTTCTATTTCTCTAGTGTTATTTTCAAAAACATCCTCTGTTAGTCTTCCGCTCCGCTTAAACGAGCAGCTTTTCTGACAGTTTCCGTGATAACTCATTTGTATCTTTGTCAAAGTACTTGTACGGGCCGTCCTCAATCAGGGCTGACATCTTGGCTTGGTACTCATCTGCGTCCAGGACATCAGTGGCGCACATATTTTCTATTTTCTCTAGCGCTCTTTTCAAAACATTCATTACTTTGTATTTTGTGTCAATTAATCCAATTA
>JAAAKM020001297.1:0-14867 GCA_010016025.2 Alatinidae sp. Z8VKAUB7J3 | reverse complement strand
AAATAATCAACCTTTTACCTGTCGAAATCTAGAATGCCTCTTTCTGTAGTTAAAATCCTGAATACTGCCTAAATATCAATAAGATATACTTCGTAGATTGCTTCTATCGGCCGCGATCACTCACTTGGTTAGAAGACGTAAAGAGAGTCACCGATATCTACACATAATTTGAAATAAAATCCACAAGAAATGTTAAATGTACTACGTAAGTAGTCGTGTGTTGGATTCGAATAACCTAATTCACATAATTTAGACGAGACGATCAGCGATCATGATTTGCAACAGTGGTTCAACTGTACCTGCTACTCAATGTTCACTTGTCTGATTTCGTCAGACGATTGCTCAAGAATTTGCTATGGCAACCTACTGCATATTTGGTATCATTTAATAGCTTATTGTCTCAGGAATACACTGGTATTTGTTTATCTACCCAATCACATCGGAACAACCAGGGAATGAGCCAATAGTGAGCGTCACATACACGTGACGCTGGGCTTTTGAGACCAAAATACTACCGTCCCCCACAGGTGATGATGGGCTTTCGTGCAGTGACACCAGCTGTCATGTATACGTGATGATGGGCCACAATGGGTTAAAGTATGATCTGCTTTAGATAATTACTCATATAATGCATATGTGGCAGAATTATAAAAGCACTATATAAGCTATCATTATTATTGTAAGCTCTCGTTATGAAAAGGTCACATATGAGATGGAGGATTTGTAAAAATTATATAGCATATTATGATATTATCAAGGTCTACTTGACAGCCAGCTTGCAAACCAAAATGGCTTTGTCTTTCTTTGCTTGGCTTTGATGGCATTGAATCAAGGTAGATGAACATGAGTGGGGAAGGATTCATTAAATCAAATGGGGTACCTGCTTGAAGGGTGCTTCTCAACTTTATGTCTGTTCCATCACACAAAAATGTGTCTCTTTTGCATGGATTGCCAATTATTAAATGGTAGAGCTAACAATGTCAGCAGTGAATTTACAATCAATGTATTCAATTTCAGTTTCCATGTATTTTACTATATATAGGAAGCACAAAGAGCTGAAAAGGCTAAAAAGACAGGGCAACAACCAGCAGGGAAGCCAAAGTCCTCATCAGTAACAGAATCCTCCAACAATGCTAAACCAAAGCAACAACCAGATGGTATGCAATTATTAACTTGTAAAAGTTTCTGTAATGCAACTATTGCAATTGTGTGTTGTTATATACATTGACTTGCTTCAAGATCATTATATACTGAGCATCTTATGTTAAGACCCGGTACATCTTCAACACCAGAAACCTCATCTCTACTAACATATTCTTTCACTGAAAAATGGCAACATCAAAATTTTGGTGGTTGATCAGCACTTTTTTGTAATGTAAGTCAAGTGTATATATCAAGTAAAGGCTTATGCGTACAAGTGCATATGCATTAAGGTGTCTGTTCTCTATCTGTTATATGTATATAACGATAATATTCATCGTGTTTTCGCTTTGAGCCTTCACCAGTGCCATACATATACATATTCTCAGCAGACACATTGCAATTATACTTTAATTCTCAAAGGGTGGAGCATTACCACAATAGCTTGCATTTTAAGGGCACTGGCTGGATTTGAACTCACCACCTCATGGTTAGTAAACTAAATATTAATTAATTGAATTTTTATAAACATTATCCACTTGACACCTTCCTAAAATGCACCAGACTTTGTTGGTTCAGCCACATACATCGCAGTGAAGCATGGATGAACAAGTGCCAGTTCCTAACTGTGGAAGGTAGAGTGGGCAGAGGAAAACGCAGGAAGACCTGGTGTTACACCATCTCGGAGGGCTTGCAGACTTGCAACCTCACACCTGCACTGTCAGAGGACAGGGATGCCTGGAGAGAACATCTGAGAACTTGTCACCTGACTGCCTAACCCCCTTGGAAGGGAAAAGACAGACTCTAAACTGCCTGAAGAAGAGGAAGAAGATGATTTCCCTGTACCCACGGAGTTGAGTAGAATTCGGGAAAGATTGACACTAAACGTCTCTGCCTTAGCTGTTGGGCCTGATGGTCCAGTGGTTGAGGGATTGGTTTAGTAACCATGAGGTTGTGAGTTGGAATCCATAATCCGCAACTTGTAATTATTCTGATTCTAAATGCTATTTTAGTACTTCCTACGTATTGGACACCACATATTTTATATTCTAGCAGATAAACGACCAACTTAGAATTTCAGTGCAATGGGCCCACCAAAATATCAAACATGCAAGTTTCTAGTCTTCATAATGACATGGTGCAGTTTTGCATTTGCTCTAGAACCAATTTTTCAGTTGGGCCGCATGTTGACAGTAAGCTCGAGCAATGCATAGATTAAGGAAAGGTCTAGACAGACAAGAAATGGAAGAATACATTTAGTAGTATGGGCAGGCAGCACCAAAATGATTATTATTATACCATTAGTCTATTTTACATATTATGTGAATGCAAAGCTTTAAGAGTTCATGTTCTCTTGATGTGACAAATGCCTATGATGTTTTTATCCACCAAATAAAGCTGCGGCACAGAGGTCAAATATCAGGGTTGCATACAATGTGCGCATGGATGATGAAAAGGTGCAGCAAAAGCTTGCCAAAAGACTAGCAAAACAGCAAGTGAGTGTAGTAACTATTTTTTCTAAACTGTCTTCTTAAACTTCGTCCAACCAAAGCTGCACCCTCTTGCCACAGCAATCTCGCAACCTTTGCCACTGCAGATAGTAGTTCTAAAGTAAGAGAAAACGATCAACCTTCTAAACATCTATCGTATAATTTGTTTATTGCTGTTCTACCACTACCTTCCTGCTGGTGTAAAGGCATTGTTTACACTAAAAACCCTCTGCCATACCATTTGTAACTTTCTTGACTTTCTGTAATGTGGCAATCAGCTGTTGTTGTTGCATACTTCAGTTGTTTACTTACATACTTTCAAACTGTCATCCAGACTTTTGATTATTGACTTTATGTTTTAGGGAATTGTCCGTGTCACTTGTCAATTGTCACCCTGTGGTTTTGTGTGTCAGTACTTTTTACTGTTATTTTCTCCCAGGTGCCTCAAAGAAGTGCACAGCAGAAGAAGGTGGCTTTGTTTTCGCATTTACATCAGTATGAGAAAGATTCTTCATTAACAAAGGATCTAAGGTATGTTTATGGATATTTCATTTGGGTTGGAAAACTGCAAAATGTGGGAATATTTCTGGAGTTATGTTCACTATTATTTCGAACAACAAAAGTTTCTGATCCTATTTTGTTTTTATTTTGGTTTGCCTCCATTTACCTTGCCACGATCGTTTTTTACTTTGCTTTTGTGTTATCTGGCCCTTTTCATTGCTATGGGAACCTCCAGTGTAGCTCCACAGTTTCTTGAAGTATAACCAAACGTTGTATGAAGCACTCGTTACCAAGGAGTGTATGGAATATTCACACCGAAGAGTAAAGTACGTTACAATATTTCCACTTCTTTGCCATGCTATTTGTCATGTTTTATTATTACGAGTACTCTCTGGTGTCTAATATTACCCACTTCCCCCTTCTTGCGTATTTTCGACCTTACTTTCCAATCCATGTCTTATCCACCTTTCTTATTAACCGTTCATGGTTTTGATTTCAAGTAACCAAACAAATGCCCAACGTTTTAGAGACTTTATAATTATATTTATTCAGTAACTTACTTAAATGATGTTTATAAACTGTATTTGTAAAATTCTAACGGGATTTCAAATTTTATTTTGAAATTGAGTTGCCCTATATACAGTGGTAAAAGTTAGAAAAGTAAAACGAATAATTTTAGTAATGCTTAAAGTTGCATTGTTGTACCTTAATCTTCTGAGAACAGTTTTGCTTATCTTAAGCATGTTCTTAACTCTGAAACACTGGGGACGACTGATCAACAACCGCAATCAACGTTTACCTGGCCTCCTTCTATCCCAGTCTTTTCCTCGTTTCTAAGACGTTACACTAAAAAACTTCAAAATCCTTTACAGACTTGCGTGTTCTGCAGTAGTGTAGCATACGCGCATATAGACTTTTGATAAGGGTGTGAGAGACAACACCACGCTAGTATTTCGTAAAATAGATTTTTAATGCACCATCATTAGTTACGACGTCGGGAAAAGCCCCATTCTAATTGCAGACTTCACTATTTACCGTTTTCGTTTTCGTTACCGAAAGTAACCTGGGCTCTAAACTGCCTCTTGTCTGAACTCAAATGTCTCAAATTTTTCTAGATATAACAACTTTATACTTGAGACGCAAGATTCGATTTACCCTACAAAGCTGCGGGAATGTAGGGGTGAGAAAAAGTCTTTTATGTGTAGCTTTCAGAGAGAATGTGACCCTGCTCGTCAGATGTCGGTATAGAATGACAACTCACTGTTAAAAGGTACTTCACGAATGATAGCTATACTTATTTAATCATTCTTCAAGTTAATCTACATCTTCTTAGATAACCTATTGTAACCCAGGTATCGTTCAATGACCTTTGCTAAAAATGCTCTTGTTCACAGTTTTTCATCAGGTAATCTCCATCCAGCAATTGTAAAACTTGGCTTACAATTTGCCGAGGGAATCATTAGTGGTTCAAACGCAAGATGCCTAGCACTCCTTTGTGCCTTTAAAAAGGTGTGTATTGCAGTATTTTTGACCAGATTTTTATATCTTGAGTATGCGAATAAGTTAATGCCAGGTATAAAGTAGGCAAAGAATTGCCCTATCGATTTCTTTATGGCTTAATTTACATTTTACTGAGAAAGCGGTATTCAACAAACGCCAGAAAGAAAGTTGTATGTTTTGCCTAATCGGAGCCGAAACTTGATACTCTTTGTTTTTTGCATAACGTGTCACGTTGCCAAACAATGTTTCCATGCGGCCTAAAATGATACCATGGTATCTACAATTTTACCATACGATCTAAAATGTGATACGTCAGGATTTAAATGTTAGTCTTTCAGCAGAAAAGATACATTGGAAAGATCATTTGGCAGAAGAAGTAGCCTATAAAATTAGTACTTTACCAATAGATTGAATAGCTTGTTTGAGTTACAAAGCAAAATTATTTCACGAAACTGCTTTTCAATACAAAAAGTTTTCTCTATTTCGTTCAATAGATTGGTTACTTAAGATTTATTAATTGTTGAAGGTAACTATGTCAAGTAGTAACGAACTACTATTAATGGTACTAGAAGATCCCACATCAGTGGACGTCCGAGATTTTGCATTAGACGATAGTGGTCCGATTCACTTTAAACACATACAAAGTATCTTACTCTTACTCATCCTTTAGTCTGGTCGACCGTAGGGGCACCATTGATGACTTGTCAACCACTTCTCTCCAATCGGCACGGTTTTGTGCCATCCTCATTGCCCCATTCAGGGTCAGGTGTCCACTCTATGATGTTGTCCTCCCACCATCGTCGCACACAAAAGCACAGAAAGACTTTCCATTAAGAAAAACCCGGGCAATTTGGCTGTTGACACTGTGAAGTCCAATTGAAGTCCTTTTTGCTGTGAATGTACTTTGGCTTATTCATCTCCAGAGTAAGCGTAATTTAAAGAGTGTCTGACTGTGGCTTCGTTCGACGTTGCAAAAGTGACATTAGTTAGTGTGCTAGATTTGAAGTTCCATCAAACTATACGTTTCTATGGAAAGCAGAAGTAACTGTCTGTACTTGCAAAGCAAGGTCCTCTCGTTACGGCTACGTGGACAGAGTCCACAACTACGCATATGTTTTACTAGACACACAGACGTGATTTTACCACTCCTTTACTCTTATCAACCCATTAAATCAAATATGTATAAGTATGCCATGATCGCGTCACAACAAAAATCAACCCGATCAAGTCGTGCCTCAGAAGCGTTGCACAGTAGCAAGTCTAAATTATAGCGGAAATGCGGAAAAAAGGTTTTAATCAATGTCGGAAAATAGATTTTTTTGAGCACTACACAGCTTCAATCTATTGCAGAAAATCACAGTTGCCCCACAATTGTAACGCTGATCTTCCATGTTTCCGAAAAAGTAAAGGAATTTAGTCAAGCATGAAAATAAGAGCGCTTTATTCGTAAGCAGTCATTTATCTGCAAATTGACTTGTGCATTTTCAAAGTGATTTTTTTTATCGCTGTTTCAGGTTGTCGACGATTATTCCACCCCACCGTCAAAGGAAATGTCACGTGACCTGGAGGCCAAAATGAAACCGTATATAAGGTATTTTTTAGGGTTTTAAAAATATTTAAGTTGTATTTTGGAATAGCTCTTTCCATTATTTGTATTTTTTAATGATGAAATAAGGAAAGTTTGTGAATTTGTTTAGCTTTTCAATCAGTTGGCATCCATGAAAACATTATTTACGGCGGGATGTCATTGCTTTAAACGTACTGTTCGCAAAGAATTATGGGCATAGTGATTCATTCAAACAAAGTAGGATTTGAGTAAGTAGTGCCCCTAAATATTTTGTCAATTTTAATTTACCTCCAGGAGTATTTTCTCCGAAGTAAATACCAGAAAATTTGACGTAATGAGGAATATAACTACTACTACTGTTGAACGCTTTTTAAAATATTATTAAGGTGACTCTCAACGGGGAAGGAATCATCTGCTAAAACGGTGAGTGGAGGGCCGGAGTTTCAAAGACATTGAGGAAAAACACATTGTAATTATTGATAGCAAACTCATGTAAGTGGCCTTCAATTCGCTCTTTTACTGTGACATTGTCCCTTACGTCTCCAGCTCTCTTCCTTCTCGTCCTTCTTTTCATCGTCTTCATTGCCTCTTCCTTGACCTTCTCCTGTTCTCCTTTCTCTCCTTATGTTTTCCTTGTTTGTCTTCTCCGTATCCCCCCTCTTTTGTCAATTCTCCCTCTTTCCCCTCTTCTTCTCTCGTCTTTCACCATCTCCTCCTCCCGAAACTCCAATAAGTAGTTACGAATGACTTGCAGATGACAATGAATTCAATGTAACCTTTGCCGAAACCCTCATTGTACATTATAACCAATTGTAAGATCAGTCTTAGATGCCGGCGTGGCATTTAGTTTGAAGGGGACGAGGAAATGATTTACAGGTTTGGACTTGTTGATATTTAACTAAAGCACTTTATAGTTTTTGTGTATGAAGGTGACGTTTCTACTGAATAAATCAGTAGTACCAGAAAAACCTGATTCTCTCCTCTAAATAATAGTTTCTTCGGTTACCTCATCACGTGGTACCACTGTAGCCAAACGTAAGGTACTTTCGCAAAGTTTTAAATTATAACTTGAATTCCATTAAATCACTCTTGTGAACAGGACACGGACATCAGCTTATGCACAGGAAGTATTGGCACGATGCTGGTAGTTAATTCCGTGATGCAAAATTCAGTATTCGTAGTTGGCAATTGTAAATAGGGTGCTCACTTTGATAAAAGGAGGACCAATTCCCTTGCCCCCTCTGGCGACTACGGCCCTGCTAAGTACTTTGAAGTGGAGCATGTGATCGTGTCGTCTAAGAGCATGCTTTGAAAATCAGCGACCTCTGGCTTCTATCCCAAATTGGTAAGCTTCGCGTTACTGCAGTCAGGAGTGCCATCCAGCTCTTTGAGGGAACGTAAGGAATCAAAAAGTTTAGAAGCATGGAGAATGGATGTTTTGTTTCTTTGGATGGCCCAGTCTAATTTTGTACTTAGGCATTCACTTCCATAGTGATTCACATAGTCTCAGATCCCGCATACCGTTGAGCCCCCATACACCCAAATCGGCGGCAGTATCGATCTCTAAGTACTTCGTATAACATGTATACCCAATATGCTTGGAGTTTAGCTTATGTTTGTGTGCATCGTACTGGATTGAATGTCTATTTATAACTTGTTTACCTTCTTCTAGCTTTCTAAATCAATGCCGACCCCTGTCAGTAAGCATGGGAAACGCCATTAAATATTTAAAGTTGCAGATAACGCATTTAACACCGGAATTATCTGAAAACGAGGTAAGGATCCTGGGATCATCCCTAACAATACATTCTTTCGGGCTATATCGATACCGATGAAGATGCGTGCTTATTTTCTCCTCCCTTTCTCATTATTTACTACGAGTTAAACGGTCAATCACATTGATCTCAGTTCTTTACGGAAACAGGCCTGTCTCTTTAGCAATTTGGCAGCTCCAACTGTTTGGACTCTTGCTCCGGCACGTCGGGTTTCAAAGTGCGACAAATTTCTTTGTAAAACGCTATATATTAGATTGCTTCTGTATGCTAGGAATGAAAGAACAAGTCTTTCTGTTTTGTTACATCCTCCGCGAAATGAAGTGTTATTCTGGGAAAGTTAACTATCGGAGTGCCAAATAACATTCTTACAATATCGGCTTTTGTTGTTACCCGTTGAAAGAATGTTTGGAGTCTCAGAATACTTCCAGTCAAATTACGCAAATATTTCTTAAAGGGATAAGATCTCGCTGAGTGTGACTGTTAGACTAACTGTTAGTTTTTGAATAGAACACTAGAGAAATAGAAAAGTATGTCACCACCGAAGATCGAACCCGTGACCCACGCTTTCGCGACGCGCGCTCTACCAACTGAGATAGGTGACCTCCGATGTTAACACACTTCTATTTCTCCAGTCGCCACATTAGCTCCCAAACATCCACCGGTGGACATCGACATCCAGCTGTACGCAATTGGAGACCAGCCTCTCTGCGCCATGTGACTTAACCAAGGAAGAACTGCCATCCGGCCCGTCATCAATCCAAAGCCCATTAAGTTAGAAAGTATCAAATCCTCTCTTCTCGATGATAAACCAACTGTACGAATCATATCTTTGTGTTATCGTTCATTAAGGCAAAAGAGAGACTGAAGGAAAGCATCGATCGTTTTATCAATGAAAGGATGAAGCTTGCAAGTAAAGCAATTTCGAAGACGCTAATGGAGGAAAATAAGATTAAGGATGGTGATGTTATTCTTACTTTCGGATGGTAAGTTTTCATGACGATAGTATAATGTTTTGACTAAGTGCGTTGTTCTCTGAATACGTTTATTGGTTATGCGTCGGCTCGTTTAACTGGAAGACCGCGTGAAATTTATTTAGCCAAGCAGAAATTGAGAAAAAACGACGAATCTAAATTTTGGGGAGGAAACCGTCTACACTATCTCCATAGAGACCTTCTTAGAGTAGCTCCTTCTAATCGCTCTTTACATAAATAGAAAGTAGTTGCCGATGATATAAGAGCGATTTTTTGGTGACTTTGAGAGGCAGAAAGCGAATGGTTTGAACCCTCTCATACCCAAGTTATCAAAAGCTTTCATATTTTTTGTTTGAAAAGTTGGTTTTGTTTTTAGTATCGATTCTTCCATAGGCTTCAAAATATACTAACACATCTATGGTAAGTTGTGTTTATTTTCATGCTGGCCTCAGAGTCGGCCTGAAATAGGTATTGTAAGGCATTTACAAGGTCAACATTGGAATTCCCCCACCTCTAGCTCTTAAACGACGGAAAGAACTTAAATGAAGATCATCAATGAACCAATTTTCTTGAAATTAGTGAACGATAGCTTGAACGTAAGACAGTGAAGTTGATTATGTGACACTGTCAGAACAAATTACGAAATTCTGTCATAGGAAGCGCACTATTGGTTGATTAAGTATTTTTAAACGTGGTAATTTAGTGAAGCAGTGAGGTTTCAAGCAATTGGTCAGAGCATACTCTCCAAAGCTCGTAAGGTCAGTCTTGCTATGTAATCTGCTGTCTTGATTACTACTCTTTTGATTTAGTATTAATTTTAGAATTCGTATCTTCCTTTATGTTGTTGTTTCTGTGTTTATTTGCTGACGTATTCCTTTTTAGCATTGATCGTCTGCTTATCAAATTTTTTGTAAATTTTAGATTTCTCTTTTTACATAAGACAATATTGAGGGAAACATTGGAGACATAGTCAATCACTCAGTTTTTTCCATCCTTTATTTACACTCGGTAATTTAATTCTTTCCCTTTAGCTCTTCACTGATACGTAGAATATTAGAAGATGCTCATAAAAAGGAAAAGAAATTCAGAGTAATTGTAGTGGACTCTAGACCGAGATTTGAAGGTATGCAAAGATAATACAGTACTAAAGTGATGACATCACAAAACATTTTCCGATGAAACCAATGCCTTACTACAGAGCTATTCAACCCAAAACTCAGTTGGGAGGGATGGTCAAATTGCGATCTTAAGCCTGTCCAGACATTTTTGGTAGTCAATAGGTAGAAGGCGACGACAAATTTTAAACCAACACAAGGGAATATGTAATGGCAAACGTGAATTTAAAAAGCCATTAGAAACAACTCTCTGGTAGTTCACCTTCACAAACGAATGACGAAAAAGATTTGTGAAGTTAATCTCGGGAAATATGTTTCTCTGCTGTATTGGCTAGAACACGATCTTTGACACTTGCGTGTTGCCTCTGGGCCACTCTTGTGTTGCTTCTGGGCCACCCTTGTGATGCCTCTGGGCCACTCTTGTGTTGCTTCTGGGCCACTCGTGCATTGCTTCGGGGCCACACGTGTATTGCTTCTGGTCCATTCGTGTATTGTTTTATTGCTGGCGAGCCACCAATTGAGTAGGTCTGCCTTACTATATCGCAGTGGTAGCCAGATAACGGGATATCTATAAGCATAAAAAACGCATACGAGGCTCATTTGAACTGCCATTAATGACCTCTTCAAGCTACATAAGACGTTGCGAAAACACTGAACGTTTTGATCACTTCATAAAATAGTAAACTGGGCGCATAACACAAGAGTATTAAGGCGTCCGCGTTCGAATTAACGCACCGCGAATGGCGACTCGTGGTGCGTTTATGAATTTTTGTGGGACACATTGTACACATTGAAGAACTGCCGTGCTGCAATGCAATCAAGAAAGTGCAGTTTTGACCATAGTCCTTTCACTTCCAATGAACTCCAACAATCGATGTATCTGTGCAAAAAAACGCAACGACGCTCCAAATCACAAAATAAAAAAGTTTCGGGGCATTGTAAAGTTAGGTTTCTTAGAACTTTGGCAGGTTCAAAATTATACGGAAAATGTTCGGAAATTTTATTTCGAAATGTTATTCAAACTTTAAAAGAGCGTGTCTTACATTTGTGATACTACTTGCAAATTTTGGCAGACAATGTATATCTACAGGAGGATTGCATTGAGTGCAAAATCTTTCTCGGCTAATATCACAGTAGCTTTAAACTGTGCATCACTCTTACGTTCTCTATATAAATGAAGCATTTGTAGTTCGAATATAGTCAAGTAGATTGAATTGAATAGCAACATACTAACGTAACCCAAACAGTGTTTTAGATACACCAGAGAAGAACTTCCTCTGCAACCTGCAATAAAAGCAGGTTCAGTTGGTAGAGAAAGTTGGTTAACGAGAAATTACTGAGTCAAGTGTTGAGATATTTTGATTTGATTACTAGTTTGGCTAAAGGTGCAGTTAGTTATTCCAACAATCCATGTTAATGTAATAGACAACGGTAAAATTGTTTATTTCGTAAATGGAAAATCATTTTTTACCTGATGAACGAAAAGGCAGTCCTAGTGAAATAGTTGATAGTGCATTAGTTTTCCACTGGAACAAATCCTGAGAGTCAATGCAAATAATGTTGTTGGGATATTTTTCATCCGAACAATGGGGTAGGTAACAAAGAAACGTGATTGTGCCTGCGTGTTTGTTTTGGACCTTCACTTCGCAATTTTTGTTGGTAGAGTAAAGGTAGCCGAGAGCTGCTTTTTTATTGTATCCAATAGATAAACTTGAGATAGAGAAATGCCATCAGAAGTAAGGATTCTGAAATCACAATAAAGTTAGGGTTAATCATGTTTAATAAACGAAAGTTGCTTTAGTAAAATGACATACGTACCGTTTACTAGCTTGTATTCATTCTATGCTAGACTGCGAAGGTTGTTTCTTAAGAATTGTACACAACAGGAATAAAACATAGATTGCGCATAATGTGCGACACGAGAGCGTGTTAAAATTTGCTACTAAAGGACAATTTTCAAGGTAAAAGACCAAAAGGTAACTAGCGAATAGGAATGTGTGAGATCTTAACAAGTAGGCAATATTCAGATGTAAAAAAGCTCGTTAGAACAGGATGCCTTGTGTGAAACAACATAAGAGTAACCGTACTAGTTTTAAATTTGGAGTTTGGGTACACTTCATCTTGTAAGAAACCGTAGAGACCAAACCTCAAGTTACACCATCAAATTACGTCTTGCTGCCCATGACAACGTAGACTAAAACTCTAATTGGTTCGTGTGTATAAGTAACGATGGGTTGAGCGCTATAATTTAGTTGGCTCTCAAAATTTCACAGTTAACGATGCCCATACTCTCTCAAAGCTAGGTGTACGATTGTCTTCGTTATAATGTTTCTTTGTTTCCCTATTTATATACAATTTATTTGAGTCATTTTGTACATAGTTCACTCTCCAAGTCTCTTTGAAAAATAATTTTAAATGATACGCCCGTTAGTAGGCCGTCTGTGCTAAGGTCCCAAAGTCCTTCCTGGTTTGAATATCATCAAGGGCTACAATACACTTTCACATCCAGAATCCATGTCCCCAGTAGACCATTGGAGTTCCCAGTAGACCTTCTGTGGCCCCAGTAGATCTTTCATGTTCCCAGTAGATGTTCTATATTCCCAGTAAATCTCTGTGTTTCCCGTAGATCTCCATGTTCCCAGTAGATCTTCCATGTTCCCATGAGATCTTCCATGTTCCTAGTAGGTTTTCCATTTACTAGTATATCTGCTTCCGTTTTCGTGCTGAATGTAGGCTCCGCAACTTTGGAAAACGATGATAAAAAATTTGAATGCGAAATTTTTAACGCAAAATTTGTTCTGAATACCTTTGATACTTTTGATGTCTTTGATACCAAACGTTTATGACTCATGCGGTACATTTTATATTTTGGAATTCTCTTTTGTGGTTTTTAGGTAGAGAGCTTGTGAGGCGATTGGTCAACGCAGGGATTCGTTGTTCTTATATGCTGATAACTGCCGTATCGTACATTATGAAGGAGGTATGGGACTAGGAAAGAAACATTCTTATGTTGCATTGTCAGTAGTATATACATAACATTTAACGTAAAATTATTCATGTTTTTTGTAGTTTGTAGGGCTCCCATCATCATCCTCTTGCTAATGTTGAATGGCATATATGTGATAATATGTGATATTTGTTATCGTTCTTGCTTTGGTAACTCAAGATCCACACGTATCTGTTCATTATCATCCAGCCACGTGACCCAGATATAGTAACATTGAAGGTCACTTTTCGAAAACAAGATCGCATTGGAAGTAAGCAGAATGCAGTTTGTAGAAAATTCGTGTTCAAACTTAATCTACTTGTATTTCGTTCGTGGCTTTTCTAGCTTCTTGCAACTGAACACACTTACCTATGGTATCAAACCACTCGCAAACTATTTCAGCACACCAAGCTGGTGTAAAAGGTATCTAAGAATCTAAGAAAGCCTCTCGACCCTTGGGCATGTTAACAACGTGTTAAGCAGAGTGTCATTGCTCCCTTTCTCTAATGACGTTAAGCAAAGACTTCACCCAGGCTTTTTTTG
Source organism: Alatinidae sp. Z8VKAUB7J3 (assembly GCA_010016025.2). Taxonomy (NCBI): domain Eukaryota; kingdom Metazoa; phylum Cnidaria; class Cubozoa; order Carybdeida; family Alatinidae; species Alatinidae sp. Z8VKAUB7J3. Next base: position 1,279 of record JAAAKM020001297.1, on the reverse strand, counting down.
GAACGTCATCATTTTCCAAACTTTGGAACTTAAGTATATGAGAGCCCCTTACTAGTAAAAATTAAGGTACGTCACGACTTTCAACGGTTCAACAATTATATCTTTGATCAATCTTTTACATGACTCATTATTTATTAATTTCTAAATGTTGCCGTTCTTTACCTAGGTAACCCACGTGTTTTTGGGAGCCCATGCTCTGCTTGCCAATGGTTATGTTATGTCGCATGCTGGGACAGCCATGGTTGCCATGGTTGCCAAGTCGAACAATGTTCCGGTACTTGTATGTTGTGAAACGTACAAATTCTGTGAGAAAGTACAAACAGATGCTTTCGTGTACAACGAACTAGGTGTGTAAATTTTGTGATAACTGTCATTCTATGTCTATCTCCTTCGTTAAATGTGTATTTTGTGCCCGCTTCTTCATGAGGGCCACACACTTTGGAAGGATGTGTATAGGCCTCAAATGCAAACAAAGGAGTATATGACATCACGTTCCATACGCTTCATGTGATAAGCGATAATAATAATAATTTTGGACAAACGGTTTTCGGAATATATTTTCTCGCTGATTAAGCGATGTCTGGTCAATTTCGGAGAAATCTGTGGCAGAGTGGTACTCTCGAACACTTTCTTTTTATCGCGGAAAACGTTTAATGGCCCATACAGATCATAAAGAAGCTCTTTTCGGACATCCTAATCGCAGATAAGCCATAGGTCGAAAATGAAAGTGACCCAAAGATTTTCTACTTTATGTATGTGAATTATATGGCGGTCTCCTTTCCAGATTTCTAACTATCGAGGCGTTAATTGGTACGAAACAAGGTAAAGTAGACATTCATGCATGTGACCCTCGGAATTCATAAAAAATTCGCATAGTGTTTGCTCTCTTATAAATGGAAAGGAGGGACGTTTATTAATTTTTGGAATTTTCCAACCCCCCGAAGCGTATTAGAAACCTCCGATTATCAATTTTGGGGAATAAGCTTTGATGATTCTAAAAGAAATCTTTTTACGGATTTATTTGATTATGATTTATAAGTGATGTAAAGATTCTCTGAGGCGAAAATTTGCCTTTTGTTGATATCTTTTCTGTTTTAGTTTCATTTCACAACTATCAGAAATTATTTTCAAAAAAGTGATTCCAGTGCCCTCGTTTATCAGAGACCAAAGAGTAGTTTCCTTCTCAATTTTAACTCTACAATAAGTGAAACGTACCCGGCAGAGACGTCAATCCACCTGTATATAATCTTACTAAAGGAGGCGCTAAACATAGCTGATG
>JAAAKM020001296.1:0-14867 GCA_010016025.2 Alatinidae sp. Z8VKAUB7J3 | reverse complement strand
CTCGCCGTCCTGCGGACCGACCCCGAGGCCGCCTTCGACCTGACGGCGGCCGTCCGGACCCTGTTCGCTCCGGCCGGGGTCGGGGGCTGGCTGAAGCTGCTCGGTTGCGGCCTGGTCGGGCTGTTCACCGGACTGTGCGCCGCCGCCTTCGCCGCCGCGCGGGCGGGTGAGGCCGGCTCTCCCTCCGAGCCCCCGGCCTCGTAGCCGCCCGGTTTTCGTTGTTCCCACGCCGGCCGGTCCGTAGTACCTTGATGCGCGCACCGACCTAGGGAGGGGACGATGGGGATGAGGACCGGAATCGGGGCCATCGGGCTCGTTGGGCTCGCCTCGACGGCCGTCGCGGCGGGGTTCGTCAACTGGGAGAGCCCGCACGTCCACCCGCTCGAGGCGACGCCGGACGGGCGCCTGCTGCTGGCGGTCAACACGTCCGACCACCGGCTGGAGGTGCTGTCGACGGAGGGCGAGGCGGTCGCCCCGATCGCCTCGGTGCCCGTGGGGCTGGCCCCGGTCGCGGTGCGGGCGCGCAGCGACGCCGAGGCGTGGGTGGTCAATCACGTCTCCGACACCGTGAGCGTCGTCGATCTGAACACGCTCAACGTGGTCGCCACGCTGCCGACCGCCGACGAGCCGGCCGACGTGGTGTTCGCGGGCGACCCGCAGCGCGCCTTCGTGTCGTGCTCGCAGGCGAACCGCATCCTGGTGTTCGACCCGGCCGCCCTCGACCAGCCGCCGGTCGAGATCGAGCTCCAGGCGGAGGAGCCACGGGCGCTCGCCGTCAGCCCCGACGGTCTCCAGGTCTACGCCGCGATGTTCGAGTCGGGCAACGGGACCACCATCCTGGGCGGCGGCATCCTCCCCAACCGGACCGACCCGTTCCCGCCCAACGTGGTGAGCGACCCGGCCGGCCCCTACGCCGGCCTCAACCCGCCTCCGAACGTCGGGACGAGCTACGTGCCGCCGGTGGGAGAGGAGCTGCCGCGACCGCCCAAGGTCGGCCTGATCGTCCGGGAGAGCGACGACGGCCGCTGGCTCGACGACAACGGCGCGGACTGGACCCGGTGGGTGAACGGCGAGGATGCGGCCGCCTCCGGCCGGCCGGTCGGGTGGACGCTGCTCGATCGCGACGTCGCGGTGATCGACACGGCGACGCTGGAGGTCGATTGGGTCGAGCGGCTGATGAACCTCAACATGGCGATCGGCATCCGACCGACCGACGGCAAGCTGACCGTGGTCGGCACCGACGCCACCAACGAGGTGCGCTTCGAGCCCAACCTGAACGGCCGCTTCCTGCGCGTCCTGCTCGCCATCGCCGACCCGAGCGGTGCGACCGCGCCCCGTCTCGTCGATCTCAACCCCCACCTCGACTACACCACCCCGTCGGTCCCGCCGGCGGAGCGCGATCGCTCGCTCGGCGACCCGCGCGCCATCGTCTGGAGCGCGGACGCCTCGGCCGGCTACGTCGCCGGCCTCGGCTCCGACAACGTCGTGGTGATCGAGCCGGACGGCGCGCGCAGCGACGATCCGTCGACCATCGAGGTCGGCGAGGGCCCCACGGGGCTCGTGCTCGACGAGGCGCGCGGCCGGCTGTACGTGCTCAACCGGTTCGAGGCCGACCTGTCGGTCGTCGATCTCGCCGACCGTCAGGAGATCGACCGCGTCGGCTGGTTCGACCCGTCGCCCGACGTGGTCCGCGCCGGTCGGCGTCACCTCTACTCCACCCACGCGACCTCGGGACTCGGTCACCTCTCCTGTGCCTCGTGTCACGTCGATGCCCGGATGGACCGGCTGGCGTGGGACCTCGGCAACCCGGGCGGAGCGATGAAGACGCTCGATGGCCAGAACCTCGGCATGGACCGCCCCGGCCTCGACGACGGCTTCCAGGACTGGCACCCGATGAAGGGGCCGATGACCACCCAGACGCTGCGCGACATCATCGGCAAGGAGCCGCTGCACTGGCGGGGCGACAAGGCGGGGCTGGAGGAGTTCAACGCCGCCTACGTCGACCTGCAGGGAGCCGACACCGGCCTCACCGCCGAGCAGATGCAGGAGTTCGAAGATTTCCTCGCCACCGTGTTCTACCCGCCCAACCCGTTCCGGGAGCTGGACAACTCGCTCCCGGTCGACCTGCCGCTGCCGGAGCACTTCGAGGTGGGACGCTTCGGCCCACCCGGCCTCCAGTTGCCGAACGGTAACGCCCAACGCGGACTGGAGCTGTTCCGACCGCCGAACCTGCTCGAGTTCGACAACTTCGCCTGCTCGACCTGCCACACGCTGCCGACCGGCGTCGGGGCGGACGCCACGCTCACCGAATCCGGCTTCGTGCCGCTCGATCCGGGCCCGAACGGTGAGCGCCACCACGCCCTGGTCGCGCGCGATGGGCTGAGCAACCTCACCGCCAAGGTGCCGCAGCTGCGTAACCTGCACGAGAAGGTCGGCATGGACGTCATCCACGCCGAGAGTCGCGCCGGCTTCGGCTACATCCAGGACGGCGTGTTCGATTCGATCTCCCGTTTCGTCTCCCAGGGCAACTTCGACGTCGAGAGCTCTCAGGACGTCGCCGACCTGGTCGCGTTCCTGCTCGCCTTCTCCGGCTCGGACCTGCCGCGCGGCTCTCCGGTCGATCCCTGGCAGCCGCCCGGCCCCGACAGCCAGGACACGCACGCGGCGGTCGGTACCCAGCTGACGGTGGCCGACGTCGCCACGGCAGCTCCCGGTGATGCCGAGCTGCTCGGGCGCCTGCTGGCGCTCGCCGACGCCGGACGCGTCGGGCTGGTGGCGCGCGGTCGGGTCGACGAACGGGCGCGCGGCTTCGCCTACCGGGGCGACGGGACGTTCCAGTCCGACCGCATCGCGGAGGTGGTCTCGACCCAGCAGCTGCTGCTCGAGGCCCGCCCGGGGAACGAGATCACCTTCACCGCCGTCGTCGCGGGCACGGAGGAGCGGATCGCCATCGATCGAGACGCCGACGGCGCCTTCGACGGGGACGAGCTCACGGCCGGCACCGATCCGGCCGATCCGACCAGCGTGCCGGCACCCTAGTGCGGGATCTCGACCCGGAGTGCTCAGCTTCCGGACACCCGACGGCCGGGCGTCCGGAAGGAGGATCCGCACGAGCCACCGGGCCGGAGGGGTTTTTTCTGGACTTCCGGCCGAGATCGGTGGAGATGTTTAGGACAGGACAGTGGACGCCCGGCAGTGCGGTTCCGATACAGCACCGGACGTCCACGGCGGGCTGATACCCGCATCGTGCCGTTGTCGTGAAACGTAACGAGGATGCCGCGCGGCCGCCCCGCGCCCCTCGACATGGAGTGTCCAGACAGCGAGGTCGAGATGAGACGGAGTGCAAGGAGCCGAGCGTGTCGCCGTGAGCTACCGGTATGTCGCTCCGCGCCGGCCCTCGCTCTCGCTCTGTGGACGACCTCGCTGCTGGCCGGCTCGCTCACCGCTCTCGCGGCCCCCGATGGCACCGTCGTCCATCTCCACACCTACGACGCCGACGGCGAGGCGGTCGGCTTCGGCCGGGGTTTCTTCGTCACCGACAACCAGATCGTCACCGCCCGCCACGTGGTGGTCGGGGCGGCGCGCGTGGTGGTGTCGATCGAGGGCGAGTCCTACGGCGAGCTCCGCTCGGTGGTCGCCGACGACGAGTCGGCGGACCTGCTCCGTGCCTCGGTCCGTCGCCTAGGAGGTCGACCGGGACGTCTGCGCCCCCGGCCGATGCGTCTGGCGGAGGGTGAGATCGAGCTCGGACAGGCGGTGTGGCTGGCGCTCGGCGGCGACGGCAGCCGGCTCGGCGGCGAGGTGCTCGGAGTCGCCGAGCAGCCCGATGGCGAGCGTCGCATCCGGATCTCGACGCCGATCCAGCCCGGTCACAGCGGCGGCCCGATCGTGGACGCCTCGGGGGCCGCGATCGGCCTGGTGTCGGCGGTCTCGATCATCGGCGACGACCGTCGCAGCCTGATCGTGCCGGCGCGCCGGATCCACGAGCTCCGCCCCGGCCGGGCGATCCCGCTGCGGCGCTGGAAGGCGGAATGGGAGCGCTCCCCCGAGGCGACCTTCGTCGAGGGGCTGCGCGAGCTCAGCCGTCAGGACTACGACGCGGCTCTGGCCCAGTTCGACGACGTCGTGGCCCGCGACCCGAGCTACCGCAAGGCGTGGATCCACAAAGGAGCGGCGCGGCTCGAGATGGGCGACGTCGCCGGCGCCTCGCGCGCCTTCGGCGGCTTCCTGAGCAGCGCTCCCAACGACGCCGAGGCGCACAAGCTGGTCGGCCTGGTGACGGAGATGCAGGGCGATCGCTCGGGAGCCCTGCAGCACTACCGCCGCGCGGTGGAGCTCGCTCCGCGCTACGCCGATGCGCACAAGCTGATCGGGCTGCTGGAGCTGGAGCAGGGGCGCTTTCAGAGCGCGATCGACATCCTGGAGCACGCGCTCGCCCTGTCCCCGGACGACCTGCGCTCGGTCGAGTGTGGGCTGTACATCGCGCACCAGAACCTGGGACACGGTGCTCTGGCCGACCACTACATGAGCCGCTGTCACCGCCGCTGATCCCCTCCCACCGATCCCGCGACGCCGACCCGCGCCGTCCCCCGGCGATCTCCCCGGCGGCGACTCTCGGCGCCGTCGGGTGAAGGTCGGGAACCGATCGCCTCTCCCGGTGTCTCACCACCGGGAGGAACGACCATGCGCACGCCGCGAGGGCTGCTTCGGCCACGACCGCTCGACGATCCGCGCCACTATCAGATCGGTGTCCTGACCTGCCTGCTGGTCTACGGCGTCGGCCAGGTCCCGATCCCGCTGGGGGCGACCCAGGCCGGCGTCACGATCGGGGCCGCCGTCGCGAGCCAGTGGCTCGCCACCCGCCTCGTGGGCCTCCCGCGTTTCGATCCGCGCAGCGCCCTGATCTCGAGCCTGTCTCTCTGTCTACTGCTGCGGACCGAACTCCCCGAGCTGGCCGCGCTCGCGGCGGTGGGAGCGATCGCCAGCAAGTTCCTCCTGCGGGCGCGCGGGCGACACCTGTTCAACCCGACCGCCCTCGCGCTGGTGGTCGCGATCACCGTCAGCGACGCCGTCTGGGTGTCGCCCGGCCAGTGGGGGAACGTCGCCTGGCTGGCGCTCGCGGTCGCCGGCCTCGGCAGCCTGGTCACCTACCGGGCCGAGCGGAGCGACGTCACCTGGGCCTTCCTCACGGCCTGGGCCGCGGTGCTGTTCGGGCGTGCCGTCTGGCTGGGCGATCCGATGCGCATCCCGCTTCACCAGCTCCAGAGCGGCGCCACGCTGATCTTCGCCTTCTTCATGATCTCCGACCCGCGCACCACCCCCGACTCGCGTGCCGGACGCATCCTGTTCGCCGCTCTGGTCGCCGGCGGGGCGGGCTGGATCGAGTTCGGCCTGTGGCGCGACTACGGGCTGCTCTACGCCCTGGTGGCCGCCGCCCCGCTGGTGCCCTGGATCGACCGTCTGCTGCCCCGCCGACCGCGGCGGCTCCGCGTGCCGGCGGCCGCGGGCGGCATCGCGATGCCGGTCTCCGCCACCCCGAGCGAGAGCATCGGCTGACGACGGGAACTCGGACCCGACTCGCGGGTCTCACCGATCGCCCCCGAAGGACGAGGGACGAGGAGGATCTCCGATGCGAGCATTGCTGACGACCGTGACGATCACCGTGAGCCTGTTCGGGCTCACCCCGCCGACGTCGGCCTTCTGCGGCTTCTACGTGGCCCGGGCCGACTCGGAGCTGTTCAACCAGGCCTCGCACGTGGTGATGGTCCGGGACGGCGACCGCACCGTGCTGACGATGGCGAACGACTACCAGGGCGAGCCGAGCGAGTTCGCGCTCGTCGTCCCCGTGCCGACCTTCATCGAGCGCGAGCAGATTCACGTCGCCAACCCGGCGCTGATCGACCACCTCGACGCCTATACGGCACCGCGGCTGGTCGAGTACTTCGACGAGGACCCGTGCGCCGTCCGCAGGATGGAGAAGTTCGCCATGGCCGACGCCGCGGCCCCGGAGGCGGAGGAGAGCCGCTCGCGCGCGGGGGCGCTGGGCGTGGTGGTCGAGGCGCGCTACACGGTGGGCGAGTACGAGATCGTGATCCTGTCGGCCGAGCAGAGCGCGGGCCTGACCACCTGGCTGCGACAGGAGGGCTATCGCCTGCCGGAGGGAGCCGAGCCGGTGCTCGCCAGCTACCTCAGGCAGGACGTCCGCTTCTTCGTCGCTCGCGTCGACCTCGGCGAGCACCGCCGGCTCGGCTACAGTCAGCTCCGGCCGTTGCAGGTCGCCTACGAATCGCCCCGCTTCGGCCTGCCGATCCGGCTCGGTACGGCGAACGCTCGCGGCCCGCAGGAGCTGATCATCCACACCCTCACCCGTCGGGGTCGGGTGGAGACGACCAACTACCGCACCGTACGCATCCCGACCGACGTCGAGATCCCCGAGCGCGTCGAGGGCGATTTCGGCGGATTCTACCGGGCCCTGTTCGACGAGCAGGTCGAGCGCGAGCGCATGCGGGCGGTGTTCCTGGAGCACGCCTGGGACATGTCCTGGTGCGATCCCTGCGCGGCCGACCCGCTGAGCCACGACGAGCTGCGCGAGCTCGGCGTGTTCTGGCTCGACCCGACGGCCCAGCGCCGCGGTCCGGCGGCCGACGTCTTCGTCACTCGATTGCACGTACGCTACGACGGTGAGACTTTCCCCGACGATCTCCGCTTCCACGAAACCGGTGATCGCTCCAGCTTCCAGGGGCGCTACGTCATCCGTCATCCCTGGCGCGGCAGCTCGAGCTGTCCGGCGGCCGAGGCCTACCGGAGCGAGCTGCGCGAGCGACAGGCGCGCGCCGAACGCACCCTCGCGTCGCTCACCGGCGGCGCACTGGGCGACCCCGACGCCACCACGAGCGGGACGGACTCCTGGTGGCGACGGCTCTGGGATCGATAGTCGTGCAACAGAACCCGAGCGCCGCGGTCTCGTGATCGACGGCACGGGAGCGGGCGGTCGCGAAGTGGACTCCTCGCACCCCCCCAGGTTCGACGTGCTCACCGAACACCGCTCTCTCCCGACCGTTGTTTCCGAGTTCTCGCGGCCGCCGCTCGACACTCCCAATCCCATCCATCCCAAGAGCGGCGCCGCACCTCCTTTCCGACCGGACCGCCCCAATTGCGGTACCTCGAATCGGGCCTCGTCACGGCCCCGCTCGTGCGAGCGGCGCGCGCTCAGCAGCACTGCCGATGCCCGATGGTGACAGCCCCTCGCCCTCGTGTAGAGTGGTCGCGGGGATGCCCAAGAAGGAGGACGCATGCTCGGATCACGATCCATCCGTCACACCGTCGCCCCGGTCGTCGCGCTCGCGCTGAGCGTGCCGTCGGTCGAGGCGATCGAGGTCTACCGCGAGCGGCCCGACGACGCACCGTCGGTGGTGCCGGCCCACGCCGACGCCACCGCCCGCTCGGCGGCGGCACGCGCGACCGTCGGCGGCTTCACCAGCATTCAGGTGAACGTCGACGCGCTCGGTCAGAACATCGTCGGGGATGCCGCCAACGAGCCGAGCATCGCGGTCGACCCGAACGACCCGATGAACCTCGTGATCGGCTGGCGTCAGTTCGACACCATCACGTCGAACTTCCGCCAGGCCGGCTGGGCCTACAGCAGCGACGGCGGTGCGAGCTGGACCTTCCCCGGCTCGATCGACGCCGGAGAGTTCCGTAGCGACCCGGTGATCGAGACCGACAGCAACGGCTCGTTCTTCTACCAGAGCCTCACCGGCTCCCTTCGCCTCGACGTGTTCCGCTCGACCGACTCCGGTCAGAGCTGGGAGGCGGGCGTCGACTCGTTCGGCGGCGACAAGAACTGGATGACGATCGACAAGTCCGGCAGCCTCGGCAACGGCCACATCTACGGCATCTGGCAGCCCGTGTTCGGCTGTTGCGGCGACGATACCATCACCCGTTCGACCAACGGCGGCCAGAGCTTCGAGCAGCCGTTCAACGCTCCCGAGAACCCGACCTTCGGTACCCTCGCGGTCGGTCCGACCGGCGAGCTCTACGCCGCCGGCGTTCAGGCCAGCCCGTTCTTCCAGAACTTCGAGACCTTCGTGGTGTCGCGCTCCGACAACGCCCGCAACCCGTTTTTCGTCCCGACCTTCACCACCACCGTCGTCGACATGGGAGGCCCGATGCGGCTGGGCGGCGGTCCGAACCCGGACGGCCTGCTCGGTCAGGCCTGGGTGGACGTCGACGTCAGCGACACCGAGCGCAACGGCGAGGTGTACCTGCTCGCCACGGTCGATCCGCCGGGCTCGGATCCGGCCGACATCCACTTCTCCCGCAGCACCGACGGCGGTCAGACCTGGAGCGAGCCGCTCCGGATCAACGACGACGCCTCCGGCAACTGGCAGTGGTTCGGAACCCTCGGCGTGGCACCGAACGGTCGCATCGACGTGGTCTGGAACGACACGCGCAACTCGGGCTCGGAGCGCATCTCGGAGCTGTTCTACACCTGGTCCTACGACGGCGGCCGGAGTTGGTCCGGCAACGTCGCGGTCAGCCCGTCGTTCGACAGCCACCTGGGATGGCCGAACCAGAACAAGCTCGGCGACTACTACGACATCGTCTCCGATGAGGCGGGAGCGTCGCTCGCCTGGGCGGCCACCTTCAACGGCGAGCAGGACGTCTACTTCCTGCGCCTCTATCCGGATTGCAACGCCAACGGCGTCGCCGACGTCGACGACATCGAGGTCGGCACCAGCGCCGACCTGAACGGCGACGTCGTGCCGGACGAGTGTCAGCTGATCCAGCTCGCGCCCGACCCGGGCCTGACGGGCGAGGACAACACGCTCACCGCCGAGGCCGGCACCCCCGGCTCGTCCGTGACGTTCGTGGTGTCCGAGACCGAAGGGTCGACCCCGGTTCCGGGCTGCGCCGGCGAGACCGTGGGCCTCGACGCCCCGATCGTCCTGGGCAGCGCCGTGGTCGGCGCCGACGGCCGGGCGAGCCTGACCCGCACCGTACCGCCCTCGGCCGCGGGGACGAGCTTCCTGTTCCAGGCCGTCGAGATCGATACCTGCACCGTCAGTCAGGTCATCCCGTACACGTTCCCCTGATACCCCCATCCTTCCCGGGACGGACCGGTACCCAAAATCGGCAGATCGCCGTACATTCAGGGGTCCGCTCTGCCGACCGGGAACGGCCTTTTCCCGCGAGGCGGCGCTCGAGCGCCGCCTCGAACCGGCCCTCCTTCGGCTACAATGGGCGGCTCCGAACGCGGGCTCTACGCCCATAAGACGTTGAAAAAGCTCTAGTTACAGAGCCGTCCAGACAGGACGTTGCATCTCGCCGAAGGGCAGGGGACGACGGTCGTGACATCTGACTACAGCCACCGAAACGGGCGAGCCTGGCTCGCGTGCGCGGCGCTCGTCGCCGCGGCCACCCTCACCACCTCCCGGGCGCAGCCCCAACACATCGTGGTGCTCGGCTGGGACGGCGTCCAGCGGGCGGAGCTCGACCAGTACCTCGCCGATGGCAAGCTGCCGCACATGCAGGCGCTGATCGACGAGGGCGTCCGTCACGACATCCAGATCAACGCCCACGCGGTCACCTATACCGCCCCGGGCTGGATGTCGTTGATGACCAGCATCTATCCCGAAGACAACAACAACATGCAGAACTCCTTCCACCACCAGACCGGCATCCCGGACGGCTGGACGCTGTTCGAGCGCCTGAAGTCCGAGACCACGGTCGGCCGGCTAGGCTGGATCACCGGCAAGGAGCTGCTGCACGTGCGGCCGCTGTTCATGACCTGGAACATCAACGACGACCTGCCGGCCGGCCCGACGCCGCCCTACTACTTCGCGGCGACCCAGCTCAACTCGACCGAGGACATCGCCGACGCCGGCCTCGAAGTGATCGACTTCCACGACTTCGAGAACTCGCCGCTGTTGCTGTTCGTCCACTTCCACTTCCCGGACCAGGCCGGCCACGCCTGCGGCCAGTTGAGCACCGCGCGCGCCGACGCCTTCGAGGCGACGCCGGCGACCGGCCGCGGCTCGCTCGACGACTGCGCCAACGGCTGCCCGTTCATGCTCGAGGAGCGGGTCGCGTTCGACAACGGCGTCGACTACCACACCGGCCGCCTCGTCCAGGCGCTGAAGGACAAGGGCGTGTGGGACGACACCAACCTGTTCATCGTCACCGACCACGGCTACCAGTCCAACAGCAACTCGCACGACTCGACCATCCGCAGCGAGTGGGACAACGTCCGCAAGATCTGGATGGTGGCGAGCAAGCCGGACTTCACCCTGCGCAGCCCGGAGCTGGTCGAGCTGTCCGACTCGATCCTCGATTACGTCGGCATGCCGCACCTGCGCCACCTGTACATGATCAACGGCACGTTCGAGTTCGACTTCGACCACTGGACCACCGCCCAGTCGGGAACCGGCGATGTCTTCATCGAGACCAACCCGAACAAGGTGTTCAGCTGGGAGAAGGCGGCGCGCGTGGTCGCGGGCGGCGAGGGTGACACGGCCTGGGTCGAGCAGCCCTTCACGCCGGAGATTCCCGACGGCGACCCGGTGCAGGTGGTCGCGCACGTTCGCATCGAGAGCTACGGCTCCGACGTCGGCGGTCAGACGCTGCGCATCGAGGGCACGCACGGACCGTCGGGCGACACGATCACGGTCGCCGGCATCGCGTTCGACGAGGACGGCGTCTACCTGGAGCTCGGCGAGGATCGCATCCTCGTCTCGGCGGTCCCGGTTCCGGTCGGACGCTGGGCCCGGCTCAAGCTGCAGGTGATTCCGGACGACACCGGCTACGACGCTCGCGGGCAGCTCAAGTGGCCCGGTCTGCAGCTGCCGTCTCAGATCCTCGGCCGCGTCGAGCGTGCGGTGGACGTCACCGGCGTCCGGATGGGCGACCTGAGCGCCGAGAGCGGCACCGGGTCGGATTTCCTCTGGGAGGACGTCCGCGCCTACAACCTGCTGACCCAGTTCGATTACTGGGGTCTCGACTGGCAGCACCCCGAGGAGCACTCCTCGTGCGAGACGCTCGAGCCGCAGGTGCTGCCGGACGGCGGTCTGGGGTTGAACGCCGCCTGCGTCATCCCGCGCTTCTCGAAGTGCCCGGTCGAAGGGGAGGAGCCGTAGGCTCCCGCGCCGGCCGCCGCGCGGCGGTGGCCGGCCCCCGTTCTCCCTTCCCTCCCACCCCCACGAGCCCGCCGATGGAGCTTCCCGAGATCACGGCCGAGCTGCGCTCGGCGGTCGACCGTCTCCGCTTCGGCCCACCGGTCACCCACGTCTACGATCCGCTCGACTACGCCTGGGACGTCCACCGCCGATACCTGGAGCGATTCGGTCGCAAGCGGGGGCGCATCCTGCTGCTCGGGATGAACCCCGGCCCGTTCGGCATGGCGCAGACCGGCATCCCGTTCGGCGACGTCGGCATGGTGCGCGACTGGATGAAGCTCGACGGCGAGGTCGGCCGTCCCGACCGGGAGCACCCGCGCCGACCGGTCGAGGGATTCGCCTGCCCGCGCAGCGAGGTGAGCGGCACCCGCTTCTGGGGCTGGGCGCGCGAGCGCTACGGTCCGGCGCGCAGCTTCTTCGCCCGCTTCTTCGTGATCAACTACTGCCCGCTCGTCTTCATGGAGGAGAGTGGTCGCAACCGCACGCCCGACAAGCTGCCGGCCTCCGAGCGGGAGGCGCTGTTCGCGGTCTGCGACGCGGCGCTCGAACGGATGATCGAGCGGCTGCGCCCGAGCTACCTGCTCGGGGTGGGGCGCTTCGCCGAGCTGCGGGCGCGCCAGGTGCTCGAAGGTCGCGACGTGCCGGTCGGGCGAGTTCCGCACCCGAGCCCGGCGAGCCCCCAGGCCAACCGCGGCTGGGGCGCGCTGGTGGACGGAGCGCTCGACGCCCTCGAGCTGTCTCCCTAGCGTCCGGAGTCCGGGGCGAGCCGCAGCAGCCACTCCTCCAGCCGGACGTTCACGGTCTCGGGCTGCTCCATCAGTAGGAAGTGGCCGACCCCCTCGACCGTGACGGCATCGAAATCACCGTGCTGCCGGTTGCTCTCGATCGCCGTCGGTCGACCGAGCCGGGGATGGGGAGCCGCGTTCACACAGCGCACCGGAACCTCGGCGGCGGCGAGCAGCGCCGCGACGTCGAGGGCCGGGAAATCGGCCAGCAGCTCCAGGGCGACCTCGGGGCGGGAGGCGCGGGCGCGCTCGGCCACCCAGTCGACCGTCGACGCCGGCGTCTCGGTCGGGAACGAGGCGCGCACGAACGCCTCCATGGTGCCGCCGTAATCGGCCCGGTAGCGCTCCAGGAGCCCGGCGACCACCTCGGCGGGCGCGGCCGTTCCGACGTCGTGCAGGGTGTCGAGACAGAGCACCCCGTCGACGCGACCGCGGAGGCGCGCGGCCGCCTCCAGCGCCACCGGCCCTCCCATCGAATGGCCCACCAGCACCGTCCGCTCCAGGCCCAGCTCCTCGACTACCGCCACCACGTCGGCAGCGAGCCCGCGCACGGTCCAGGGCCTGCGCCCGGCGCCCGACTCCCCGTGACCGGCGAGATCGAGCGACACCACCCGGTAGCGGTCGGAGAAGGCGTCGAGCTGCTCGCGCCAGAACCCGCGATCGCAGGCCCAGCAGTGTACGAACACCAGGGCGACGTCGCCCGTGCCGCGCACGTCGTAGGCGATCGGTACGCCGTCGGCCGACGCCACGGTGCCCGTCCGCGGCGCGACCGGCGCATCGGGTGGCGGCACACAGGCGAGGGCGACGCCGGCGAGCACGAGCAGGGACCAGACTCTCATGATGGCCTCCCGGGATCGACCGCTCGATCGCCGCCAGCATAGCCCGGGCCGGGCGAGTCGGCACGACGGTCGCGCTGGTCTATCCTGATCGTCGAGTTGTCCGACCCTCGGAGGCCCATCCGTGCACGTCCGCCCGCTCGTCCTCGCCGCGCTGCTCGCGCTCGGCTCCGGCCCTCTCCGCGCCGACGGCGCCCCCTCGACGGCCGTCGAATCGCTCGACGTCTATCCGGGTGGGCCCTGCTCGGGGTCGGGCGGAGGGATCGAGATGTGGGCCCGCAACCGGAACCTCGGCCGCCCCGTGGTCGCCCGGATCGCCCACCGTGACGGCGCCGAGCCGGAGGAGCTGTGGCTGGAGCCGGGCGAGCGCACGCGGCTCGGCTGCACCCGGGCGGAGGACGGCACCGCGCAGCGCTTCACGGTCGTCGACGCGGAGTTCCGTGCCGCCCGTGAGCGTCGCCCCGAGACGCCGGAGATCGAGCTCTACCTGCGAGCCGAGATCCGCGGCCGGTGCGGGTTCGCCAACTCCGGCGACCGCACCTTCATCGTCAACCGACACACGAGCCGCACCGTGGTCGCTCCGGTCGAGATCCGGTCCTGGCGCACCGGCGGGCTGCAGAACATGGAGCAGACGATCTACGTTCTGCCGCCCGGCGGCGAGCAGGAGCTCGGCTGCACGGCGGGCTCGTCGGTGCAGGGCTCCGGTCGGAGCTTCCGGGTCGATCGGCCCTACTTCCAGGACGAGCGTCCCGACGAGGTGCCGCAGCAGTGGGCCGAGCTGACCCACGGCGAGATCTGCACCGACGACGGCAGCGGCCGGATCGTCACCCTGGTCAACCACCACCCCAAGATGGCGCTGGTGGCCACCGTCGACGTCCAGACCTGGTCCGCGGGCGATCTCGTCGACAGCACCATCGACGACCACCGGGTCCGCCCGGGCCAGTCGGTCGAGCTCGGCTGCTCGGTCGATCCCGACCGACCCGACCGCTCGCTCTCGTTCCTCACCACCGACCTGCGCTTCGTGCGCGACACGCCCGGCGGCGCGGAGGATTCGTGAACCCGATCTATCTCGACCACAACGCCACCACCCCGATGGCGCCCGAGGTGCTGGAGGCGATGCTGCCATACCTGCGCGAGCACTTCGGCAACGCCTCGAGCGGGCATCCCTACGGCGTGCGCGCCCGTGAGGCGCTCGACACGGCGCGCTCCCAGGTCGCCTCCCTGCTCGGCGCGAGCGCCGGCGAGGTCGTGTTCACCAGCGGGGGCACCGAGTCCGACAACCTGGCGGTGCTCGGCGTCGCCCGGGCGCGGGCCGACCGCGGTCGCCACATCGTCGTGTCGGCCGTCGAGCATCCGGCGATCTCGAAGGCATGCCGCCATCTGTGCGAGCAGGGTGGCTCGGTGACCGAGGTCGCGGTCGACTCGGGCGGCCGGGTCGACCCCGACGCGGTGCTGGCGGCGCTGCGCGAGGACACGGTGCTGGTCAGCGTCATGCACTCCAACAACGAGACCGGGGCGCTGCAGCCGATCGAGGCATTCGCTCCCGAGGCGCGCCGCCGCGGTGTCGTCGTCCACACCGACGCCGCGCAGTCGGTCGGCAAGCTCCCGATCGACGTCGACGCCCTCGGCGTCGATCTGCTGACGGTCGCCAGCCACAAGCTCTACGGCCCGAAGGGCGTGGGCGCGCTCTACGTCCGAACCGGCACGCCGCTGGCGCCGATCGGTTTCGGCGCTCCGCACGAGGCAGGCCTGAGACCCGGCACCGAGAACGTCGCCTCGATCGTCGGCCTCGGTCACGCGTGCGCGCTGGCGAGCGCCGAGCTGCCGGAGCGCTCCACCCACCTGATGCGGCTGCGGGACACCCTGCACCGGGAGCTACTCGCCGGTCTGCCGGACCTTCGGCTCAACGGCCCGGCCGAGGAGCGGCTGCCGAACACGCTCAACGTCAGCATCCCCGGGATCGACTCCTCGCACGCCCTGCTGGCGACCGTCCGAACCCGCGTGGCCACGGCGGGCGGGCCCGCCTGCCACTCGGGCGACCCGACCCCGTCGGCCGTGCTGACCGCCATGGG
>JAAAKM020001295.1:0-14869 GCA_010016025.2 Alatinidae sp. Z8VKAUB7J3 | reverse complement strand
GTGTCTGCAGAGGACGAAGTATCTGATTTCTATAATAATTTATCGTCACTTGTGCGTGCAGTACCTAAGCACAATGTGTTATTGATTGCTGGTGACCTTAACGCGCAACTTGGTGCTGGTGAGGAAAACAAATACTCATTTCATGCAAGAAACAACAGAAACGGTGACTATTTTGAACAGTTTTTGATCCAAAATAACTTGAGTTGTCTTAATACCAGATTTCGTAAGAGGGTTGGGAAAAAATGGTCCGTTACACATCCCAATGGTGCTAAAGCTCTTCTCGATTATATCATTTTGAACAAAAAGTGGATTAATTCGGCCCTTAATTGTGAGTGTTACAACACATTCAAAGGAGTTTATACAGACCATCATATTATTTCAGCAAAATTCAGATTGAGTCTCAGAGCCAGCAAAAAGAGGAAATCACAAGCGCCACGTTATGATTGGAAAGAATTTTCTCAAAATGAAAACCTCCAAAACCAATTTAGCATCACCTTGAGGAATCGATTTGAGGTATTGATGAAGGAATCAAATGAAACAAATGAAATGTACGAAGCATTCATATTAGCCCATGAAAAAACAAAGTTCAGATATTGTTCCCACCAGACCTAAAGGCAAATTTCTAGTATCGAGACCATTGAAAAATAATAGCTCAAGAAAAGAACAGGACCCCCTCAAGAACCAATCTACAACGTTATGATCGTGCTCGGAAAGACATAGAACAGACCTACACTGGAGAACAACAGAAGTAAGTTGAAAAACAAATTAACGACATTCGAGTTGCTGCAGACAATCAACAGAGCTCGATAGCATGGCAAATTATCAATGTAGTTAGTGGCAGAAAACGACCTACTAATTCTAAGTTGAAAGCAAACTGCCAAGAAGAAAGATTACAAAAATGGAAAGTACACTTTGAAAATCTGCTTGGAGCAACGCCAGTCATTAATGATCAGCCCATCCAGAGAATGAACTATCATGAGCTACCCATAAAGAAAGGACCGTTCAGTATGGAAGAACTTGAAAAGGCTCTAAAGACAACCAAAAATGGCAAAGCTGCGGGATTTGATACTGTACCCCCTGAGATTTGGAGAACTGGTAAATTTAATGATATTTTGTTACGTTTCTGCAATGAAGTGTACAATGGAAATCCCATAAATTTCTAGAAAAAAGGTTATATTCTTTCCTTTCCAAAAAAGGGTGATCTGTCTTTACCTGACAATTACAGAGGCATAACGCTAACTTGTGTTGCCACAAAGATTTTTGAATCATGCTCAGGAATAGAATGCTGCCAGAGATAAATAGAATCCTTAGACTCAACCAAAATGGATTCAGGCCAAATCGATCTACCACTGGCCAAATCCTTACAGTGAGAAGAATTCTTGAGGGCGTGAAAGCTAAATGCCTTACAGCTTCTTTAATATTTGTTGACTTCTCGAAGGCATTCGACTCAGTGCACCGAGAAAAAAAATGAAGGACATCCTACTCTCTTATGGAGTCCCAATGGAAACAGTTGCCGCAATTATGATGATGTACCACAATACTGAGTCTATGGTGCGGTCGCCAGATGAAGACACAGACTTTTTTCAGAATACTTGCAGGAGTATTGCAAGGAGACACACTTGCTCCATTGCTATTCATAATTGCGTTGGATCATGTTTTGCGAAATTCGCTCGATATCCAAAAGGACTTGGGTCTTACGCTCTATAGGGCTAGGAGGAGACGATATCCAGCTATAAAGATAACAGATGCAGATTACGCTGATGACTTGGCATTATTCGCAGATGTAATCAGCAATGCTGAAAAGCTGCTTCAATCATAAGAAGAGGTTGCTTCTATCATCGGACTCCATGGCACTTGTCGATTACGATAAATTTTATTATGCCACGTTTAGAAAAGAATACAATATATAAAGCTATTGTTAAACTACTGTGATGGCCAGTATGCTGGAATACTCGCCAAGATTCGTTCAAACAAGTCAACTTGGCGATGCCTTCGTCTTGTAGCTGCAGAGTCATTGCATGGCCGTTCGCGCATGTTCTTGGATTATGCAAAATTCCCCGTTTCAAAAACCGGACGCTAGATTCTTTGTCATTAACGATGTCTGAAAGAGTTAACAAATTCATTTTCATCGAACTTCACTACTTCATCATCAACGACAAACTGATTCAGATGTAAAGAAAATCAGCCACAGAAACACTTCAGACAGATCGCCTAGACAGGGAATTGCAAAATCCTCACAGAGGAAATAAAGAATCCTCTTTTCATATTATTATATAATCTAAGATTTTGTATTTGAGTGAAAGGGAGAGTTACCGACAAGGAAGAAGAAAGGGAATAACCGACAAGTACGACTGTTGATCGTAGCCTTCGATGTCATGTGCATATGTACAACATGGTAATGTCTATTTTGGGTTCTAATTTGGCTTCTCATCTAACGCATAGCGCAGTAAGAAGACTAGGGCTACGAGTAAACAGTTGATGAACTTTTACGTAATAAATCACTACAACATCACCTTCAAAACAACTAAAAATAATAGCAGGCAGCTCGATCATAGTAACTAGAAGAATTCGTGTTACTATGGCTCGATAGACAGAACGCTACTTAAAATTTATCTCTAAAAAAGAAATTTTGTTAGGAGCGGGGTGGGGGGGATAACCGACAAGTACCAAACTGGTCTTACTCGCATTTAACATTGAATTCTTTGTCGCGCTTAACTTGAGGAAGCTTACCTTAATACACAAAATTAACGTTGAGCATTAATTAACGTTTTTGGAATTAAAAAAACGTTAATTAAATCCACGTTAATTATATGCTGACGTTAATTTTTGAAACGTTGATTTCAACTTAGCACTAATATTTGAAACGTTGATTTGTACCAAAATTTTATACAAAGATACAAATATGGGCCCCTTTATAAAATTTTCCTAGGCGGCAATAAGTTGAAATCTCAAAAGGAAAATTTGGTTATTTTGCAGCGTTTATAGATTTTGCTCATAAATTTGAGCCTCTTAGTTTTACAAGTATACCACGATACCACAGCATTGTGTGACTCGCTATTGACAGGATTTGGAGGTATATGATATTTGGAGGGAAATAACTGCGCGAGTTTAAACCATTTACTTTTGAATTCAAAGACAAATATCAGGAGAGAAAGCACAGTGGAGGCGTGCACCTGATAAAACGGCGGTGCTTGACCTAAGATCTCCAACATGATGGTTTTATTTTTGGTGCTCGACTTTTAAACTTTTCCAACTGAATTTTTGGTAATGTTGCCCTTTAAGCCACTTTTATGAAGGCATCACGTAAATTATAGGGAGAGAGGAAACACTTCGGCGAAAAATAATTTTTTTTCGTACTTGATTTTTGTCATTTATTATCACATGCATTAATTAACGATGACACTAAATTACGTTTGATCGTTTAAAAACGTTAGTTAATGTCGTTCAAAATGCATTTTTAGTCTCAAAAAACGTTAATGAGATCAACGTTAATAAAAGCCGCGTTAATTCGTGCACACGTTAATTTTGTGTATTAAGGTAGTTGTAGTTGGTTCAAGATAATTGTTGTTGATAAATGTTCTTGTTGGAATATATATTTATTTCGTTCTAGCATGTTGTTCTGAACACTTTTGATGGAAGAGTCGACTAAGGTCTGAGGATAGTTGTTGATAAGTGTATGTTTCATAACATAGCATTTTTGATGGAACACATACCAGTTCTGTTTCAAATTTAGAAGTTAGAATAGTAAGATCAATTTTTATCAAATTTTCCAACTTTGTAGAAAAGCCTGTAGGGGGCCTACTAGCAAGATACAACTAAACAATAACCAGACCTTCGCCATGCAGAACTTTAGGAGTCAAAATATAAAGCAAAATTTTTCAGTAGAGCAGGTTCGGAGGGCTCCAGGGTTCCTCTCGAGGCTTCCTACCTTTGGCGTTTTCACCTGCTTCCCTTTCTCAAAATTCTGGATTCGGCGCTGCCTCTGTGATGATGCTGTGTATCTGGATTGGAAAAACTTGTGATATGATTTTGAGGCAGTTCTTCTCGTGTTGAGCAGAAAAATATTGTTGTCAGACGCTACCCCCGTCTCTACGCCACCAGTTCGATGCGGAAGTGACAGGTTTTGTCAAATCAAAGAAAGGTGCCCTTCAGTTTTATACCATATTTGGACAATTCTATTGTTTCACTTTGGCTGCTGATTGTTTTGTCACTTTGCCGCCCTTTCATAAAATGACTCACTACGACTATCAACATTACAGTGGAGCCTGATTAGAACTCTGGAATATACGTAGCTTCGGCAATCAGATTTTTGTTCCGAAGGGTAAAGGGATACATTTTACATAATGGTAAGTAAAGATCGTCCAAATATCCTCTTGTAAGGTCTACAGCTGATAAATATCAGGAAATGTCAAGTGTCAGTTTTTGTGGAGCACTGTTTATCCGGTTCGTACGTAAGGGGAGTATAAGAACCGTGGTAGGAAGCATAATACATGTCTGGATTACGTAGACAGGCACGGACCATGCTTTTATGAAAACTAATATAGCACTCCTAGTTACCTCCCTTGATACATAGGCATTTTCATTATAGCACAGATTTATGGACAGCAGTTCAAGCAAAGAAGTAGTTAATTATGATATTCTTGCCTCATAATCTCTCCGTCCATCCCATGTGCTGAAATGCTAACTTGTACATGCATGATTAGTTGTTGCCGTTAAACTAAGGAAGTACACCACGTTTCGCTTTTTCATCTCCGAGAATATTTTGCAAACACCTTTGTTTCTGCATATGGAGCCCCCATCCGCAGGCCCTATCCATTTGTGTCGATACGTTCAAGTGTCCGTTTCTGGAGAGCATTTCAAGAGAGTTACGTGGGCGTATTTATGGGTGTGGAAATGGCAATATCACATCAGGAGAAGCAGAAATATCAGATCAAATTCATTACAACTGCCATCGGAAAATGGACCGTGATAGGTGAATGTCTTGCGGATCAGTCCAGGTTCATTCAGTGAGACGATATCTCGAATTTTCTCATGTTCTTGAACGTCTGATAGACATCATGTTTATATTTCAGTCTGTTTCAGGCTCACAGTCCAGCCATTCAGAGTTGCCGCTATTTGCTGCTCGTTGGTGACCGTAGTGTCAGTTAATTAAGAGCCCCTACTGTCTTGCATCATTTTATGGCCTGGTTAAGTGATTAAAATATGTGTGTATGTTTATTAGGACATAAATCGTTACAAATCTATTTAAACCGAGATTTGTTGCAATTGCTTTTTATTTGTCAGCTCGCTTGGATTTCCTCATATCGCAAGTTTTAATTTGGGATTTACAGGGTATTTGTTCGGTTTATAATAGGGATTAATTCTCCTGAGTGACAGTTATCCCACCCTTCATAGCAGACAGGGTAGGGGATCCAGCCTGATTTGGATAGGAATTGTATGTTTCTATTGGCAGGAATAGTGATTATCTTCATTTTGATGGACCTCGTGTTACTCGTTACGTGTCAGATTAGTCGAAAAAATCCTATCGAACAGAATTTAATTTTCCGAGTAGATCTTTGTATAAGGTACTGGTTTGCACAGTAACTTAAGGGGGGCCGCCGCTTACCACACGGAGATCAAAAGATTTGTGAGTCTGCTTGATAAACTTGGGGTTCCCGCAATTTCATTGAACTTTTAATATCGACAAACAACATAGACTGTAATGGAAGCCAACATCCTGTATAAAATCTAAATGGGTGAAGCCACAGGAACTTCGACCCAGGGAATAGATATGTAATTGATAGATACCTTTAACACTAAAGTTTTTTGATAGGGCCATCAATACGCTACTAAACCGGAAATGCCGCTTAGGTCATAACCGCCTTGGTTACGTGGTATTCGTTGCAGTTTTTTCTGCCATCAAGCGAATCAGGCGTAATGGCTTTTATTGGTATTGTTGACAGTGTGAGCAGGCCTGAAAGCTTATCTTTGGCAGACACATGAATGGTACTTGCAGAGATGCCAAATTTAGTGCACAAGCTGAAGCTCCAAGTTGAAAAATAACCCCAGTTTTGTACTTAGCTTAAATTTCATGAACCTTTTGACTTGAGTTGCCTAGAATAGGAGATTCTTGTAGTTAAGTACTATATAAATAGATAAATATGTACATAAACCATATTTTGGACATGTGGCTTTTTCACTTATGCATAAAAATATCCATCTATCCATTTACCTATTTTGTGCCTAATAGACACCCCCCCCCCCCTGCTAATTAATTTTTCAAAAGATTTCCACCCAATACATTCTTATTCAAACCCCCAAAGACTAAAAGTTAGGAGCTAATTGGTAGCCTCTATCAGTATCAATAATTTTGTTCAGACTACTGTCTATTACATTTTGGTCATTTTCCAACTCCCCTGTTTATTAAGTTTTTGGAATTTTTCCAAACCCCCCGTTTATTTCAACCCCCTTCTATTAGGCACCCAAGAGTATGTATCTATAAGTTTAGTTTCTTTTGAGTTGCGCCTCCTTTAGTATCATGATACAAAAACTTGACATTGTTTTATAGAATAAAGAAAAATAAATAATTGAAAATATATTGAAAATATTTGAAGTATATGAAAGTATTTGAAAATATAATGAAATAATAGTGCTTATTAGTACTTCATGTAAATGTTTAAGATTCTTCAACTCAAAAGTCAATGATACAATTATGTTATTGGGGTTCCTTGAGCAGTTTATGCCAATGCTGTTCTATGCCGACTGAGCGAAACTCTGGCGTCATTACAATAAAAATGAATGTTTTTGTTCTATTATTGGGAATTTTACTAGTGCTTGCTAGTGCTTGTATTCCGCTTTATGAGGAAAATGGAACATGTCTGTATTGTGTTTTTGTTAATGGATTATAATCTTCTTTTGAAGTCTTTTCTTAAAATTTTAGATTTCAGAAGCTCAGGTTTTGCTTTATATCACTGACCCAATTCTTCAAACTTTCAGAACTATGATCAGTTCATTTTGACATAACTAGTCTGAAGAGGTATCGTGGCCACTATTTAAGGCTCACTTTATCTGTACCCATGTACTATTTCCAGTGAGGAATGCCACTGTCGTAGATGATGGTTGTTTCTTCCTTTCCACCCTTCATGATAAAGACCAAATATTGTTGGTTTTCTGGTCAGGCAGTTTTCAAAATTTTGACTTTGGTACCAACAGCAGTGATGACTCATTGAGGCATCAAAGTGAGAAATGCTTAACACAGTAAAATATACAAGTCGTGGTGCCCCAAAACACACACAACTGCCATTACTTTGCTTCAATCTTTCAAATAGTAGGTTATCTTAAGTTATCTTTCTCAATGCAGGTCCTTGCAGGAGTTCCATTCAAAATAGAGTTCTGTTTTTTTAGCTCCTACCATTTATGGTATCTTGCAAATTAACTTGCATGGTATCTTGCAAATTATGCTTTATAATACTTCTGCAAATATGGGGTTCTATTGGCCTCGACAACTTTTTGATGCTTAGCTCTTCATCACTTACCAAAAGCACTAAATTGCATCCTTACTGCTCGTGTTAAGTTAGCAAATCAAATAGTCTTGTTAACTCTGACACTTGTCATTTCTACTCTAGTGTGCTTAGAATTTCATTTGTAACTATCAGCGTGTTAACTTAAATTTTGATTCACTATGGTTCATCTCTGTCAATGCAAGATGCACTAAATCTGGTATTCTCAAAGGTTAAGGTCTGTCATTGCAAAGGAGTTAAACTATTTTTTATACTTCTACTTCTAGGCTGATCAACTTACAGAGGAACAAATTGCAGGTAATAACCATTTAGTGGCCTTTTAATTACAACATCTTTTTTTACGCATTGAACATACCTTTATTTTGCCAAAAAAAATCAAGCATAATTAATTTGTATATGGGTTTAGGTAGCACATACATACATCAACTTTCTAGAGCAGCTTTTGCCTAGAGGTCATTTTCAGGTTATTATGTAGCAAGACAGAAACGTTTGGTTGCTGGCAATCATAGTACCATCTTAAGATTTAGATATATGTGAATATGTTGGTGTAATTTTGTTTCACACTGCAGTTATTTGAGCTATGAATTCATTCATAAATAGGATCATAATTTTGATTTTTCAAATGTTTGATGGTGTGCTATGTTGTGTAGATAAGTTGTGGGTGTAAGTATGGGTTACACAAATATGTGACTCTTAACACGTAAAAATGCTCATTCGTCCTGAGCTATGATTGTAGCTTCGTGTATTTTTGTTGTGGTTGACATGCTTGTATGTTGAGGAGGATATCAATTTTGATAAATAGATTTGTAGTCTCTTCTTTATATTAAACTTTGGCATCAAAAGGTGTTGGAGCTGTAAAAAGGAGGACCCCCAGCAGTAATGCTGTCTGAACTAACTGCTGAATGCAGTCTAAAATTCAGAGGGCTGCTGTTTAAATTCATGTTATTATCCTAATGCCTTGTTCAAATGCACATAAAAACTTATGGCTATATCCGGTCACCACGGGTGCCTGGCATTATTAAGATTAAGTTTGCATGCATGTGAATGCTCTGACTTGGTCATAGCAGTTAAAATTTGATTGACAAATCACAGACTGTAAGTTGTCAGATAGGAAAAAAATTTTTGCTCTTTTCCCACAAGTTATTTCTGTTGGAAGGTTCTTGGGCAGTCCCTTGGTTCATTATTTAAAAAAGAGCAATAAAGAGACTGAGAAAGGAATAAACAAAAAAATTGGCCAGTATTGTCCTAAGATAAAATTTGCAGATATGGTTTTTTACAGCTAAGTGCTTGTCTCTTTCTTCTTTGCCAAAAGCGTAAGTCACACTTGTAACCCCCATCAACAAAATTCTGAGTTGAAATACTCCCTCTTGGTTGTTTGCACTTGCAATGACTTAGTTTGCCATTTGAATCAAAAGATGTAAATGTCCTTGTTTGCCACTCTTTGTCAGACCTAGCAACTAGTTTGATGTGCTCATGAACCAGGCCTAAAACTCAAACATCTTCTAATGTGCTTGAAAATTGTAATTTATATAGAAAATTTAAAGTTATGGTGTCAGAGATCTCCTTTTTTAAGCTGTTCGATAGAAAAAGTTTCTTAAGGTGACAATGCAGATTGGTAGCCATATTACAAAGCTCAGAAAAACAAAATATTGACATTTTGAATATTAATTGATGTAGATGTTAGTGTGAACATTAAAATATTGTTGTATAGAAGGCATTAAACGGAAAGAAGTGGCATGAACTCCATTACAGCTCTCTGTGATGCACGTTGACTTCAATTAATAGCCAAGGTGGTTATGGTCTCAAGGGATCGTGGGCATATAAGCAGTTTAAATATATACATTAGTTAAGAGTAATTCATATTAAATCACAGCCTTTAATTCAGCAACAGGGATAATGCAAATTTGATCTTGTGTTTACTTTATTCCAACTATATTTGTAAAAGTAGTAACAACTGTATGATTTTCCAGGGCTGCACACTCCTTTGTTCAGAAATTATTCTAAGGTTTGTATCCCTTTTGGGGAAACCTTGCTGCAATGTAATTTCATGTAAACAGAAATACTAGAGATAAGTACTAACTCTGAAATTGGTTGTTAATAAGTTCTGCATTAATTTTAAGAAATTGGATATTAATTTTGTTTTCTTTTCCATTTAGAGTTTAAAGAAGCTTTCTCCTTGTTTGACAAGGATGGAGATGGTACAATTACTACAAAGGAACTTGGCACTGTCATGCGTAGTTTAGGTCAAAATCCAACTGAGGCAGAACTACAGGATATGATCAATGAGGTGGATGCTGATGGTATGTAAACTACTTTGTGTTACCATTTTTGTATCAGTTGGTAGTGATTGCAGCCAAACTTTGCTCCTGACCACCATTAATAACTACACATGGTGCTAGGTACTCCCTCTCACAAAGGTGATCACACCTGTGCAGGTACTATATACCAAACTATCAATACTTCTTCACAAGTACTTTTTAATTCTTAGTTTAATAGACTTGATTTCGTTAAAGTATGCACAGATCAGGGCCCAGTTTCTCCTAACTTAAAGTGAGCACCCAAGTGACTCCCTAGATAATTTAGGTGGGCAGTTGTCTAATTAGGCATCTAAACTGAGTTTTTCATCAAGTCACTTAATTAGACGCCTACCCAAGTCAGCTTAGGCGAGGAGCTATCTCAAAACATGGAAAAATTGCAATGATGTCAAAGACGTTTCTATTCTTTTACTCTTGTCATATTGATGGTTGTCTGTCGATAAGATCAAGAAATTTTAAGTTTCACCTACTTTTCAATGCCTGCTGGCAGGTTTGTGTTCAAACTCAACTGGTTGGCATACTTTGCATGCAATGGACTAGTGCTACCTTCAGTGAAGCTGTAAAGTTGTATGCTATCTATGTCATTTATTACACAGTGACCATTTTTAAGTGTATAAAATGCAATATTTTTAGGAGTGGAAGTTATTGTAATTTGAAAAAAATAGCAAAATGGTGTTTTGTGGAATATAGTTGGGGTGGTTCCCCTAATGTTACCATATTACTGCAAGGTATTTCTAATACTGCCCTTTAAATATTTATACTGCATATAGTTATATAGCATGCCTATTATCTGTGGTCTTATTATCTTATTATGTCGTAAACAGCAAACAACTACCACATACTTAGAACACTTGCTGTATAACACTGGGGTTGTTGACCAATTAATTTGAGGTATCTATATCTGTGAAGGATTGCATTTTACTAGACATATTTGAATGAGGGCAAGGAATACCATTTCAAACATGCAGGTAGACCATTCCAGACCACAGTCCCATTTAACTGCAATTCAGCCAACTTAATATATGTTATCACATGCTCAGGCTGTGGGGAAGAAAATATATAACAAACACGTAGAACAATAAAAACTTTTTCATAGACAACACATATCTTGCCCAGAATGCCAAAAAATCAAGGTAGAAGAACATCTTGTGTATGAAGGCAGTCTGTTTAAAATCAAGCAGTTTTTCAAATTTGTGTCACAAGATAAGAATATCAGAGCTTTGCATGAAATCTATGTATTGAAATTTTTAAAGGGGAAAGTAATATTTCTTGCTAGATGTATTGACATTTTTCATCGTGTTTACCTAGGAAATGGAACAATTGACTTTCCTGAATTCTTGACAATGATGGCACGAAAAATGAAAGATTCTGATACTGAAGAGGAAATAAAGGAGGCATTCAGGGTGTTTGACAAAGATGGAAATGGCTTTATTAGTGCAGCAGAACTTAGGCATGTGATGACAAACCTTGGTGAGAAACTCACAGATGAGGAAGTGGATGAGATGATCCGAGAAGCAGACATTGATGGAGATGGACAAGTTAACTATGAAGGTATGTGTTTCATTTAAATCAACTACCATTTACACTTAGCCCTATTGTGGAGCAAAGTTTGCGTGGAGTCAAAATCATAAATTAACCAACACCAATGGTACTTTTGACAAATTGCTTTGGGAGGGGTGTTTTAAAACCTACCTGATTACTTACCAGATACTTGGCATCAGCATCATGGTGCTACCACCTGACCCAGGTCCAAAATTTGGTATTGATATGGCATTGATACTGCATATTGATATGATATTGCATTTGATATTAACTACCATTCCAAGTCAACCTGTATGGGGGTACCTGTATGGGGGTTTTTGAAACTGACAAAGGCCTCAATGAAAGTTGTGGCTCTTGGAAGCCTCATAAATCTTGTACTGACAAACACAACAGTGGCAGGAGTATCAGTATTTGAACTTCGTGGACCATAATAAAAGTCCATACATTAAGTGTTCCTTGCTTACAGTTGGCATATTTTTGTATGAAAAGAGATGAAACTTGACAAGGGGTGCAGCCATGAAGGGGTCATTGGGTACCCATTACATCAAAACTTGGATAGGTTTAAATGTTTATGATGTAGGTAATTTCACTCGTGAGATATTCAGGAAAAAGAATTCTTGATTTTCAATGGCTACTTCTCAGTTATACTACCCCACTTTTTTAGGTAGTGAAGATTGGACAAATATACAAGGACACCTAAGTTTTCTGTTAGCACATTAGATCATTTTTCCGGGTTTTTATTTATCATGCTCTTGAAAAAATTAAAATAGATTATTCACGTTAGTAAAAGATCTTTATTATTAGATTGCAATGCATAAAATATGTGACAATCCCAGCAGGTAGGGTTTCTTTTTGGAACTCCTAAGCAGGATTATAATATATTCATTTTACTATGAATTTGTGTATGTATTTCTAGAGCCAGTCAATATGAAAGCAAGAAAACCTTTGCTATGCAGACTACAAGAATTTGTTTTCTTACTAGGCCCAGTCAATCAATCCTGTAGCGGACACTTGAGTTGTCCAAAAACAGAAGCCATTCAAGCATTCCAATTCTGATTGGTTCTGTCAGAAGTACAGTTGGGTTTTATTTCGATCATTGTACTCGATTATACGATTGTACTCTGAGTGTCGGACAAATAAGGCTTTTCAGTAAAAATATTTTCGCTATATTTTACAATATTTTTGTTTTGTGGCTCAAACAACTAAAAAATTTGGGGGCAACCCTGCATCTTATTCACTCTGGAAGGTTTTTGTGATAACTATGGGCAATATTGATGCGTTTTCTTTAGAGAACAGTTTATTTATTGTAGTTTTTGTAGTTATTGTAGGTGACTCCGGAGGGACGCACCTAAATTGCTGCCGTTCGATTATTCAAAATGCTCTGTTGAGATATTTGCATCATTCTGTAACTGCATTTACACTTTTCTTATAGAATTTGTGAAAATGATGATATCAAAGTAGATTGGAGAGAACAGGATGGAATTGCTCACAATTTTTGCTGCTACCAAGGACTGTCTCGGTTGACCGGAGAGACCTAAAAAAGTAATTGTTTACAGTTGGGCTCGATGCTGGTACAATAGAGCAGTGTTGGTAAAGAATCCATTACAGCAGATGACGATGCTTTGTCAACTATCGTACTGTACCTGCATACAGTTTTTCTGGCTGTATGACAAAGAGGGAAGTAGTTCATTGTCTCCCAACGGGTGAAACACATGTACATGATCTATTTTCACCCGTTAATAGTTGCAGCAACTAGCTCATGGACTTTGAGAGTGACTTTAATATATAGGGACCAAATATTTCTCAAGTACTCGTCAGTACTTGCATCATATAAGGATGTTGGGGTATTCACATGCTGTAAAGAAATTTTAAAGTTTTGGGGTATATAATTGTGATTAGCTTTCTGTTTTCATGAAACCTGATTTTTGACACCAGCACTTTGTACCTGTCAATCCTAGGCCTTTCGTATATCACTGAAAGATAAGTACGGCATATGCTATGTGTGTTCCTTTTGTTTTTTCTTGTCTTTCCGAGAACTTTTTGTTATAATTTTAATTAAAAATCTGACAGACATAGCTGTAACCTCTTTTCACCATTTACTGCAAAGAAATTGACGAGGTTCAGTTAATCAGTGAAATGATAGCACGCTGTATCCCACCGTCCTCCGTGCATGAATTGTTTCAGCTGCGAAGTTTTGGTCCTACTGGTCAACATGTCTGCTGCATGTAGCTATTTCGTTTGAAGCTTCCCTCAGACGAAGTTGTGGACCAGTAGGCCCTAATGTTGAACATAACGCCAGCCACGTGGAAGGAACGAGAGATTCAAGGAAGCTAATCGTATAGAATGTAATTGTGTACCTGTTATGGCATGCGCCAGGATAAGTTACCCCCGCCTATCACCTGGTCTCCATATGGGCTTCTCCCCCGCCTCGCCAGGAGATACCCAAGGTCTATAAAACACAGGTCATGACATTTCCTGCCTTATGACGTCACACAAGGACAATGGGAACCATTTTGGGTCCTGCAAACATTCCTCGAAAGTCGAAGCTGCGCAGCAGAGTGCATAATAAAAGCAATTTTGTTTGTCGGCAGCTACAGAAATAGTTTTAAGAAGGGTGCGAGTTAGATACTGCAGTTAAGCTGTTGATTAGGTATTGAAATAGAAATGCAAGTACTGGATCCTACTGTCATACAATCATTCAGAATACTTCAACGCTTTGTTCCCTCATTGGGTTTCATAGACAGTAGAGTAGGGTTTTATGTTGGGTAGAGTAGGGCAGAGTAGAGTGTTATGTTGCCTTGCATTGGGTAATGTGGTGCTCTGTATTATTAGTACTCTTCTATGTCTGAGTTTTCCTGAATGTTTTACAATTCCACGGCTTCTTGTTTGGACCCAACTGGACCCAAAATGGTGCCCATGTCCCCGTTTCTTATTGGTCACTGGAGTGTCATGACCTGTGTTTTTTATAGACCTTGGAGATATCCACCCAACCCCAACCCCAAGCCTACTCTATCAAGGTAAATTCGTTTCGCTTCGCCTTAACAAAACTGACTCGAAAAAGGGCAATAGTTGAAGTTGATAGTACAATAGAAGTGCTGTGTTTCGCAACAAGGAATAAAATTTACTGCAAATGAATATTATAAAAGTGGAAACAATGACGGCTTCATGTTTTTTATCCATTCATACACTTCTTTGTTTGTATTTCCAACAGCACAATTTTTATAATCGACCAAATCTGAAGTGAATGTCT
This sequence comes from Alatinidae sp. Z8VKAUB7J3, assembly GCA_010016025.2. Taxonomy (NCBI): domain Eukaryota; kingdom Metazoa; phylum Cnidaria; class Cubozoa; order Carybdeida; family Alatinidae; species Alatinidae sp. Z8VKAUB7J3. The sequence goes on along the minus strand of JAAAKM020001295.1, from coordinate 263 downwards.
GGGGAGCTGCACTACCGGTATTTCTGTCCATTAGGCAAACTTAAAATTATTAACTGCGTATTATTAAAATTAAATTGCTTTCTACCAACAGCTAACTTCAAACAAACTCAGACATGCACTATAAAAGTCCTCATGCGTATCAAAAGTTACATACTGTGCAGAGCAACGTAAAAACATCTAAAGAGGGAGAGCGCGTTTTTGTGCAAAACATTTTATTTTTCTATATTCTTTCAAAGCGCATGTAAAAACAGCCTTGCTTCCTT
>JAAAKM020001294.1:242-14871 GCA_010016025.2 Alatinidae sp. Z8VKAUB7J3 | reverse complement strand
CATCTAAAAATCGGGTCGACGGAAGTAGAGTACTTTCATGCAACAAGGTTGTCATTTCGCAGATAAACCCTTATCCTACAAACAAGATAAATTTCTCTTCTTTAAAAGCCGCAAACCAAGATAACTTTTAGTTGATAAATCAGTTGACCTTGACGTAAACTCATTGCCGTATCGTGTGAAGTTAAGACTCGTAGGATACTGTCTGACTGGAAGATAGCATTAAACACATGGTCATTGCATTGCGCTTGGTAATAACTCTCCAACGTATACCAAATACTATAGTATGCAGTGAAACTATTGTACGGAAGATTGCCTACAGTGGGAAACCCCGATATAACGAACATCTCTGTATCACGAACCGAAATCCGTTTCTCTTTGCTTGACAATAATTAAATTCTATATCATGTAGCCTAACCTTTGATATAATGACCACTTAATGTCAATGACGTAACCCTGCATTGGCTGCGTAAAACTTTTCAAGGGTTTTCACTGCCAATATTCCTAACATTGTCCTTGTTTGGGATGCTTACAAGTACCACATTGCCGAAGAAGTAAAGTAAGCCGCTAAGACGCTATCTATTAATTTAGTAACAGTTCCAGAATGTTCCACTTCTAAGATCCAGACGTAAGATGGAACAAGCTCTTTAAGGCCTCTATTGTTGATTTTTTTGTCGATTAGGTCTCAAATGGCAAAAAGTCATATACACTCAAAGGTAATAATCGTGATACCAGTAAAACATTGCTGTCTGGTTGATACGAAGCATGGAAATCTGTGAGCCCTGATTTGATCAGAAAATCGTTCGTGTGCGTGGCCAAGTGAAAGAAGTCGATATTGACGAAATATCTTATTTGAAAGGAGGTTCCGCTTTGCATGGAAGTACATCATCATTTCGCGAATTCATGAGGTTAAGTTCTGATGAAATGGACTATGAACAATTAAAGAGAAAAGTAGAGCTCATTGTCAGCGTCTCCGTGGAAAACAAAGCTGATAAATGGCAAGAAACCCACAAAGGGAAAAGTCATTGAGGACTTGTTAAAAATTTCTAAAGAAGGCATTGGTATTGTTCTACAAAAAGGATAATTTTGGTAAAGATTTTAAAAAGATATTGCTGTTCAAATATTTTTTTTCTCTTGTTAGAAAACACTTCGAAAAAAGGCAGAATCAAAAATAGACAGAAAAGTTTCATCTCATAAAAAAAATGACCCACGTCTTACTTTCGAGGAAATAAGGTAAGCCGATTGTACGGCCACCATTTCTCACTCACCCTGTTTTCTTCAAGTACTCAGGGGTCTTCTCTTTTAATTGATGAGAAAAGTTTTAGTGGCAATAACAATCAAGATCTGGGTAAACTAGAGCGTGACGTACATATCAAAATTTATCTCACCTTCCTATTGGAAGATCATTGGCAACACAATTATTAAAATGCACCCTCCTACTATATGGAATTTGTACTGAAAGAAGGAGAGTTGACCACTATCAAGTGATTTTAAGCTTTGCGTATCACCACAGTTATGACTTTCCATATTACATGATGCCAGGTTTTCAAAATATTTGTCACATACAGCAGACATGTGACTTTTGGTAGGTCAACATACGCCTAAAAATAGTAACATATACTTCTACGAGACTATGATTGTCTGCGAAAAAATCCTTCGTTACGTCAACCCTATTTAAAAGCGAGTCATCCAAAATCTTTTCTGTGGTAATCTTGCAATGCCGTCTCGTATCCTGTTACGCCATTAACTTACTCAAGCGTGTTCAATAAAAACCTTGCTTCATCGCCCATCAAAAAACAGATGGACTGACAAGCAAAGTCACTTCTTATTAGACTCTTTCCCTAATAGCAAACTGTCTGGTTACTATTTACAAAGTGAACAGAACGTTTTATTACTACAAATCTCTGGCTACTATCTCTCAGCATGGGCTACATTTTAACCCAGTGACGTTCTCAATCCCTAATAGATGCTTTGAAACAAACACTGAACTTCAAGGCATACAAGAATAATATCCCACCAGTTATTGTAGTCAGAGATCAATTCCCTTCAAAATCGTCACAGCTCGAGAAATAATGTTTTCATTCTCCGCAACCTGCACGTTGGGCACGCAATGCTGTTAATAAACACTGGGGTACAGACAGTGCCGGTTTTAGGGGTGCCGGCTGTGCCGCGGAACAGGGCCCCGCAACTAAGATGGCAATTGGGGGGCGCACAGCTCAGTCAAGCCCCCCCAAAATTCACCTATTTTTACAAGAACTAAAAAAAGGGCCCTCAAATCATTTTATGGCGCAGGGGGCCCTCTTGCCAAAAACCGGCGCAGGGTACAGAAAATCTGGAGTTGCTTAAAAAACTGACAAATCTGGTCTGCTACTTTCAAGAGTCCTCTATGTCAGTTTTTTTTCTATACAGATACTAATGCCACCAGAGTATTCAAGTTAATAAGATCAAAGGAACCATCATCAGCTGTCGTAAGCAACATACGAACGCAAGCCTACAAAATTGTAAAAATTAAGGGAATCTTAAGAAGGGGAAGTTATAAGTTGGACTATTACTAAGAATATTCAATAGCTCTTAGTGTTGTAAATACCACTGTAAGTGGATGAAAATGGAGTGTGGATGTCATTCTGGGCCTTTTTATCCTTGTACTACCTTTCGTAGAAAGGTAAGTTTTCTAACTAACATTTTCAGTTTTTGACCCCAGATACAACATTTCGGAAGTAGTAAATTAAGAATGCAAATGCTTTACAAAATTTAGCATAAAGAACGTAACGGAATTTTGAAGACTTTTTACAAATATCTAAGAATGTTCTTAAGACGGACCATTCCAAATGTACTTAACAAATAATGTCTAAATGGAGACAGAAGATTTCCACATCTACGTTTGACTGTCACTGTCAGTTAAGTCCTTTAATTAGACACTTGAAAAATTGTTAGCTAATTAGATACTTTTAGAATATAGGAACTACAGTTTTCTATGAAAGTGCACATCTTCCTTTATTGTTAATAAAACGAGGCTCTGGCCCCAGGACTACTACGGTTTGCCATTGTCTAACCTTTTAGCGCTAACGCAAAGGACAATTTTTGTGATACTAATGGAGCCAGTAAGACTTAACAAACCATGAACTGTTACAGGAACTGTACATTAACTGTTAAACGAAGTGTACATAAACTCGAAATGTCTGACATCATTTGCAAATTTTCTCATCCTGAATCTCGTAAACATGCCATGTGTTATATCGCGCTGGTAACGATATAATATAAGGATGATATGACGAGGTACTACCACTGATTTATTAAGCTAAGTTTATTTCACATGCACTCGTAACTTGTACAAAATCTTCTGTCGCTTTCACTCTGATTGTTGTAGAATTTAATGTAAGAAATAACACCAATTTACGTCAATGAAGGAAAAGGGATTCCTTCTATTTGCATATAATACACCATGACAGGCCAGAACAGTAGCAACATATGGAAATCATATATTTTTCTTATTTTTTACTTGTAAGACTACGGTCCCTGTAGATATGTATAACTGCTCCTGGCCCTACTTTTCCTCTGTTTTGCCCAGAATGAGGGCAGCTTTACAAAGGCCTTAGGGAACTTGTTTGATCTTACGAAAAAAGCGAATTCCGTTTAACCTCTAATCCCATTACAAGGAGACTTGATTTTTATTTTTCTAGCTTATTGCTTCTGTATTTCAGAAAAGTTGCGTCCTAACGCGATCAAGGATCGCCGAAAGGTCTAATCTTGCCCTGACATCGGCCTTGAGGCTAGCCAATTTTGACTTGCATAAATTTGTAATTGTATAGTGGTTGATTTTTATTGATTGTGAAATCATCGACTTACTGCAAAACCCACACGATTTGAAATCACCACGATTTGTTGATTTTTCTCACTCTGAGTTGATCTATACTATCTTCAAACTAGAAATATAGATCTTTTAATTAAAGAATACCATGTTTAGAAAAGAACACTAGAGAAATAAAAAATATGTGACATTCACGCATCAAACCCGTGACCCACGCTTTCGCGGCGTGCGCTCTACCAACTGAGCGAATAGCATGTTTTGTAAATAATAGACATTATTTATCAAAAGAAAACTTTAAAGGTACTTACACCTCCGGGTAAATACAAGTCCCAGTGTATCAAGTTCCTTGGATCTGAAAGGCATTTGCAAACTCTTTCTTTAACATTTTAAGAATTGGGAAAAAAATTAATTGTTGAGTTTGCTTTATATTGAGCGAGAGTTGTCTTACACGTTGCAAAAGTTATACTTTTTGCTTCACTCATAGTTGATATTTACTTCTCTTGTGCCGATAAATGTCCTTAGTAGACGCTCTCTTTTAAAGGTCTAAAGTAGTTAGGGGGTCATAAATATATGACGTCTGCAAAAATTTTAAGATTTTCGACTCCCCCCTGCCCTTGTCGACTGTTGTATTGCCCAGTACATCTCCGTTTTACGATATCTCGTCTTTTTCCAATGTCTCGATGTACTCGCGTTATCACACACACATGAAAAAATATATAGTGTGTGATATTCTCCACTTTACAGTGTAAAAATCACGTTATACGAAACGCCTTAAGCGCAGTAACACTGTAGCAGACAATCTGTCTTATTCCTTGAGGATGACAAATCATTTAAGATAAGAGTAACAAGCGAAGAAAAGTGATCCTTAACGTCGCTGTGTTTTATGTACGTCGTTATGTAGCTTTCAAATTTTATTGATGCCAAGAAAATACTAAAAGATCATCGTACTGGTTAGCTTTGATTGAAACAGATACGTAGAATTAATGCAGATCCTCATAAGTAAGGATCTGCAGCAAGTTTAATTGAGTCCTGTACTGAAGTCAACTTTGCTAAATCCAAATGCAGCGTTAATAAAAAGGGGATTGGTGATATTTGTAAGTATGTCTTGGAGAATCTCGAAGCAAGACACAGGAAGACGCAGGTAATTATTTATAGTGAAAAGGTGACTTTTTCCGAAACTAAGATTTGGACAACGATGTTATACCTCAGCGGAATAATTAAATCAAGGTGTTACAGGATAGCAGATTAAGCAATTGCTTGTCCTACTGAAAATTTAAAGCTCCCATATTTAAGTCTTTTTGAAACCGAACTTTTTTTTCCTCCCACAATCCTTACCAATAGTGATTTATTTCCAGAGTTTAAATAACAGGGCTTCTAAAACAGAACGTTAAACGTTCATCTTATGGGAAAATCATTGTGTATATTAAATTGGAAAAATAAAATCTTAAACGAGATATGAAAATTAAGTAATACTTTGGTAAAAGTCTTTCATTTTCAGGGAGGTAAGCACTCAAAGATCCACAATTTAAACAAGGGGGCTATTCTCCCTCCAGTTTACCCTAGACTGTTAAATAACTTGCTCATAGGTTAAAGACGTTTCTTGCAGCCCAGCGAGAGAATAAAACTTTCTCTTTATAAAACCTAGGTCATTCACTATGTCCAAATGTGGTTAATTGATTCGATTTTTCGGCCAGGCTCCAAAACAGCGGGTTTTTAAATTGTGATATGATTCTTGCAGCTACACCATTAAATAAGTTGAGCCACCGTCCAAGTTACTGCTAGGTCACGTCTCTTTTCGGTTTGTAGCAGATTATTTGGTCGCTGCAAACTTCAATTCTGACCAGGCATACTGATTTATATGTTGATAAGATTTATTTTATAACCATAAAACATGTCTGATATTTTGTTGGTTTAATTTAAAGGATGGTAACAAGCCACATCTAAAGCGGCTTAATTAGAGAACAATCAAATACCCTAAACCGCAAAAGCATCTAACAGATTTGTAGTGTTACAGTCTCACTTGATGGTAAGCACATAACACCATTTATTATTACAACAGACAGGTTGACTGCCCATCATTGACTGTTTGTGTTACATCAGCATGATAAAGAACCTTAAATATAATATCAATCTGAAGAAAGTGTCTGATCGTTCTTTATCGTAACCATATCTCGTCAATGGCTTACCTTAACCAAAACTTCAACAGCTAACTACCTAATTAATTCTATCCTTCAACAGGATGAAGGTAGTGCCTATTATAGTGTGCAATATCGCACACTTTAAGCAATGTTGTATCCAAAATGTGCAGTATTGAGCTCATAATTGGGCAGGTTTTTTAAACAATTGAGCAATATGATTGAAAAATTGAAAACAGCGAAAGACATTGCTTAACTGAGAGAGTCAAAAAGAGGATGGTAAAAGAATTAAGTGAAGTGTTCTAGTTGCGAAATGGGAAATGACTAGGCAAAGAAATAAAGGAAATAGTTTAATAAATAAAACATGAGAAACGGACGCTGCTATTATTCCTATTACTGCTGCCTCCTAAACGATGAAACAGTTTTTTCGCAATAACTGTCACTCCACACCAACCTCTGGATCTGTGCAGTATTCCAAATAGATTTAAATAGGCCCTGCATAGAAGCTTGTATATCTCATTACTAATGGTTGTCCCCAAGTGATAAAATATTATGTATTCATTTCCTTCCGGCAGAGTTATGTTTATGAGAGATTGGTGAGACTTGTTGAAACCTTCCATGTTGAAGTCCCCTTCCGCTGAGAGATTGGTGAACAATCTAAGAAAATCACGCCAATTTAACAAACGGCGTGAAACCGATCACTAAATGTATAGCCTTTATCCAATTCAACTGTACGTGTGTTGTAGAAAAGACCTCAAAACCAAATAGATCAAACCATTGTAACGGTAGGAAATGCTTATAGAGTTGCACTACGATGACTCAAAGTCAGCCAACCCTTGTTCTTCAACAGTTTAAAACTTTGACAATCTAGTTTTAAGAAGCTGCTCTTTTTTTCCATCTCTGCCAGTGCATGGTCTCTGTATTCGTATTTATTTTGCTACCGAGAAAAGCCATTTGAACTATTTTTAAAGACAATATTTTGATATTTGTTAAAAACTAGAAATAAAATCTGAAACACTCAAGAGGGTCCCCAAAATATTACAGCTATGTACTTAATAAATCGACTTAAAGTACTCCTGCTATTAAATATTGTAGGGATAGTATCACAGAGTTTCATAACCTTGTTCCACGATGCTCCTTTTGTAGAGGTGCTAGCAAAAGTTTGTACAGAAACAAATCTCAGAAAAGCAAAATCATTAAAATCAAATATTTTATCTTATTGTCGTGTGTCGAAGATTATTAGAGATATGGTAATTTAAAGTAACGAGTTCTACTGACGATGTACTATTAATCATTGTTTGTCCCAGCAGTCGTCTGTTTAGCCTCTTTGTGGTGAAAATGTTAAACGACTAGGTAGGTTGTTGTGACAAGGGAGATGGTGCCGAAAGACCACTTTTGGTAGCATATCAATCAAGTTACGTCATTCTTAATTGAAAGAATATCCGATGACAGTACAGAGTCGACTTACAAGTATTGAAGGCATCGTGGAAACTATCAGACCCTGCATATTTCAAATTGGAGTAAACTTTGTCCATTGTTTTTCATCGCAATGAGGAGACACAATTTTGGGGGATTCTGCTCAAGATGTGCATCAGTAGCTACGGTTGTATTTGTTCTTTTAGTTGTCTTTCATTTTGTATTTGCCAAGCATTGATTTGGTTAAATAAAGCGCAGGCTGGACTCAACAGTTTCGCGGGTCGGGGATAGCCATGCCTACAATAGATATTGTAAACTCCTCAAAAAGATCTCTTTAACCATGTGCCTGACTGGTTACTGGCCCCTAAACTGTAAGGGGTGTACCTCTACTATGACTACTGTCTCTGCTGCCGCAGCCGATAGAGGGATGGAAAAGGTTGGAGATTCACTAAGTAGTTGAAATGGGTTTAAATTCCATTAAGTATGCTTCCTGCCTTCTTAAAACCCTTTAAAGTTTCTAGTCTCGTCAACCATAATCAATTAAGCCTTCCACTTCCAGTTCAAATATAATTACATGGCACCTGAGGAAGGGACACAAAAGAATTCATCTTCAACCATACTATTAGTGTTTTATACCTGCAACTTGTGTCGGGGGTGTAGCTCAGTGGTAGAGCGCTCGCTTTGCATGCGAGAGGCCCGGGGTTCGAAACCCCGCACCTCCAACGTAAATGCATTTTTTTACTAACTAGCTTTTTGCTTTGAAGTAAACCAATATTTCGATGTTTTGATTTTAAAAAGTTTGATTTGAGTTTGACATTGCTACGTTTTTAATTAAAGGCCAAATTCAAGAGAGAACGATCCAGTAGGTAACTAGTTTATTAAAGTAACCTATAGAATGCTTTTTAAGCTAAAAAGATATTCATTGTGAATCTATTTACTAAGAACTGAATGCAACAAACTTTAGGCAACAAATAAGCAACAATTCTTTTTTCTTCTGGTTGTTAAATATAGGTCTATTCTGTTGTGTTTGACGATATGTTGCATGTTCATTAACTTTTTTGTAAATAAGTATATATTCTTTATTGTAATGCTGCTTGTATAAATGAAAGCTCAAAATTCCAGTAAGAGTTTTCTCGCCAGGTCATCCTACCGTGCTCCAATAAACCCTTGACATTTGTAACATATGATATATGACGCGGCCATTTACATCAGCCTCGTTATCGCGTCGCTAGGGAGTTCGACGCACTGTTGCCATGCCCACTGTGATATCACACGCTGCGAGGTGTTGATGATCGAAATGAACATCAAATTGTAGCACTGCTTGAACACATCGACAGCAGGAAGAATGGCAAACGACATCATGCAGGGTTTGGTGTCCGAAGCCAAAAGAAATCGGTTCTCAACGTTACCAAAACTGACTGATGAAGGTAAGACAACAATTTTCGATTCGTTTTACGATCGTTACTCCTCAAATCTGCCCGAACTGTTTGTTGATCCGTGGCACGTGTATCGATGTCAATGAAGGGCAGCATTGCCGAGAGATTGCCTGGCAGGCAACAACAAAGCACTGGTGTTACTGCATACCACACTGTTTGTTAGTATTCTTGCGGTTTGCTTCTTGTTCTCATTTCTTAAAGAAGTCATCTGAGAAGCTATAAACACCTTAGGAAAGTTAGATCCAGCTTCCAGAACAAATGAACCGCTTTAACCTCTTGCTGCGCCAAGTGCGGGATGTGTTTCGTATTTTTATCCTGGAGATACCATTTATTTCTAATTTGAATATAACTTTCACATAAGTTTAGGAAGGAAAAGATAGGAAGTACGAAATTTGCAGGTGATAAACTTTGCGATCAACAAACTTTCTCGTAGCAACCGTGACTACTGTGTTTGATATTTGTTACGAAGTTTACTTTCTTTCTACTATAAAGTGGTAGGCAATTAAATAGATTCCCTCTGCAATTATTTCTACGACTGCCATTGTACTACGGCACGAAAAGACCTCCCTTTAAATTACTATTTTGATCATTATTTTTGTTCTTACGTCGTGCAGTACGGCACCGTTAAAGAGACCCATTGTGTTAGTTCTTATTCCTTTTGAAAGCAAGGATGGTGCGTTTAGGGATCATATCTATGTACGGGTACCATCTATTATTAAAAGTTAATATATTAGGAGACATTCGATCCTGCTGATACCAGAAAACTACGGCTTTTGCGCTTCTCTTTGATTAAATATTGTGACCATATTTTACCTTTGATTTTAAGATTGCAGATAAACAATCATTTATTCGTTTTAACTTCGGAACAAAGAAACTTCTATGAGAATTATTCATCTCATAAATTATTGTTCAATATCCTATTAGTTATGATATATAGGTATAGACGAAATAAAATCGTGAATCGCTGTCACATTTTTAAAGACGTACCGCTGTTTCGTAGGCTACACATTATTTATTTCCAAATCGTAATGTTCGCTAAACTAGACAATAATTTCAGTACATATTTTTTATGTCATGATAGAGTGTTTTATTGTCTTTACTTTAAGAGGTAAATATCTAAATATATATATTTTTGAAACTTGAAATATTGTTACTGTCTAAGGGAAGGATATGCTGTCTTCATACCTATTATTATTTTTACAGTGAATTTGTTAAATCATAATGTACATATAAATACTAACGTAAGTATGGACAATATACAGATAGGTCAATAGGTATATGTAATATATCTATTTAAATTAGTTTTACTTTCAATTAATGGACTAATAATTATATTTACGGTAGAGTAATAAATACGATAGGAGTATATAGACACGTCAGTTTTGCGCATGATGAGCATGATGGGGCATATTGTAAGTAAGCTTTATACCTTTATATTTAAACAGTTAATTAACATCAAATATTTCCTTTTGTCCTTTAGATGTCATCACAGTATGGGACACAGTTGCTTCATTCATTCAAGAAAACATGGCACAGCAAAAGGTATGCTGCAAAGTGATCAAAAACTTGTTAGTGTTTGAAATGTCTGCATAACTTTTTATGTAGATTTTCAAATACTTAAGGTCGTTAAAAGGCTCAAGAGTATCACAGGTCAACAAAAATGAAGACTAGTTAGTTGAGTTATGAACACTTTTATAAATCCAAATGATGTACCAGTATGTTGTTTTGATTTTTTACCCACTTCAACTTACAGATTTGTTAATTATTCATGTTCATTATTAATTTAAATTCTCTTTATTACTATTCAATATTTATGAATATTTTATGACTTGAATTAGGGATCTGAATGTGAGAAGCAGCAGGGTATGAGAGTATTAGAATCAGAAAAATCTTTTACTTATTTCAAACTTTAGTTTTAGCTAGAATGTAATATTAAAAAATGATAGATGCTATTTTCAAGGAGACATACCTTGAAGCACTATTTTCATGCACCCATATTGAAATGTCCACTTAATGACTTACATAAATATTAACAACTTCTTTTGACACTATAGACCATTCTTAGGAAGAGATGCCACATTAAGCTTATTAGTCCTTAAAAATAGATATTTCAATTTGTGAGTGTAGATCATTAAACTTTCATCCTTGTAAGAATGCACATTTCATAAGTCAATAACTACCACTCCTTAGAAAAAGCCTCTTTTGTCTAGTATGTCACTTGCCTACTAGTCACAATGATAACATAGACCTTTGTTCCCCTCCACGCAGGCATTTAATCGTGGCTATTTAGAATAGAGCCCTCAAAAGTGATGTGCTTGTGTTTTTGGTGTCAATCCATCTTTAAAAAGTGGGAGGACATACTTTATGCCCTAAGATATTATGTTGTATCATTGTATATTATCTTAGTTTCAGTATTCAGTGTACTCTATGCTTTTATCCAAAGAGATTCATCAATTCCTGATGTAGTGTAACTTCCTTACTGGCAAGAATGGAATTAACTGAAAAATCTCAAGCAATAGGAACACCATGCCTCCACCAAAGTTGGTAGAAACAAATGGTGCAATAACTGTTGCAAATTAATCCCAAGTGCATTATCAATTTGCCTGATGTTAAATTGTTATTATAAAGATAAGTGCCCAGCACAAGGTGTGCCGGTGAAACATAATGACAAAACATAATATGATGAACTTTCATTGTATTCTATCACTTGTCCATCGCAGACGGTGATGTTAAATTGATGTCTACAAATTTGTTCTCCTCATCCCGGCAACCCTACTGACCAGTGCCCTTTATTGTGCATTAGAGTAGTCTTAAAGAACTGTCAATGTATGAGATAACATTTCTGCTTCATTGAACAAGGAGATCAGCATTTTAATTATTTTTTCTAATCTGCTGATAAAAGCCATCTAGAAATGTATTTAGGGGAAATGATTCAGACAATTTTGACTTTGTTCTCCGGTGATACTGAACAACATTACTTCAGTCTTGAACTTCTCATCAATTTGGGGGCGATGTTGTTCTAAGATTATAGATATTGCATAGTCTTATTCTTTGAACCAAAACAAAATTACCGTGGTATACACCTTAATTGACTATGGGGCATGTTATTTAACTGCTATGCTGTTCCTGTCTTCTCTAGTACTTACTATCTCACACAAAGTCGTGAATATTTATAGTTCTTAATCTTTGTTATAAACAGGTGACCTAGTTTTTTATGGAATCCCAAAATATGTTTACATAGCAGTTATTCTTCTTATTGTATACTGCAGTGCTCCATAGTTTATATATAATAACATTTTAGTCATAAAACAGTTGCAACTTTTCTTTCAACAGGGAGTTTGCATACCTGGGTTTGGGGTCTTTACCTTCTCAAAGAAAAAACTTGATGTAGGAGGTAGCAAGTACATCCTTATTCAAAGACCAGTCTTTGTATTGTCCGAGAAGCTTGCTGCAACGCATGCTCTTCAAGCTGCCAAGTACCACATAACAGGTATGTCTTTGGTTTAAATAGACCTTGAAAATGTTTTTTAAGCTCATTGATATAGAAGTGATTTGCATTATCTCTCACCTGATTCCTGAAATGGAAAAGAGTACAAAATGGAACTAAATGCCCTGTCAATGAGGTCATCTGCCATCAGTTTTCTAAGTATTTTGGTTAGTGTTTTTTAGCTTGATGTTGACTTGCAGATATTTCTGAGGCAGGTTGAGGGAGCCTACTGGGTGCAGCTCATGCTCTGTATATATAGTTATGGAGCCAAGCAATCTTATGTATTGCGCTGCTGCTCTGCCTCAGGTTTTTGTAAGCCTCATCTCTGAAATGCCTGCACCTATTCTAACAGCAGGTCTCTCCACCTTTCAGTGTTGATGTGTGCTGATTTCAGGTCTCTTTTACAGACCTTGTATCTAAGGTGTGGGTAACCATGTGCTTTCTTATTGATAACCTGTTCACGTTACACCTTACAACCTTGGAATCTTTCGGTCAACCATGGTGAAACCTTGTACTCTAGCCCTGACAAGGACCCCACTGATTGTCATGTGGTCTGACAATCTGATGTCCTGATATCCCTAGGTGGAATGAATTGAGCCTCTAGTCTTGTCTTGCATAGAAAATCACAGCTACCTTGGTATGGGTGGTCAGCTTGACATATTCCTAAGCCTTCTTTGTAAATTTTGCAAAGGGAGAAGCTGCTAAATCAATGTCTTCTAATTTCAGTATGGAGGGAGAAGTCAATTGGTTTTGTTAAACACAGGTAGGTTAACTCCTGCACAATCTACAGTGATAAGTCACCATCAGTAATTTTTTGCTAGTTGGCCATCACTGTGACCCATTACATATGTCTTCTTAACAATGGTGATTAAGGTGAAGTCTATGGAGGTATCTGAGAAGAAGTTGTTCAGTATGGAAGCTATTGTTGTGTTGCCTGATAAGAGATTGCCCCTTAGCTTTTTGTGGAAGAATCATGCATGATTTTATTGTGGCAGACAAGTTGCTGGAGAAGGTTGGAATGAACACATACCTCCGCTCCACACTGCCAAAAATCTTGAAAAAGTCTAAAGAATTGCTGCCAAATTGCTCAATGCCCTTCGTGTCAACAAAGAATGACCAAGGAGCTTAGGGGGAAGTGCAACAGGCCATCTCAACTCACAAGATCAAAGGCCTTTTTGAGGTCACAAAAGACAAGGTATAAAATCTGCCTCTGCTCTCTAAACTTCTTCTATAGCTGCTGCAGCAAGGAAACCATGTCTTTCATTGAGCACCCAGATTCAGATCTGTACTGAGACCAGGCCCATAGCCACAGGGCAGCTATAGGGGTCCTTAGTTTCTCTAAATTTACCATCAGCCCCTCTATATTCTCCTGTCAAGATTCAATAGCTATAGCCATTTCATATACAGAGACAGTGTCAGCCCCACTAAATAGCTGGAGTAGCCCCCACAAGTTCATAATAGCCCCTCAATATTTCTAAATCTGGCTACATGGCTTGACCGGGACTCAGAATACAATCTGCCACACATTTTCACACACCTGATGATTTCAAGTCCAAGGAGCTTGTCCAAGTCCATGTGATGCAAGTTTTCAATGTCTTTAAAAGCCATATGGGAAAGGTGTTTTCTCTGAAGTACAACCCAGAGTAATGCTCTATCATTCTGCTCCAGTGCTTGATGTTATCCTTGATGACTTTACCTGCATCTGATTTGAGAAGTAATTTCTTTGTTTGTGCTGCCACTACTGCTCTCTCTATGCCATTGTAGACCTCTCAATTGTTGCCAGTGTCAGTTAATGTCAGTATTTCTCCACAAAACTGCCACCAGTAGTCATTAGTACACTGTCTAGCTGCTGCTTGTAGTTGTTTGTGACCACATCAGCGCCTGTTTTGTTGCATGGATGGGCACAGATTTGTGTTGTGAAGGTGCCACGTGTTTTTCTTGCTTGAAGGGGTCTAGACTCACCTCTCTAGCTACCAAGAGTCATGAGTGTTCCTCTAGTTCTTCCTGAAGGCCACAGTTGATGTTCAGAGTGCTCCTTAATTGGCTTTATCTCAGTTCGGCATTACTATAAGACTCTCTGTTTGAAAGGCATTGTCTGGTTGTTGTAATGAAAGGTTCTTGGAACAGTCAGTGTTACAGTTAGCTCACTTAGTGAAAGACAATTCCTTACCATGTGAAATTTATGATTGAATTAAGTCAACCATCTCCCAATGACCTCGCATGTACAGGTTACACGGAGCACACAAGAAAGTAACACCACCTCATCCAGAGAATTCACTAGCATATTCCGCCCCCCCCCCCCCCCCCCCCCCCCCCCCTCCCACTCCGCCCCTTCTACCTTCTAACATAA
>JAAAKM020001293.1:0-14872 GCA_010016025.2 Alatinidae sp. Z8VKAUB7J3 | reverse complement strand
AAGCGGATACAGACAAAGACATATTTCCATGGGTAGGTAACCCGTACGTGCGGAAAAGAAAATGAACATATAGAATTATGTTTACAATAATAATAATTACAATAAGAATTTCAATTACTGTAATACTTATTTATTTCATTCTGCTTTAATACATAGACTACAGTAATAACAATCATGATAAGAACCATGATGATATTAGTTAGAAAATAATAATAATATTAATAATGATATTAATGATAATAATGATAATAATTTTTAAACTATAATTTATTCATTTCTTTACTAGCATGCAATCCCAGTAGCCACTTACAATAAGGCATACTGGACAGGGTATCGTATGCACCTCTTACCATGACAAAAGTTCTGGATCAGACCACTCCTGGTGTCTATTACAAACTATATAATAAGTCCCTCTTATTGCACAATAAAG
The DNA here is from genome assembly GCA_010016025.2 of Alatinidae sp. Z8VKAUB7J3. Classification (NCBI taxonomy): domain Eukaryota; kingdom Metazoa; phylum Cnidaria; class Cubozoa; order Carybdeida; family Alatinidae; species Alatinidae sp. Z8VKAUB7J3. The sequence continues at coordinate 14,442 of JAAAKM020001293.1, read as the reverse complement.
ATATTTTTCGTTACTTATCTGCCACTTACAAATTATCTAACATCAATACAAATGATGTACTTTCGGTTACTATTCTACCTATGGTACTCAAACTCAACTTTATAAATTTGCAATAATATCTCTGAATTAGGTTATTACACAGTATACAGTATACTGAAAATATACTTCTTTGTTTTCATGTACTACGACCTTTAACAATCATTTTACTAGCATGCTAAAGATTAGTATAATTCAAGGACATCTGCTTAATTACTACAAACACAACTTTCGTTCATTGCACCAAATAAAGAGTTTTGGTTGTAACAACTTTTTACCAAATCAACAAAGAGTGTACAGTTTGGAGTTTAACGTCGTACAGTGTGATAAATGCAAAATGCCACATATGATAACAAAAGAAGAATTGACTTAAACAGGTTGCCCCAAGAGAACTCCTCATAGTTAAAACACTTGTTCTTGAATATATTGTAAGTACAGAACGGACGTCTTGATACTTATCGTTTCATCAAAATAGAGTTAAGTTTTATTATTATATATAAAATTAAATAATACTAGTTTTTCGAGCCCGACAATAAGAGAGTGAGCAAAAATGTACTCTTTGTATGAAAACACATAACGATACTCTACCAGACTCTTTTTCTTCTACAGAAGTGGTTCTCAAACTTTCATGTCACTACCACCTTTGCTCTGAAGACACATATCCTTCACGCCTCTCAACAGACACATTCAGATACAACAGTCACATGGGTTTAACGTAGTATTTATAAGATTGTAAATAAAAGATAGCACATGATCTAACACTATAAGCAGGAGTCTGTAGCTCACAAACAAAATTGGAACATAAATTCAGAACTTTATTAATAGTCTGTGACCTACGCCTATCACGTCGTTTTCTTACAATGCCCCTTGGGTGTGGCAGATCCAACACCTGTAGAGGGTACTACCGCCCAATTTGAAAACTACTGATCTACAGTAACTGTTGCTTCTCTGTTTGATTTCAAACGTACACTTAATAGTTGGTCCCTGTTAAGTGGTTAGGAAGCAAACTTCGGAAGCACAAATCCTTTTAGCATGTTTTCACAATCACTTACAACATATCGTCTGCTCGTTAACAAAGAATAAGCACATAATATAGTTAGTTTAACTATTCAGGAATATTGTTACGGTATTTTAGACGTCTTCTCCTCATTCAACCCCTGCTTCAGGAAACAATTTGCGGCCTGGTGGCATAACCCCTGTTTCAGTCCATTAAAAAACCATTTCTGACTGACTTCAATACTCCTGCATTTTCAAGATGAGGCTCGAAGGTGTTGTTTCTAATGACCTTTCTGATTCATCCTTGGCATTTCATATTTACCTATGTTGATTTGAACTTTGGCGTTAATTCCTCCTTTTTGACTGCCCCAAATCCCCGGCACAGCTTAAGGTCTCAGTTTTCAAATACCGCCCAATCGAGTTTCCATTAAAAGCCAGAATAGGCACAGAAGTTTGTTAACAAGATCTAGGAAGACAAATAAGTCATTGAGACAAAGTGCATCATAGCACTCAGTCCTCAATATGCAGTGATCTCTGAACAGCCACTTTGTCAATACTCAAAGTGTGTAAAACAAGTTCAGAATAAAATTTGGTTGGTGAAGACGAGGATGACTTTCTTAGTCGTAAAACGCCATCTCCGATGATGAAATAGCCCGTCGAACCTAAATCATGAGCAGCTATTGTAGCTCTGGGATATAAATTGTTAAAATCATATTCAACACGCGGAGCACAATTCTCCAGAAGACAACAAAAAGCTACCCCTTTATTAAGTGTTTGAAACAGACACTCACAAAGATTTTCAGGTATTCTTGTTGTCATTATAAGTAACAGAACAGTGTCGTTGCAGCAATAGGGAGCGATTGGGACATTGTACCTCACTTTTTCCAGATAAGCTGTCCAGATAATGTCACAATATTAGTACATTGAGCAAATCAAATTAGAGCATTGTTGCATCAAATACATGATTTCTTTTCCAAGCACACTAGTTTTAAAGTCAGATCTCAAGTTACTTAAGTTTGATGCTGGAATCAGTACTTGGGTTGTTTAAGTGGTTGCGTTTTTGTTTGTATTGATATATTTAGAGCGTTGGTTCTAAACATAAAAGATGTAACGTTGTGACGACAAGGAGCCAACAAACAAATATTGATTTCGCTGCCTCGGGAATCAACTAAAGTAAGGGGCAATCTCGATCATATTCAGAGGATGCATGCATTATACCGACATGAATATTGTATAAACTGCACAACTAAAATTTCAAAGTTTTTAGCTACACAAATAATTCAGTAGCTTACAATTTCTCCAACTTTGAGTCTAGTTGCTTATAATAAAGATCCTTGTAAAAAGATTGTGTAGCCATATAAAGTTTCATAAAACAGTCTAACATCACCATTGTTCATTAAATCGTTGTTCATTAAAAGTCTTTAGTGATTCCTTGACTACATCTTTGGGTCACTAAAGCAATTGGTAATATCACAAAACAGAGGATATGGATAATATGCTCATTGTAGCCATGGTTCATAAATCTGCTTAGCTTGAATCCAACAATTTACTCTGCAGGATACACCACAGGATTTCCACAAGTATTCTTTAAATATAAACAAGGTATTTTGAAAAGTGATGTTTATTATACATAAAAATAATGAGTGGGCTACTTTAAAACATTATTATTGTTCCTGATTTGTTTATTAAGATCATTAGTTATCTAGAGAAAACGTAAAACAACAATATTTGAAAATAGAGGCAGGTGACCTCTAGCAGATAATTCAAACTGACTGATGATTCATTTAATCTTCATACAGAAGGCTTCACGTGAACGTCTTAATGATGTCACTCAAGAATTAAAACTAAGAAGGTCTATTTTAAGATACTGGTATTAAATGTTTTAAGTCTGATTGAGTCCCTTGCTATGGGAAAGACAAATGAAGCACAGTGATGTAGCGAATGAAAGAGTCGAGTCGGGTTCAAACCTATGATTTTCGAGTCTTAAAAATAATGCCGTTGCGGACGGTCGAGTGGAAGCCAAATCCAGAGGGGATAACAAATACTTAAATACCAACAAATGAATCAGAAAAGATGAATAGGAACACGTGACCGAAGCAAAAGTACAAGGGCAAACATACGATATCAATTCTAATTGAAACAAGTCGTTACCAATGTCACAACAAATGCCTTACTACTATACTACAGTGTCCAAAGCTCAGTGGAGTAGCGCTAGTAAAAATGTTGAGAGGACATTAAGAAGAATTTTGATTGCAGTGCTCTGTTGAGAATTTACTTAATTGATGGAAATAAAACAGTACAAGAAGGATTGTTATATTCCAAAGATTGCACTTTTTTATTTCATCCACAATTTGGCCATTGATGTTGTATGACATTTTATTTATCCGTCTCCGTACAATGTCATTACATAGAGATACATCATTTAGCTTCTGCGCTCCGTCCTCGACAACAACAAACCTCGCCATTTCTTTTGCACAGATTGTTCAATAACCGTATTAGTATTTTTGACCTGTGCGACTTCGTAGTCACAACTTAGGTTTCGTACTGCATTGATCGTCTCCCTATGAAATGTACTTAATCCTTGAGGATGTTGCCGCCTGACAAAGAACTGCTGTCGCTCGAAAATGGAATAATGCTTCGTACCCCTGGTTAAGATCCATCGCTCTAGAGTGTCCTGTGATGTCAGGTTGCCGGCCGAAGCCTCACGGAAACTTTTGTGTCAGATAAAGATCATTCTGTATGGAGGTTAAGTTACCCCAAAGATTTGAAAAATGGTATATTTCGGACAAGTAACTACTAATCAGCTATTGAATGACTCAAAACAAATACTTTTCAAGCCAAGCACTTGACCTAGAGGCAAAACTGATGAGGTACTAAAGCAGATAAGACTCACTAAACATATTTTGGTGAACTTACAAAGCATTTAGAGCTAGTTGGGGCACACATATCCATAGCTCTTCTTTGTGAAAGTATTGGCAGAACTTCTATTCCCAGGAATACACAACTGTAAACCTATATCATTTCTCTGCCTACCCCTTCCCCCCCCCCCCCCTAGCTGGTTTGGGCAGACAGTGACAGGGTCGCAAACATAAAGCAGATTGTTGAAGTAATCTTTCATCTTCACTGTTACAAATGTTGTTATCCTCAATGGTTTGTAGACTATTTTGGGTTCATTACAATCTAGATTCGAACAATAACTGAACAATATCATTTAAATCTATGGTATCACGAAAAGAAGGACTTGCACTACAATCTCCTTATCTCAATGATGACCATATGGTGCCTTAATCTGCTTAACTTGATTTCTTACGTATTCTCTACAGGACACGCTACAAAACTTCCACAAGCATTGTTCAAATATGAAAGAGTAGTTTTGAAATGTGATATCCGTCGTACCGAAGTATTATGTGTGGGCAAATTTACAACTTGATTGTGTTTCTCTAATTTGTTTATGAAAAATCATTAATAGCTTAAAGAAAACGAAAGACAATAGTATTTGAAAGCTAAAGAAGATGCAGGCAAAAATGTACAACATGTTTGTTTATGCAATAAACTGATTATCTATTATACGCTTTGTAAATAAGCTTCATGTGAGGCCATAAGGACTCCATAACAACGTATATTGATGTAAAACATTGATTGTAGGATTCAGTTTCATCACTTCACTAGCACAGAACACTTTTCGTGACCCTCGCATAAGTTTTCGCGCAATAAATCCAGTATCGTGGCCAAAAAAAGGAGCACCCACATTGATGTTTGAAAGTCTTGTAAATTAGTAGAGATCTGCTAACAAAGACTGTTGCGTATGCAATAATTAATCTAATTTATTATAATTAATCATTTGATCAAGGACGGGGGACAGGGGGCGGAGTGGGACATGGCCCCTCCAAAGATTGGGTAAATCTCAATTTTTCCGTGACCACTTTCCAGCTTTGCATGGCCCACATTGATGTTTGAAAGTCTTGTAAATTAGTAGAGATCTGCTAACAAAGACTGTTGCGTATGCAATAATTAATCTAATTTATTATAATTAATCATTTGATCAAGGACGGGGGACAGGGGGCGGAGTGGGACATGGCCCCTCCAAAGATTGGGTAAATCTCAATTTTTCCGTGACCACTTTCCAGCTTTATCAAAAATGAGATTGATTGCGACAGACATTGTGTCACATTCACAGAAAGATATGCATATCGACACGAAACACCCCTTTCCAGACAATGACCAAAGGCACCTTAGTGGAATGTGAAAAAATTAATTTGAACCCAGCCTACTTGCCCCCCTCCCCCCACAATCTGCCTTACCTTCCCCCGTCCCTGGCTAATGAGTAGAGTAAAATACACTGCATTTACGTAGCACTCTTTCTTCCAACACATTCAAATGCGGCTTACAACTGGCAATTACCTAGCAACTCAGGCCTGCTCTGAACAATGTTTTCTTTTATCCACTCCAGGAAGTTTCAGACAACTAGCAGCCACACACAGCGTTGACATGGTGTTTTTGCCATCACAGCCACGTCCCAACTGTACACATTGGTATTAGTTCCGTAGCCAGACTATCTCTATAGGGCATGCTTATTACCTATCAGCATATTTTAGGGCATGCTTAATAAATTTAAGGCGTACGGTAAGCCTGCTTGCCAATTAACGTAACTTTTGTGTAACCCCTTCTGGAAAATCGGTAAACCCTTTTAAAAAGCGGGGCAGGGGTGGCATAGCAAAAAATTTGGGGGGATCAACCCATATTTAAGCCACTAAATATTAATAAATTGGCATCACTTTAACAAACATCATTCAGCAAGTCTGATAAATGCTCTGGCACATTTCAAAAGTCTAGGACAGACGACCCTGAACTAGGGGATGTTATTTTACCTTGAAGTCCCCTTTTAGAGGATGCTAAGCATACCAAGCATCCCCTGGTTACGGTACTGGTTGGTATGGCGAGGCACGAAAGAGTCCATACCTTGGTCAAAAATATAACAACACGAACATCTGAATCTTAAAACTCTGGATTATGGGGTATTTGCATTGCTTTGGTAGCCTTGCTTTCCCTGTGCATCCTTAGTTGGTGAAGTACGTCCTTATATTTTAAATGTTACTGACAAGGGATGTAGCGGCAACAACAGATAAAACGAGATGAAAATGTTAATTTTTCAAGTCGTATTCTTCTTCTCAGAGGGGCTTGAACCATCTCGAAGAAGAAGGTCAGTAATCAAAGGCCATTGTAGTTGTTTTCGATAATGGGCAAGGTAACCAAAAGTGGAGAAGTAAGGATTGACAAAGAATGTATCCCATTGCTTTCGACATTATCTATAAATATAAACTGATTCATCTGTCCGTCTGTCTTCCTGCATGTATATATTCACACCAATCTTCTACAAACTTGGCATGTGGGGGTAGCTCCTGCCCGGAGGGTTTACTCGTTCCCTGTAAGTCCCGGCAGTTCTCCTCTCTTATCGGTTTCCTCGGTAAAGCTTGTTTTATTGATAAGAAAAAACAAAAGGGACGAGAATTTTGGGCCATTTACCTTGTTTAATGTCGCTAAGCAATGTTCTTCGTTTTGTTGAAATGTTTTCTTTATATCGATGGAATTTCAGAAGTATCGACATCAATTGAAAACCATGCATTCTTGGACAAATATTTCAATGAGGCATAATACATTTATAAATGTCCTGAGAGATACAACGGTTCCTTTAAAATTGTAGCAGTATGTCCTATATTTGCTCTTCGTTAGAAGCGGTCTCATCATATTCAGGTGCAAGGTTAAATTCTTTCAAACTGTCAAACTGGTATGCACCAATGACAATAGCTTCCATGACTCAGCAACTGGACAACATTTCCCTTCTCAATGCAAACTGCAGCAGGGATATTTCTCTTAACCCTACCTGGCACGGGGGGAAGAGGCGGCTAGTAGGCCCACGGCTGTGAATATTGTTTAATAACCTTTGAATGCTTTCTTCTAAGTTGCTGAAACTTTCTAACTTTTCATAACTTTTACCTGGCATACTTTTGGTAAGAAAAATTTGGCCGTTACCGTATATGGTCTGGTCACGTGACCATGTTCTAAAAAGTTAACCATACATGGTGGAAAGTTTCAAAGGGCTATAACTCGAGATGTTTTTCTTGAATTTTACCAATATTTTATAGAATGATTTAAAATTAAGATCTTAATACATAAAAAAGATTAGTTGAGAGAATTTACGAGAGAGGACTAGTTATCTTTGCTTTACTGAGGCACCATTGCTATAAGAACATTATAGGGTGCAAGTAGGCTGGGTTCAAACTTATTTTCACATTCCACCAAGGTGCCTTTGGTCATTGTGCCTAAAGGGGTGTTTCATGTCGATATGCATATCTTGCTGTGACTGTGAATGTCTGTCGCAATCAATTTCAATTTTGATAAATCTGAAAAGTGGTCACGGCAAAAATTGAGGTTTGGCAAATCTTTGGAGGCCATGGCCCCCTCTGCCCCCCTGTTCCCCCGTCTCTGTAGTTTGTTTTTGGCTTGAGGTTCTGACGGGAGTCAAAAGAATAAAGAGTTTTAACGCTATACTATGAGTTGTTTATTTAACTTTGTACCACTAATAATTGGACTTTGGAAAGTTACAAGAGAAGAAAATGACAGTGACCGATACTCGAACACAGAGCACTCACATTTGCGGTCTGTTAGGTAATTTTACTGCTTGTGTATCGTATCCTGGCCTCGTTTTTGTAATCTCGTTTTCATTTCTTTCCATACTAATGATTTACTGTACATAAGTAGTATTTTCCTGCTGTAACACTTCTGCTTATTGTAATATAGCCCACTGTCTTTTTTTGCTCAACAGATCAAAAGTTTGGCTCTGAGATTAACGGAGTTCAGAAGAGTATTACATTCACTTTCTCTCTACGATTATAAATACTTCTTGTTCGAATATATTGCTCCGCCAACTGTCACATGGCGACCCCGATTATAACATGCTTTATTTTCTCTATTTCCACAATAATTCCCAATCTTATACCTTAGACACAGACATGTTCTACGTTATTTAAGAGACCATCTGCTCTGCCTCTTTCAACTTGACCATAGAACTGCCGTCCAGCCCATCCATACGCCCAAATTTGAGGAGAGTTTAAAATAATGAATTCAAAAAATGAAGTGAAATACTTTTATTTTCTTTTGTAGATTTCAAATTTATCATCTCAAATTCCCACTTCTCAATTCTCAGATGCATATATCAAATGCAAATCCTGTAATTGACAATGGATGAGGGTAGGGGTAGACTTCGTCAACGTGGGTAGGCATCAGTTTTCCTGTACAATCTCAGTCGCCCACATCCACATTGTTGTTGTCATTGATAAACAATCTCAATCCAATTAAACCACCTAATTCTTCTATCTTTAATCAAACCGAAAACGCCGAAATTTATGAAGGATCCTCGGAAGGGAGGAGGCCACCACAAGGATATATTCAAGATCGACAACGTCCCCATGAGAGCCCACTTACTGTTTTAAAACCAGATAGCAATTTATGGCGAACACTTATCTTGCATCTCAACTACGATTGATAGTGGAGATAGCTATCTTGTTCCTTTCATAATTTGCCTCCCTTTAATTTTCGCCTCCAGGGGAGCTAAACTTAAAGGGAGCGAATTGGGGGGGGGGGCAAAAATTAAATGGAGTAAAAATCTAGGGGTATGCCGTTTTGCAATATTTTTTCACCAAAGGAAATTTCAAAAACGGGGCGAAATGCAATGCACCCCGAAATTTTTTCTGCCTCTAATTTTCACCGGGTGGGGGGGGCGAAAATTTTAGGGGGCAAAACGAAGGATCAGGAGGTAAAAATTGAAGGTACGACAATTAAAGGGAGCGAAAATTATAGGCAGGCGAAATTTGAAAGGAATAAGGTATGTTCACTATGTTCCTATTATATATCCCCCTTTCTTCATTTTTTGTGCTCAAGGGGTCCCACAGTGATGCATTACAGAAAGAGAAGGCTGCTGCGGGTGCAACAAGGGATGGCATGCATCACATGGTTCCCTCGAAAGAGTCTCGTTGTGTGTTTAACTGTGGTTCTGTATCCTCGTTTTCAGGTTGCTTTCTTACTGTGAGCAAAGTCCATGTACTTTACAGAGACCCTGCTTTGAGTGAAGAACAAAGTAAACAACTCTGCAGGTAAGCAAACACAGCGGCGAACCGAGGTCAACTGGTTGTTTTTCTGCCAAACTGTGAACACGTCAACAGGACAGTTTCACACGTTGCAAGCTGGTAGTCTTTCACGTGTGCTGGAAGCCGGTTCACGTTGCACGTTTACTGGAAGCCGAATTTTGTGTCTCAGTTTGGGAAAGGAAAACATAGACAGTAATTACTTTGCAAGGCAGTCAAATTCAATAGCTAAATATACGAGGGTCTAAAAGTTACCTTGTTGAACAGCTTAAAAGTTTATATTAAGTAAGAAAATAATCGAACAAGAAAGGGGGCGTTGTTGGTCTTGGAGAGAGAGAGAGAGAGGGCAAGGAAGTAAAGACCTTGAACCAAGCCCGCTTTGGCACATTTTGACTCGAAATAGCAAATGTCGAAGTTTTTGTTTACTTACGATGTTCGATTAGTTAAATAGTCTACGCTTTTAAATAACGTTCCGATTCTTAAACGTTTTCTGAACCCCTGTCTCCAAATCTTTCTTGCACAAATTGAAAGAAGACAACCTTTGCTTCCTGCTCTGACATATCCACAAGTGCGTACGTCATTGTATATGACGCTCACGACATCGCTGTTGGGTTTTCATCAGGAAAACAATAAGTGGTCCCAAAATAAACACACATTTCCGTCCACTAACCAAATTCACTCACTAATCCGATGGAAGACGTTCCAAATTTTTTTGTTGTTCTCGCCAAATCCGAGAAGACCAAACAAGTACCTGCTCTTTGTTAAACAGACTTCGACCTGCAGTTACGGTCGGTGGTTGAGGTGGCTGTACTGAGTACCAAGAAAGTGGCAAATGTAGAAGATACCAGAGGGATGCAAGTAAAGGAATAGCAAGTGGTGAGTGGAGAACGGAAACATGCCTTGGGTTTCCGAAGGGATAAAGCGATGTAGTTCGTTTCAAGCATCGCTAGTTCACTGGTATGTTTGTATTATTTTAAATTGGAGGGCAGATTTATATCATAAATTGGCTAGTTAGAAAATATTTAAGCTTATTCTGACGTTGGCCTACAATGCTCTTTGCACGTTTTTACTCGATACTATTGATTTTAGCAAAAGGAAATCATGAAGATTATTCAACATTACATGAAGAGCTACCTGCTTGGTGTTCTATAATTTTCATAAGTTTGTTTTCTTTGCCAAGGATGTCTGCTAAGGTATGTTGTTGTAACCAGCTCTGCTTTAAATTTTGACATCCTTTACGTCACATGAGTTATTATAGAGTGATAAGTTCTGAGAGCGCAAAAGGCATCTTTGATTGAAGGGGCCAAAATTTGGGGGGCTGTATCTAAGTAAACCCGCCTCCCCTTTACATAAAACCCTGTTTTATAAGAGGTGTTCCTCTTTAGGTATACGGACATGGTTTTGTTTCTCGCGTATTGCTTTACTTCCTAATTTCAAACTTACGAAGTGAAAAATTCGCATTGTAAAATATACTGCTTTAAAAATTATCGGCCATGCCCCTCACCCCCCAGTCACCATGACGTTAGATAATAAACCTTTTTAGTCAGGCTTCCTCAGCGCTTACTGGTAGGCTTCGTGACCCAAAAATGGCCCGGTGATAGCTGAAAGAGCAACCGGTTTGTTGTAGGTTATTATCTACTTCTTGTTTCTCGATTTAATTAGTTCCGATTCGTTTATAAGTGATATAATGTATAACAAAAACGGTCAGCGCCGTGGCTGGCTTTCGATGACGGGGGAGAGCACAAGTACATGGTATATGAGTTTTGTAACAATATTTGGAATTCTGTTTAGAAAGAGGACACTCTGTGTGCCCTATAAATGGCAGTCTGTACTCTGTAGTGATCTAAGTATGCGACTATACAATCATCTCCCAAAGTTCAGTCCCCCTCCCCCCTCGTTACGATCACAAATTAGGTGTGCAGTGACGAATTATGGGTGCAAGGGGCGTACCTCTCAATTATTTGGTGGACGAACATCTCTAATGTTAAACTAAATGAGCGATTTAACCATCAGGAGAGTTTAAATCTAACCGGATTTATGGAAGGTGTTTCCAAGCGGGGTCAAAGTCCAAATAGTTTTAAATATTTTTTGGGCAAAACGTGTTTGATATCTTTGTGTGTGCGTCAAAAATCTTTGATGGGGATCCTTTAAATTAAGTTCCACGTGCGCGCGAGCTTCAAACACTATCAACACCATCAGCTGTAGGCAGGGCAGACTGACTATTGTTTTATGATTCTAAGCATGGTGCAGTATTCCGGGGCGCGACAACGAGCCTTGAAGAAAGCGAGTATTTCTCCTGAGCCGCCCTTGCCTTTTGGTGTTATTGTAAAGTTTAAACTTTTGGTTCTCAAACTACAGCTGAATATAGGGGGCGTAGTAGCCATCCGCACCGGTAAGTGTGTCACCTTTCTCTCCCCTAGCCCTCTCCTCTCTCCCATTTCCACTTCCACAACTCCCCCTCTTCTTTTCCCTAAAGTTTAGTTTTTGTCGCAAAATTTGAAAGCCCTTGGATCCTTGCCCAAACCTGTTTGTTATCTACTTTACTTTAAGCAGGCCACTTACCTCTTTCAAAATTCAATTTTCACCGGATTACCTTAAGTAGAACAAAAAGCTCTTCTTTTCTTGTCTGTGTCAACAAGGCAACCAAGTTCTTCCCTTAGTAGGCCAACTTGTCCTTTTTTTGCTTACTTCTGAGATCTTCATCTTGAAATGTAGCATCAATCACTTAAGATGCTTCGAAATCGGTTTACATCGGAATACTTTAGCTTCTTGTAGGCATTTTGTGCCTTCCTTAAGTTAAGTTAATATTTTAGCGCCGTAGTTGTTTTCTATATGTTTTCAACGTTTGCTCATAATGTTAGAGTTTGGTATTTTTATTCAAGCGCAGTTTCTCATTTTTGCCCTAGACAACGCTCACAAAGTTGGCTCTCTAAGAGAGGTGGGGCCGTTTGGCCTTTCCCAAAATATCAAAGGGGGGAGGGGGCAGGTCACAAGTTTCACCATTCTCTGGAAATAATCCTAGAGTTGTATCCATTCAATTTTATATTATATTTGGTTATATTATATGCAAAATTGTTAGAGTTAGCTAAATTTAACTGACAGTGGCATTATATAATCTAAATTCTAGCTGAGAGAAGTAAATTGCCGCTAAGCCATTGGGTGGAGGAGTTTGTTCACTAAGGCCAGAAGACACAATTTTTGCGCGGTTCTGAAGTTATATCTTACAGAAGCCATTTTTGAGGAATACTTCAACGAACATACGTATGGACATACGTGCAAGAGTCATCCCATAGGTCCTACATTTCTGGTTTCCGATGCATTATGATATACTAATGTGAAAAATGTATATGCCGATAAGAATGTCAGGTGGGGCGGAATACGCTAGTGAATTCTCTCAAGGGTAAGACAACAGTTGTCCCCTCAGAGCACGTAACATCAGAAGTGCCATATTCATAAAAATCATTGGTTCCAAAACTCTCACCCCTTCCCCCATTGACTGCAGAGACTGCTTCTTGTAACTGCCGCCCAACATACTCATGTAAAAAATTGCAGAGCTTTAATTTAGCAATGGCGAGCTGAAAATTGAAGGTAGTAACTAATGTAGCACTTTAAGCAAGCGTTTATAATCAACAAATAAAGTTCTAATGTAAAGCAATAAATTTTCCCTTCATCTCTAACCTGATGATTATCCCTCGTCTTGTAACAGCGCCCCCTTGAATATTTCCAGCGCCCCCAAGGTAGCGGTAGCGCTTGGAAAACACTTTGGAAAACACTGATATAAATAGCCATATACTTGTTACTATTTATTCTACTACAGGTATTCAGCTTTCTTGGTAAAAAGGGCCTGGTACGTAATCAGTGTTATATTGGTTCTGGTCACCTGGGCTGCCCTAAGTAGTGTTGTGGAAGAACTCGGAGCAGCACCACTGCCAGATTTCTCTGTACCGTCTAAGGTATGTTGGAGCACCTACCCTTTATTGTATATATTGTTGTACATCGCGCCAATGGGCATCCAAGGGTGGTGATGGAGACGGTAAACTCCCCATATTGAGGTCTCTCCAGAAAGCTTTAACTCATTTTTAGCTACGAAGTATTTCTCACGAAAAGCATTCTCCTTTTGGTTTTCAGTTCTCTGCCCCCAAAAGTTCTTTTGGTCAGGTTGAACACTCCTTCCGTTAAAAGCTTTATGATTTATCCCAATTTGTACTTGTAAAACTAACGCCTTTTATTGCCCCTTTTCATTGCTACCACAAGACTTAGTTCTTTCGCTGATACCCGAGCGTTTCCCTTCTGCCACCTATGTTCGTAGTTAGTAGAAGTTGATTTCAAAGGCTTTCGTCGGAACACATCTAAAGCAGTTATCTTTACGTTTGAATTAAATCTTCTTTACTTTAAAACTATTAAAAAGGAAATCTTTGTTACATGTTTGCTCAAATTGCACGGTCTTGTTGCGTCATCCGAAGCGCCTGGATTAGAGCGTGGCGTGGCGTCACCTGAAGAGCCGAAATCTTGCCTATAAGAATACCAATCGACACTGTTTGAAGATAAACAAGCCTTACGTCAGGGGTTTAAAAATATGGTAGGCAATACATATTAGGACAAGCGGTAGATGTTTAAACAGAGAAACTAGAAACAAAGAAATGAACCAAAGTGTCTGATAATCACGAATACTCTTTGCCAAATGGATTAGTATGAATTTTATAGAAAGAACGGTTGAGTTTGTTTATTTTGGTCTGACGTGTTTTAACATAGCCTGACTTGTGGGGAACTCTACTCCATAAAAAGTGCGTAGAAGACTTCGTGCATAAGGAATAATTCTGATCCACTAGGAAGACTGCCTGTGAAATATATTGTAAAATAGCGTACGCTCCTTACTGAGCATCACTCTTCGGCTGGTTACATGTAAGTTTCATTGCGTTGCTTTTTGCAGAATAAGAAATCTTGCCCGTCGATGTCTCGACGCTCCAAGCTGTAATTGCGTACCATCAAAACCATCTTTATTATCATATTCATTAAAATCATCGTTACAGTCATCACCATCGTTATTTAATTTTCTTTATCATTAATATCATCCAAAATCATTATCGTGATTATTACCACTTGGATCGTCATCACCATCACTATCTTCATTATCTTCATGGTCTCCTTTATTACTATCATCATGATCATGATCATCATCATGATCATCATCACATCATCATCATCATCATCATCATCATCATCATCATCATTATCATCATCATCATTATCATCATCATCATTATCATCA
>JAAAKM020001292.1:0-14872 GCA_010016025.2 Alatinidae sp. Z8VKAUB7J3 | reverse complement strand
CATTTTAGTACCAATATACTATCCTGCCATCCTTTGTTATTGTCTATGACCCACCCTTAGTACCCAATGTACTATCCGGCAAAAACAAATCCGGGCCACGTACCCACCCGGCATAGGTGCAGGGTATTTGACAATGTGTCCCCCCCTGGTTACACACAATCTCATTAGCACGACTTTGAGTAACATCGTTCTTCTCTGTCCTGATGACAAATGTTTGATTAGTGCACCCTCCCATGGCGACAACTTCCTTGTCTTGGTCATAAACCCAGTAACTCGACTGCTTAAAAATGAGGGAGTTGCCTGTGAAAAACAAGACGTTGTCACATTTTTGAGTTCATCTTAACAGGCAGCTATCGCTGAGAAAACATCCAAAGACTTCATAGATTTATTGGCCACAATTGTCAGAAACCCCTAACTCAGTTCTGTTGGTGAAGTGAGATTCGTAATCAAAACGCGTCATTGTCAATTCTATTTTGAAATGTCAGCATAAGTAATAAAATTGTATTAAAATCTAGTATGGGCGCATAATTGTTCTCAGCTTGTGTTTAAAAGCCATCTCTAAGTTTCTCATTTGATACTTCATTGTTAATTGATTTTGCTGGGCTATTTTTCTCAATTCCGTGGGGTAAATCATTCCGCAAAATCTCGTACATTCCCTCGTTGTTTTTATTGTTTGTATAAAAATTCAAAGGGAATCCTATTGTTTAAACAAAAATCTCTTCCTATGGTAAGTGGTTTACTCCCAGAGTATATCCTTACCATTTATCTAGTGCCTCTTTTGCCTTGTTCCTATTTCCAATCCTCTGTCCAGTCATGCACATGAGTTTAAATAGCCTTCTAAGGTTGCATCAGTTGTAACACTGCCAGTGGCTTAGTGGTTTGAGATGATGCAAGACACTGGTCCAGACGGGGTCCAGATGGGGTTTCTTCTTAGTGCCATCAGTGATTCAGCATTTCAGCGTTTCAGCGTTTGACAAACAAAGTTCGACGCAAACGATCTGGAGTTTGCTCCATGGGCATTGATATTGTCAAAGTTGTTAACATATGGTGTTATTTGATGGCCCCTAGCGCGTTTCCCTTGACACTTTCCTGTGATGCTGAGGTTTTCAAGTGCCTCTTTCCAGTGAGGCTGAAGTTTTCAAGTGCCTCTTTCCAGTGAGGCTGAGGTTTTCAAGTGCCTCTTTCCGTTGAACCTGAACCTGAACGTAAACGTTTTCTTTTTTTTGTTCCGATTTGCTGGAGAACCTCCTCGTTTGCCATGCTGTCGACATATGAGATCAAAAGCATTCTACGGTAGAACCACATCTCAGAAGCAGCTAAGCTGCGACGGGTTTCGGCTGTCAAGTCCATGTGTCACAGCCATAGCGGCCGGTAGATCAGACAAAGGCCTTTAGTAAGCGAGGATTGAGCGGAATTGAAAGCCTCCAGTTGGTGGACATTAGGCGGAGTTTTTCAAAGGCATCTTTGGCTAGGCCTATTCTTCTTTTAATTTAAGGATTGGGTTCACAGATCGCTAAAGCCTACTACTCGTGGGCTTAATGAGTGACGTATGTTAATTGCGTTAGTAAACCCACCATCATGACTACGGTTGGGTAGATAACGCTCTTAACGTACTTGACGTCATTTCAGAGTTTAAAAATTGCTTGATAATTTCTTAAGGCATCTACTGTGTTTACCTTATTACGTCATATTAAGCCGCGTACGCAATCAAGCCGCATTAAATACAACCGCGCTTTAATTGAGCCGCACTTGACAAAAATTAGCATTTTAAGGGTTTAATTAGACTGCAGGAATCAACGGACAGTTTGAGATATAATGCTTTTTAAAAATACTCCTTTTTTCTCCTCAACGCCACTTATAAAATCTATTCAAATGGGTCCAATGACAGTTCCTCTTCGCTCCTAGCTTTCCTTACAATAAATTAAGCCGCATTTTAATAAGCCGCGCCATTTATTAAGCCGCGTTTCTTGAAGGTGCGGCCTAATTTAGTATGCGGCTTAATTTGACGTATTAAGGTAGTCCAGAACCCTTTGAATTTGACATTTCTTTCCTCTAGATAAGTTTTTCTCAAATATGAGAATCCGATTCCTCTCTTACCTGGCCAAGATTCTACCAATTCCACCCTATCAAAGATCATGGAATAGCCAAATAATGATATAGATACATTTGTATTATTTACAGTTCAATTCCACCCTAATATAATATGAAGGGGAAAAATACTTTAACGTCATATCATTTGTGAGAAAAATTAGTAAAAATGATGTATTAAGTATCTAGTTCCTAATCGCAAAACAAACACTTAAACTACAAAAATGTTTGACTTATTAAGGTCGAGAGAAGTCTTTTCAGTCTCTGCTTCTCAGTTTGTACCATCCAAGTTCTCCAGATGACAGAAAAATGCAAAAATTGCAACAATCAGCCATGTGGCCTCCGCAGCTGCAAAATGCCATCTTCCATCTTTTGCTCAAGTTCTTCACAAGGTTACTCGCGAAATCGTTACGGAACCGTTTATTCCAACAACGTGGAACAACTTCAAATCTCCGAGATCGAGGCCAAGTCAGCCCAAAGGCGCCAGATGACCTACTTTTTTTGGCCAACTTAAGAACAACTTGGGAACAACTTCACCTAGTTGTCCAGTAGGACGCGCGGACAATTGTGCCCAAAATTCCAAGTTGTCCTCAAGTTGGACAACTGAGTTGTCGACTTTGAGCCTTCACCAGTGCCAACCATTGGACCATCAGGCCCAAAAGCTAGGGCCGAGATTTTTAGTGTCAATCTTTTGCGAATTCTCCTCTACTCAGTGGGCATAGGGAAATTAATTCATTAATATTATGTTTCGGCTTTGAGCCTTCACCAGTGCCAGACATATACATATTCTCAGAAGAAATATTGCAATTATATATCATTGTCGAAGAGTGGAGCATTACCACAATAGCTTGCAATTTATTTCCGCTGACCGGATTCGAACCCACTACCCAACCAACTTTCTGGTTACTAAACCAACGTCTCAACCATTGGACCTCCAGTCTCAAAAGCTAAGGCGAAGACTTTTAGTGCCAATCTTTTGCGAATTCTCCTTCACTCATTGGGTATGGGAAAATTTATTCATTAATATTTATTATGTTTCGGCTTTGACCCTTTATATGTGTACAGCTGACAAAACTTTGTAGAATTGAACTAACGCAATTGATGAACATAATGGTGGCCTACGTGGCAGTGCTAAAGTCAACCAAGTGTTTAATCGCGTCACTCTGTTTTGATGGCAGATGAACACATTGTCTGGTTACCTGAAACTCGTAAACAAGTTTATAAGAGTATTCTAACCTAATTCCCACTACCTGAAGTGGTCGTCGCATCAATTTGCATTTCTCCCAAGCTAATTTATACTTGAAAATATTTAATCTGAATTTTATCGCAAATAGTGATGCTGATGATGATAATGCTGTTACTATAAAATGATGCTTTCACTCAGTGGGTATAGGGAAATTATTCATTAGTATTCATTATGCTTCGGCTTTGAGCCTTCATCAGGACCAGAAATATAGATATTATCAGCAGAAATATTATCAGCAGACATGTATAATTCTCAAAATATGGAAGCATCGGGAAATTAATTCATTAATATTTATTGTGTTTCGGCTTTGAGCCTTCGGATGTATATAGCTGACAAAAACTCAGTAGAATTGAACTAACGCAATTGACGAACATAACTCTAGCGTACGTGGCACAGCTAAAGTGCTTAGTTCCTCCGTGAATACTGGAATTAAGACAAAGTATACTGAACATCGCAATGTGCTTTACACGAACTTGTAAAGATTCTGAACGCTTTGTACTTCCTCCAATGGGCCTATATTCTAATTTAAACCGCCCCTCCTAAAAATCACCACCGCCACCAAATCGCAATCATTGAAACAAAAGTCAACCAAGTTTTTAACGCGTCTCTTTGTTTTCATGGCAGATGAACCGTTGCCTGATTACCTTAAAAGCGTAAACATGATCATATTGCCATTCTGACCGATTTCCCGCTACCTTAAGTGGTCATCACATCACTTTATTTGCATTTCTCCCAAGCTAATTTATACTTGAAAATATTTAACTTGACTTTTATCGCCAATAGTGATGCTGATGATGATAAGACTGTTTGGGGAGCCCCTTCGTTAAAAGGTATTATAAAAAAATCTGACTTCAACTTGAGGCAATGTCGATGAGAGGTTATCAAAAATGTTGTTCGAAGCACGTGTATCATCACTGAACTCTGACCTTTTAAAGAGCAGGATTTGAGGTTTTTTTTATTCTCATTGGTCAATTTTCTTCACATAGGATTTATTACGTATTTATTATATTCGCGAGATTCGAAATGCTAGGTGCTAAATGATTGGTCAATTTGTTCACGTGATCCTCGAACCCGAATGACAAGGTCTGATGCACATTAAATCGAGACATCATATAAATATCGAGACAAGTCTCATTTTGCACATACATTACTCTATGCATCGAATGTTAAGATTTCGAGGTATATTTTCGAAGTTTATACATCTCAAGATAAATCGATTTAAGTCGTCATACTAGTTCCAGTTGACTTTCGGATTTATATTGTAAGCCGAGCTTTGATATATTTATAATTTAGCAGAGGTTATTCATATCGTTGTAGAAGAAGCTATTTGTTATTGTTAAAACTTACAACATTCTCAGCAACTTCGAACTTTGAGAATAATGATTGTTTTCCACATAGTTTAAATCGAATTTTGCTTCTCGTTTTTCTTAACAGGTGAACTGATAAGTCTGCAACTATGGCGGGACGCGAACTGGCCGGTAATCTGTTTCCGCAGGTATGTTAACACCGTTCACTTAAGCACTTTACTTATTATTCCTTCCCACTGAAACTTTTTAAGACAGCAGTATTCTGCAGGTGATACAAGTTGTTCTTGCAATATGTAAATTTTCTATTTAGTTTTGTGATCTCGTTGATGTTTACAACGCAGTGTTTTCATTCATGCAAATGTAACCTTCAAAACTGAAAACAGAAGTAGACTAGGAACTTGTAAACAAAGCGACCTCCCGACTAAGCAATTCAAGTTACAGTTGTGTAGTATTACTACCTGATTCAAGTAACTTTAATCCAGGATATAACTTGTGTATAGATGAAAGTGCATCTTCATTTTAAAACTCTCGAGAGAAAAATTTGACTGGAATCCTTGCTATCGAGTTTCGTCGCTTAGTTAAACCACGTTGTGGCGATTCCCTGAGATTGGAATAAACGTCAGAAAGTTTAGCAATTGTGTTTCCATGTCCAGTATAGATTTTCAGTAACCACCCAGGCACACTAGTTACATTCTACATTTGATTCAAGTTGTTTTGCAGTATGTAAGGTTTCTGCTTAGTGCTGTGGTTTCGTTGATGTTTACGACGCGGTCTTCACCATTTATAATTTTCATTCATTCAACTCGGCTGTTCGATTCGCGAAACAAAGACTTTTCGCGCCGAATTTGAACATCGTCCGTTCCTACAGGCAATTATTTGACAATTGTGAGAAAACTGCAAAATATATTTTAAAACAAAAGCCACAGTCAGATTGCCAGGTAAATACTTTATAAGACACTGAAACATTAATATGGTTCCGGAATTTTCATCGATGCTTTAGTTTTGTAACCGCGACCACGCGGCTTCTTGAAATCCACAATGTTGAAGATCTCTGTTGGTAACGTAATAATCATTAGTACAAGTGCAACAAAACTTGATTTATCAAATCCTGGATTATCCTGAAATTTCCACTGATTTTACTCATATCTAACTTTATTAAGTCGAATGTACACTACGCAAAAGTATCTTTCAAAACTTAAGGTAGACGGGGAACCTGTAAACAAAGCGTCAAAACCTCCCGATTAGACAAAACTCTAATTATATTTCTGTCAAACTATTTCCTGACATAAGCAACCGAGGGTATCGCTTGTATGTAAGTCATAGTTTTCATAAATCTATGGTGGAAGTACATTTTCTTTGTGAAGCCCCGTCACAGAAAGCTTTGGCGGGAATCCTTGCGATAGTGTGCGTCTTCGCCTTAAGCCACGTGCAATTTTGTGTGTGAGATTGAAATAAATGTCGAAGACGGAGTAACTTTGTTTCCATGTCCAGCTTAGGTTTTCAGTGATGGATCAGGTACACTAGAGCGTGTCTCTGAAATCTACTGTATTGTTTCGATTTGTACAATAAATATGGCAATGGCGGAGAATGTGTAACAAACATTGTTTAAGGATCACTCAAGAAACGTTTGCTTGGGGTATGATCAACTTGAAAATCATGACAAGTTGCAAAATATTATCAATCATACTGTTTTTACTCCCTGTTGCATCTTGATTTTAGGATGAGAAATCGTCCAACACTCCTATATTTAGATCGTTTCGCATGGCAGGTTCGTAGATTTCCCCTTTGTTTACATACTCAACGACAATGATTGATGGTATCATAGAGGAGACATCTTTTCAACTCGCTGTTGTTTTCAGTGGCTCTTTGTCTGGATTTCAAAAGGAAATTTACACATGTCAGATTCTTATCAGTACCTAACACCCATTTGATGCTATAATACGAGACTAGTAAGCAATCTCATTTTAGTCTTTAGCATAGTACTGCTTTTCCTGATCTTAGTTAGTGAGACTATAGCACTCTTGGCAATTCCAAATCTCTACTGAATCATTTTTGGTGCTGAAAACGACCCCGAAGTATGTGATTTGCTTTACATTTTCAACTGGTTTGTTATTTAACAATATGTGTACGTTGTCTGTTCATTCCGCAAGTCCTAAAAAAATCACCAGGCTTGTTTTCCTGGCGTTAAAAAACAATCCAACTTTGGCAATTTCTGTTCTAACTCTATCTACGAGATATTGCAGTTCTTCTATACTGCCTGCAATTAAAACTACATCGTCTTCATATCTGAGATTGCCTATATTATATCCTCCTACACCTATGCTTCCCTAAAAAAAATATCCCAAGCCTTTCTCGTCATCATCTCAGGGTAAATATTGAACATATGCGGTGACAATATACATCTTTGTTTGACCCCTTTCTTTACCTTAAACCACTCAGTTGTGCCATAAGATTTTCTTACTGATGCTCTTTGTTGGTCATACAAGGCCATCAGCAGTTGTGTAATGTAAAGAAAATCCCATGTCCAGCATGGTCCTCCAAAGCACTTTATGAACTACTGTGTCAAACACTTTGTTGCAGTCAATAATGAACCATAAGAGGAGGGAATTTCCTCGTTCTCTGTTTTTTTCCAAATGATGATCTTTAAATTTAAGATTTGGTTTCTTGATAGGTAATCGATAAGAAAAAGCTATATATAAGGAATAGTAGAGAGCTCATATAAGGCAAGCATTTGCACAGCTGTTGTTTTGGCTTCTTGACCCCTGAATGCTATTAACCAATTAAGATTGCTTTGTAGATTGTCCAAACGAGGCGAGGACACTTACTACAGTCAAAATTGGTTCTCTAGATGCTTCTAAATTGATCCACTAAAATCTTTCAACTGGTTCATTGTTTATCAATATGCGTACGTTGTCTTAAGAAACAATCCAACCTTTTCAATTTCTATTCTGACTCTATCTATGAGACAATGCAGTTCTTCTATACTGCCTGCAATTAAAACTACATCGTCTTCATATCTGAGATAGCTTATATTACATCCTCCTACATTTATACTTCCCTCAAAAAGTATCCCAAGCCGTTCTCATCATCATCTCAGGGTAAATATTGAACATATGTAGGCCGGGTTCAAATTATTTTTTAACATTCCACTAAGGTGCCATTGGCCATTGTGTGTAAAGGGTTGTTTCGTGTTGATATGCTTATCTTGTTGTGAATGTGACTCAGTAACTGTCACAATCAATTTCTATTTTGATAAAGCTGAAAAGTGGTCACGGAAAAATTTGAAATTTGGCAAACATTGGGGAATGGCCCCATTTGCCCCCCTGTTCCCCCATCCCTGCTTCTACATATCATGCTTTTACGTTATAGCCTATTTTAGCTAGAGAGTCCATGCAAAAGGAGCAAGTATCATTTCTTGATGGATTTTTTTGGTAAGAGAACAATCAAAGCCCATTTTACGCATAATTAACGAACAATATTAACACATGTCCATTATGTACGTACCAGCGGCTTACGTAAAAAGCCAATGTTATCTTTCTTGTTTAGTTTTAATACGAGTTTACGAAGTGCGATGAATAATCTTTGAGTTCAGTTTACACACACATATATATATTGCTCTTTTCGATGGAGTCTAACATCCTTAATTCAACGTTTTTAAAGTTCTAATTTACAAGTAAAGCTACCCCATTCTTCTTTTGCAACAAAGTTGTGTTTTCTTAGGATAATTTTTGGCAGCTAAGTGATGACAGAGCTTAGTGTAAGCTTGGAAAGACTCTCTTCTCTATTAAAGACGTCTCTCTGCAGACAGACAAGTGAAGCATATACAGAATAATCATGTACGTTAATGTATAACTATTGGCATAACTGAAAGGAAGAAGCACGTATTCTGTACAATACTCCTTTTCATTGTATTCTGTGCTTTTATAGAGTTCTGATTACATTTTGGTAATAGAATATGAGATACAAGACAAATTCATCGTCCTACAATCTACCAATCATCTTTTCAACACAGGAACGCCTTCTCAGTATCAAGCTCTCTTACCAAATAATAATTCATCTTCCCACGAAGCAATAGTCTTTCAATCAACAAATCATCTTATCAACAAACCATCTTTCCACGGATAATTCATCTTCGCGTCAAGCAATAACTTTTTAGCCTATCAAATTGCCTTTCTACCAACAAGCTACATACCCAACAGTAACTATCATCCCAACAACCAATAATTTTCAAGGTCCTATCAATCATCTCAAAAGTCAAGATAAGTTATTTTCCAACAAGAGTCAATCTTACCATCAACCAAATATTTGAAAAGTTGGTCTGTGGTACAAAACTTGAATATTGCATTGAGTAACGGATTAATTTTGAAGAATGTTTTCGCCATACACTGATCACAGCAATCGTATGGAGTGAGAAATGAGAAAGCTCTGACCCAAAATATGGCCCTATGAAGTGCCCAGTATATTTGCAACTACCGTGGATTGGGAATGTTTCCTTGAGTTTT
The DNA here is from genome assembly GCA_010016025.2 of Alatinidae sp. Z8VKAUB7J3. Classification (NCBI taxonomy): domain Eukaryota; kingdom Metazoa; phylum Cnidaria; class Cubozoa; order Carybdeida; family Alatinidae; species Alatinidae sp. Z8VKAUB7J3. Next base: position 5,729 of record JAAAKM020001292.1, on the reverse strand, counting down.
GACAAAAGAATAAAATCAGCCTTGACCAACAGTTTTCCCACGGTACAACCTCGTGTTGTTTCTTCCACCCAAAAGCTGCTGTCTGTTTCTCCAAAAGACGTACCACCTGTCACACATAAACGTTTATTAGTTTATAAATTCAAGTGTCGCTGTGTGAGCGAATATATAGGTCGTGCGTCGCAGAGGTTACATGACAGAGTCGCGCGACATGTGGTGGCCTTCTATTTTAGTAGACGCAGTAAAGTTTCCAGAATTTTGCCGAATCGCGTAAACAAAGTCAAGTCAACAGATCCCAAAACAGACTCGGTAATAGGACCGCATTTGATTGAAAACCCATCATGTGCTGACGACTATCAAGAGGATTCGTTTAGGGTATTAACCAATGCCAGATCTCCTTTTCATCTTGTCGCTTTAGAAGCTGCATTTATCAAAACCAAGAAGCCGGTATTGTATCGGTAAAAAGAATTTTTCTACAGTTTACGCCGTTTTCAATAACACGAGTGGCAAAAAAGGTGCCCCTCTTGTGACCGTTATTTTCTAGGATCTTCTCGTTTCCTATAAATTCACCGTACTAGCTTTCTCAATTCACTCCATACGATTGCTGTGATCAGTGTATGGCGAAAACGATCAGCAAAATGAATCCGTTACTCAACCCAAAAATTTCTTATCCTATCAATCATCTTCCCACTGACCAGCCATCTCTCCATTAACAAATTCTGTCGCTATCAACAAAACATCTAACATTGCTGTATCTGTGTTTATACGATGGAAGAAGTGTGGCAGGCGTTATTATTGCTTTCCAAATTAGCTTACTTTCTTTACTATAATATTAGCTGGAAAACGACTTCCAATGTAAGTAAGAGTCATTATTAGCAATCTGAATGTTAGTTTTTGTTACTGCCTTCATACTTGTGAAATATGAAGCCTCGAAAAAAATCTTGCATCACAGTGATTCGGCATGGAATGTATAACGTCCAGACCCTATATAGAGATATTTTGGACAGCTTTCTTACACCAGGAAAGTGTTAAATATGCTAAGTTATGTTGCCTCTTGCATTTTGCACTCTACAGCTAAATCAAGCTGGATTGTTAGAAAGAGCTAATGATTGCCCCTTAAATGAGTTTCTGGGGCTGGAGGGGAAAATAGCATGTCCATGCAGCTATGCAGGATGTAAATTCATGGTAAGTCGTTGTTCTTCAGTAGGCCTACATTGTATACTCTTTATGTAAAATCATTATTGTAGCGAAAGGTTAATGGATAATCGTTTCCTGGTCTTTCAAGTAAACGGTGTTAATGGTCTTTTTAAGAAAGACTTTACATTACTCTGTTATGGGTGCAGACCCAACTTACTATAGACAGGTTCTTGTAACTCGGTAGGGTATGACAACGCTACAGTTAGGTGAATCTATGGTCAATACATAAATTAACAATGTGGAAGCAAAGAGAAACTCGCCAGAGTGTTGATGGAGATCAAATACCCTCCTGGAACTGAATCGACAACTGAATCACTGCAGAACGATGGCACTATAGGCAAATCTACAATTTGAAAGTTACTTACAAATATCTCCCACCCACGTAGGTGCATAATAGAACGTCATTGCCCTTATGCATTTCTTGCATTTTCCGTCATTCAGCTTTTTATATTGATAATATTAAATTAAAGGTTACTGCGATAACTACAAGGGTCTCATTACGAAGAAATGCGAATAATTCACAGATAAACAAATACGTTAAAGCTCCGGCGTCTAGTGATATTGGAACTTGTTCCTTGCCTTCTCATTCGGATGTATTGTTCGATTATATATGGTTTCTTTCAACTTGTTAGGGTCACCTATCAGAGCTACAAAGACATGCAGAGGCGTTAAAGCGTTTGGTGATGCTGTTACCAAAAAAGGGAGATGTAAAACCTGTACAATGCACGGAGAAAAGTGTCATGGAGAGCTCATTTGACATAAACAATTGTCGAAGATCACAAACGGATGGTATCGAACGTTCACATAAGAGACCGCCAGATATTATGACATCGGATAATGTGATAGCAATTAATAATCAGCTACCTCGATTTCTGAATAAAGTGGACATAGGTGAAAGGCATGCAAGGTGCAACGTGACAGCAGATTTCATAGGGCGTGACTTTACGTCAGGTTTGATTTCTACGCCTTCTTTAATGGTACCGACAGCGGTTTCCATGGAAAGAAGGTTGGATGATCTAGACAAGAAAATGGCCATGCTACATGTTGAATTGGCTGAGCTTAATAAAAAATCGCAAATATTGGAAGAAACGTCCTACAACGGTACGATGATATGGAAGATTGACGGAATAGATCGACGGAGATTTGATGCGACACTTGGCGAAATGTCTTCTCCGTACAGCCCTCCGTTCTACATTGGCCGCTTCGGGTACAAGATGTGCGCGCGTATATACCTGAATGGCGACGGAATGGGCAAAGGGAAGCACGTGTCGCTGTTCTTCACAGTTATGCGTGGCGAGTATGATGCACTGTTGCCGTGGCCATTTCAACAGAAAGTTACTTTCAAGATCTTTGATTTGGAGAGGACAAACCATATAATAGAGACGTTTCGTCCGGATCCACATTCGTCACGTTTCCGCCGCCCAACGAGCGACATGAATTTAGCATCGGGATGCCCGCAGTTTGTAGAGCAAACCAAGGTCTTTCGTGAGAATACACCGTACGTGAAGAACAACACAATGTTTGTTGAAATAGCTGTTGAAATGGGGGATTACGTTTAGAGAACACGAGCTGGATTCTTGTGGATCTTGACGTACTTCGTTAAACAGTACAAGTTATTTAATTTATGGTTAGTTGAACATACATAGAATGTTGAAAAACATTGTTTTTGTAAAGGTAAAGCTTCTTTTCAGGCCATAGATTCAATATGGTGGATTTTGCCATGGAGTTAAATTTGCATTTTTTAAAAGGGGAAATTTGTCGTCTGATTTTAAAGAATTACCTTAATTCCACGTTGTTTTTCTGATAACTGGGTGCATGTGGGTACAACCCCACAGTCTCGATGAAAGGTAAATCCCCGTTTTTCTTGTGGTGTCCAGGCCTACTGATTTGATGTTCTCTTGAGAAACAAAGAGTTTCGCATATCGAAAGGTAACTATATGTTGAGAGGTACATCTGGTTTTGGAAAACTGTCACATATGCTTTCTAAGGTTACTATCATCATACAGTATATTCCACTTAAAATGAGTTTGGTCGACAGTATGGTCTCGCTTATTATACCTGATGCTCGCTTTTACCTAAATTGCAGAAAATGTATGTATTCTTTTAGAATGACTTATTAGTTATTTTATTACTTACTTTACACAAATTCAATCTACTTTTCCTTTTACAGCTTAGAACGCGTGACCATTACAATTTGAAATTTCGTATTTTTTGTCCGAGTAGTGTTCTTCGATGCATAGCCAACCCCTTTTAGATCAAGTGCTGCCTAAGTGAAAGCTGTCTGTCTCCTTCTTTGCTGACGGACACCTGATATGCTTGAGTGCTTGATTAGAATACCTGACATTTTGGAAAGATGGTCTTAAAAAGGCGGAGAAAAACAATCCAGAGACTTGAAATTCAGCTCAGAACTCGTTTTTACCAGGCTCATGATTATTGCTTGGACAAGAGCATTTACTTGTTAAAAGAGAGGTCTCGCTATAACAGAGCCCTGTTATACGTGGATTCCCTCGAATATTAATATTTTAAGGGAGCATTCCCATTCATTTAATCAAGTTCTGACAAGCGCTTATGATTATTCAGGTGATGTTGGAGGTAGCCAGTGCGGTATTATTCTCGTAACACTTTCAGCAGCTGTCACTGTTCCCCGCTAAGGAATGCAAAAATGTTCGGTTGTGTATTAGAATTGATGAAGAAGGTTCCGATTATTCGATTTTTGTCTAGGTTATAAGAACGATTTAATTGTTGGTGTTCTATATTCTCATACTGTAGCTATTAGTATACAATTCACGTATTCTGGGTTGTACTATTGCCAAGCCATTTAAAGTTACTGATTAGATAGTTCCCCCTGCCTTGAAAACATGCCACATAAAGATCAAACGCGAAACAGTACCAACTTAACCACCTATGATGTGCAATTCACGTGACGCTTATACGTAGCATAATTGCGGCCTAAATACACATTCGCACACCGCTTATAAATTATGTATTATTTTTGACATTGATCTTTGATGGAGGTCTAAGGTTCGTGTTAACAAAGCAACTCCATATATTCAGGGATCTCAAGGGTGTTTGAGACTTCTTTTTCAGACAAATAGCGTGGTGGCATATGTGAAAGGATTCTGATTGCATTTCTCGCCCCCTCATCATGCTTTTGGCCTTCGTACGAAATAACATGTAATAGCAGTTTTGTTGGTCATTACTAAGAGGTTACCAAGATTTATTAACTGCGCAAGCAAATGTAGTTTTTTAAAACCTTTGTTCGCGTTTTCAGTACACATAGTTGATTATTTTTTATTGACTGATTGACGATTCCTTTTCTATCATATGTCCCATAATAAGTAAATAGTTCCTCGTAGAAAATTGCGTTGTACTTAAATCTTTTTTTACTTAATGTATGAAGGAACTGAAGGATTTTTATATTAATGAAATGGAGATATTGTGTATATATAAATGCATTTACGATGAAATGCAATTGATAATAAAATGGACTTGATAATACCTATTCTTGCCAAAGTTTCGTTCTTAAAATTTGTTTTCCTTCAATAGGATGTGAGTTTCAGTGGATGTACGTTATTATTTATCTTAAGTAGAAACAAACAGCATATGATAGACATGAAACATATTCTGAAACATCAAAGATTTAACAAGGATCGAGTTTAAGAACGACGACTGATTTCGTGTTGAAGTATTGGCTGAAATTCTGGTTTAGCAATGCTGAGGAGGACTGGAGTAAGTCTACGTTGGGGAGTAAAGACAGGAGGGCCACGGGTCTCAATGTGGTGGGTGATGGAGTGTCTCATTGTCGCACGATCGCGAGATGTCAGAAATTCTTGGAAAAGAAGAGATTGATATTGCGATGAAGTAAAGGATACAGCATAACTGATTTATTATGACAGTGCAGACAATGGTTCATGACTCAGTGATCAAGCCCCTGTTGGGGGAAATCCACTTTCACACCCAACGAAGCAAGAAAATCCGCACCAAAAATAGGAGAGAGCAAGTCAACAATGAAAAAGAACATGAGAAAGACCTGCGAAGACCAAGATCAAGAGTGATTTTTGAACATATGTAGTGATAGGTGAGTTTTTCACGGTCTCCAAAATAAATAGAGAAGGAGAGTGGTGTGATGAAAGAGGAAGAACTTCGACGTTGGCCCCCTGTATCTACAAGAAAGCGAGTAAGTGAATGCTTGTCTCTGACGGAAACAGAGACAGTTTGCTTTGCGTTTAGTCTCTGGCCAAATTGGTGGCCTTGGGAGAAAGTAAAGGAACAGGGGGGTGACCACATCCATGCATTATGACTGGTTTATAGTTTTGATTAGTGTTGTCCATTATCGATCCTTTCCGTAATCGTTTAATCGCCAGAAATTTTTTTAACGATTGATCGATTAATCGGTTGTTGTATACCCGGCGTCCCACGACCACGCCCATCCTGACAGGAGTCGGTTGGGTCTGCTCCCCCAATGGGAGGTGTATAATTCTCCTTTGTAAACAAAGATCACATAAAAAACTTATTAATTGTTGACGGACATATTT
>JAAAKM020001290.1:0-14873 GCA_010016025.2 Alatinidae sp. Z8VKAUB7J3 | reverse complement strand
AGGGCTCATCAGCTTCCTACAATATTTGTATCAGCCTAGAATGATTGTTTTAGGTAATATTGATATGATAGCATATAGTTTTTTTGTTCTATGCAACATTTAACGGGCGACACCGTTCTCGACGTCCTACGCACTAAAACGTAGGAGGAGGATCGTACCTCCAGCTACGCCCATCTTTGAACATGACGCATTTACGTTAAACCTGTAAGAGGATCATTATTACAATGTGTTATTATCATTTAATTACTGCGTAGGCAGAAATGATGAAAAATACTGTTCCATAAACACAATTAAGGTTTATTATTTTACGATTTGGGAGTTGTTATGGGTTATCGATTGAGTTATATGTGGTAGTCACAGACGCAGCAGGCCAGTTGTAAATGTATGATGTCAAAACATCAATAATAAATTGACCATATATTTTCAACAAGTACGCCTAATACAATAGTTATTCAACAGACAGACATGCAGAGTTTATTCGTCTTTAACAGTGGATATCAAATTTTCGGGGGAAGGGGGATTATTGTGGGGTAATTTTAAACTATATATCTCGGTCATACTTTCCACGCCCGTACTGAATCTGTAGCTTGTCATTCCTTACCTTACTTTAATTGAACAGAAAAAAAAACACACAAGTTATCTGGCTTGATAATACATAATCGGTAGTCGAAACCCTTCGTAGAGATTTAGCATGACTGAAACCACATCGGGCTGCTGATAAAACTAGTTGTAGTGCAGTAACGCGCCTTTCAACAGACGTTGTCAATATGTGCTATCGTTAGTCACTCAGACTCGATCTCGAGTTCCAAAAATAACAAGTTTGAAGCAGCATGATCAATGAATCGGGTAAGTCACGTTACCACCCCAGCATTAGTTAGGCCTACTGTCTTTGGCAAAAAGTAAGATTTTACCAAAATCTCCCGTCTATTTCTACCTTTTGTCGACCAAAATGTCAATCTTAGGATCTTCCCCGAATGGAGAAACAATAAAACACTTCAAAAGAGGACTCTGTCACAATGGAACCACTTGTCCTTACCTGGTGATACGTCCAAGCTTGCCTTTGAAATATTCCTGTTCCTGGAGTTCTTCTGTTACCGGGGCTCCGTTGGGTCATACGTTAAGTAAACTCATCCAGAAACTATTTGATATCTGTCATCGAAATTTTGGAGTCTCGTTCCTGCACTACTCGTCAAGAATTACAGGGCAGAAATAATACCAGACATAAAATCACGAATCCTGTATACACGAATTCAGAATTAAAATAAACTAGCATGTGAAAATGTATCTCTCTGATTGAAAATTCAACTCGGTGTCAGTTGAGGTATGATAGCATCTACCTAAAATCTGATGTTTGTCCCTATGATCAGACAAAGCTGCACGGGGAAAGGCGGTAGGCTGCGTATGCCTGTGAACGTTTTAGATGCATGTTGCTGAGGTAACTGATTACGATCCTTATTGTTGGTGGCAATTTATGACAAATTATCAGATCATTGTTCCAAAAATAATCGACGGGGGCTCGTCTAAGTGAGTAATGATGCCGGTACAATCGTATTGTCTGATTGCCTATCGTATTTGTTCACAGATCAATACAAAAGTAAATTCCGTTCTTCTCCTGATTTTAATCTCCCCGAGATAGGATTTTCCGAAGGCTTAATCTTTTCTTTCAAGGGCACACAAACGTTCCTGAGAAAAGCTGTGCAAATCCTTTCGACTCAAAAAAGAATATGTGCCAAGGAATAACCCTAGGTGTGATATTTTGCGAGTCAGCAAAATAACACTTCTTTACAAACAGTGAGGGGTGCCAGAAGAGAAGTAGAGAAGAGCAAAGAAGTCTTATTTTGCTGATTGCGATAATAAGCTTGGAATTGTTACCCTCTCACATTTCTCGAAGTGTAAATTTTCGTTTCAATCAAAATATTTAAGTTTACTCCACAGGGGCCGCAGGGAGGGGTGCCAAAAGGAGCCATAAGCCTACTAAAAATTTCGAAAACAATATATTGATACAATGTGAGTCTCAGAATCGTAAGTTGTGAGTAGTAGATGAAGAAATACAGAAGAAATATAATCAGTTTGTTATGTAAATAGCAGAGCGCCATTCATACAACAGGTTTTCAGCTTAATAGGCTGGGATGCCCTCCCACCCTCGATGTTTTAGCCTGTTCAACTCTTCAATCCGAGATACCTTCTGCGGCCTGTGCTACGTAGTGGGTGATTTCAAGTTACAAATTTAAGATGTAAGCAGAGAAAAATCACTTTGAAATTTTAGTTCAATGCAGTTTATACAATGTTTCCTCTGGTATTAATTTTCCCTCTCGCCTGTCCGCACTAAAATTTTATCGGGATCAACATGGGCTTGAAACAAAACAATTTTTAATACTAGAAGAGGCATGTTGGTCGCAGTACAGGGTTGTGCTTTGTTGATAATCAAATTTTGCACCTCCAAGTTGACTTTAGACAACGTCAATCCTCAGACTGAGAAAGCAGGTATAAAGGTTTACTAATCAAACAGGTTCAAAGCTAAAAGAACTAAGGGCGGGAACTTGTCACCTCCTTTGATATAACAAAGTAAATCTAAAGCAACCCATTCTATATCAGCCTCACAAACTCAAGGCCGCTAGTGGCATATTTTCAAAGTTGGTTAATGTTTCCGCAATCAGAGAAAACCATTCTAGTAGGTTTTTGTATCAAAACATACTGTCTCTTGAAACTGGGATTATAGTTGAGAGGGGAGAGTGATACAGCAGTTAACATCTCCATTTCGGTTATCCTGTGTTAAACACTTACTCCGGGGCGTTCTTTATCATATCTAAGGGGGGGGGGGGGGATAATCCAGTCTCTTCTGAGCAGATGCGCACGCTTCTCGTAACAATAAACTATAAATGACGGGGGAATGGTCGTACGTAAATTTATAGAGAGAAATAGAAATGCTGAAAATTGAGAGAATCGTCGGCTTGCGAAATTTCTTTATGATTAATTATTTTATTCTACCTGTTTCTATTTTTTATGCAATCCTGAAATTTAGCTTGTGCTGACGGCATGTGATAATTGGTGCTTTTAACTTGTCTACTCATTTGCTGTCCCTTATCTGGTTTGTCTGTGAGAGTGACGTATAACCATTCCTGATAGACATTGTGAACTACGCATCATAACATGTTTAGCAATTAGAACCTCATTTCTGGGATTTGCTGCATACAGATGAGACAAAATTCAATTGCCAAGGTTATTAACGCAAGCTTGCAAAACAGAGCCCTGGTCAAAAAAGGGTGCCCTTGGTTACGTGGTAGCAACAACATGTTTGATACAATGTTTTTTAAAACAGCTGACAAAGCTTTTACCTATACTTGAGCAATGATTTTGTAAACAACTTGGTGAGTTTTTAGCTTAATATAGTATCCATAGGTGATGAAAGCTCGACCGGCAGGGGTAAAAGATGTTTAAATACTGGACTGACTGCGTTCTTTCTAACGTACAACCTGGTGCGTTGGCACTTTAAGCCTCCCATACGTTTCCGCTCTGGGTGCGCCTTGCAGTGGGCAATGGTGATTTTTGCGTTTCACGACATTTTCTCCTTTTAAGGTCCTTCTGAATGCTATAGCTCCTCTGATTCAAAATGCTATTTGAAGGCCTACACATAACCCAAGAACGTTCATCATACACGTATTCTAAGCCCTATCACCTCCTACCTATCGAAAAGTAAACTGCTCCCTAGAAACCCTGAACACTAGTGTTGGTTATTTTCATTGTGTTGGTGGAGATACTTGACATATCGTATCGTTTCATATGAAATTTTGTACGCCTTCTGTTGGAAGAGGTTCCTCTCTCACCAGTGCCTATTTTAGGGGGGTACCGCCTGTGCCACGGCACAGAGCCCCGCACCTAAGATGGAAATTTGGGGGGCCCGCACAGCTCAGTGAAGCCCAAAAAAAAATTTGACCTATTTTTACAAGGACTAAAATTAGGGCCCCCAAATCACGTTATGGCACAGGGTCCCCTTGCCGAAAACCTGCACTGTCCCTCACCTCCGATAGCAGTGTTTTGAAAGTTGAGGTGAAAATAGAAGGATAATTTTATTTTAAACAATTTACTAGAGAAAAAAACCGATTGATAATTGATTATCATAGTCCAAAAGAGGTATTGAAGCTACATAACGTGATCTGAATAGTTATCAAATTAAAAATTCAACTTTACTTTAAAATAAAACATCCAACTGTACTTTCAGCAAATTTGACATCACCCTGTTATCGCGTGCGTCGATATTCCCAGCCAATTCATCTACTAAAGTAACTCACATTGGCCATTTAAGGTTTCCTTACAGCCACTGCTGGCTCAACGGATGTTTCGATACCATGAGTCTACAGAAAGGTATTTCAGTTGCGGTGATTATTCCCATAACGGTGCGTACTGTAGATTCATCACACACTCATGTCTACGATCCCATGGTTTCCCACCTACGCAAAATCAAATCCAAAACTGTGTACCCCTAGATCTTTCATTCCTTGCTATTTCCTCCGAGGTCTTCCTTAAAATGGTCTGAATTATTGTCGAGGATAAATTAACGTTCTTGCATCAACTTAAATATTATTGTCTCATAATGTATAATTTGGAATACATTGTTGTGATTCAATTACTCCCGATGGGACATCTGACGTCTTAGCTGCCCATCCTACGCAAGGCCGGCGACGTTGCACAAACTTGACGTCATTTGTCACTTGCGGGGGATCGAGGTTTCCCTTCTAATCTATTTTTAGCTTATAACAATATTCTGATCTTTCCATCTGTTTATGAATCAGTGATGTGAAAATCTTAAGATAGGCTTTCATTCCGTCTTCATCAACAAGCTGTCCGTAGTGATTTTAGTTGTATACGCTACTTTCGCGGCTTTGGATATTACGACCTCTCCCTATCATCGCGGTACAAAGTTGGTTACAGAAGTAATAACGCAACCTATAGTATCCTTGCTTTGCCTGGTCTTGATTCTTCGAAACAAGTAATAAACGCGTACCACATGGCAAGGTGATGCTATTATTACCATCAGTTTTTCAAGTTGATTTTGAAGTCTTAACGTTCCAAAGAATTTATCAAAGTAATGATAGAATATCACATGTATTTTAAGGAAATTATGTACACGGTCTTTACATCAGTCATCTTCCTATTCTGGAACATCACCTTAATACCGTAACTATCTTTGCTTCATCTCCCACACTAAATGCTTCAGCACTACCCCTATAGCAAAATGCATGATTCTACTGTAGGAAGTAAATTGAAGAGATACAGGGCCTTAGAGAAGTTTTGATTTAAACTGTTAAATCGTCGTTATCAGAATGGCCCAATCTTGGATAGTGGTAGTGGCGTCGTATGAAGTGAGGGGGGTCCTTGGTTCGATTCTTGCCAGCGCCAAAGTATTGCCTTTCCTATAATATATAAGTATTTTTAGTTATTATATCGGTTTATTGCGCCTTTTGAAAATTTGTTTTCAAGTGATACTGGAGAAATAGCAAAAAATGTCACATGCGGGATCGGAACCTGGGAAACATTCACTAAGGATATGTGCTCCACCAATTAATTATGATTGTCCCACCCAAAAATTCCAAAATTCGACAAAAGGTGAATATAAATAGAATAAGGAATTATATAGTCATACTGGTTATATAGCATACTATATTTGGCGTATAGATCATAGGGTTATGTATGATTTGCAGCGTAATTCAAACTCAAGCAAAGACAAAGAAACAAACAGACAAAATTTGTGATTTAAATGGTGAGGTAAAAAAGGCAGCGCAGCAATTTTGTTGCTTAGAGCAACTTCATATTTCACACTTTATTGCCTTTCTTATATCTCAATACAGATATTTTGCTACCAAAGCATGCAGATTTGATGAAAAATATCATAAAAGTAATGTTTGGATGGATCCAAAAAGGGTTCCTGCACTCTATGCATCATTGCTACCCCTGTCCCAAAATGCGTGATTTCATTGTAGAAAAGAAATTAAAAGGGCAGGAGAATTAGTGAAATTTTATTGAATTCTTTAAATTTTTCTTGAAAATATGGTACGCAGTCGGGTAATGGTAGTGTCCCTATCTGATGTTCCAGGGGTATCTGGTTCGATTCTTGCCAGCAGCACTCCATTCCCTTTCCTTTAGTTTCTACTTAAGCACAAATATTGAATTAGTTTCTTGCACATTGAGACGTTTTGTTTTGAAGTCATATGAGAGAAATAGCAAAAATGTCACATACGAGATACAAAGGTGGGAATATTTACTTTGGAATTTGATAACTTAAGCATTTTTATTTTGTAAAGTTCAAAATGTGTAACTATATAAACAATAAGTGAAAATCCTGTTGTTCTGTTAAATGTTTCTTATACCAAGCAAACTGATTCCACACCAAAAGCATAACTTGCGTTACTTATCCTTACGACGTCCTCAATTGACGCATAGTTATAACTGCCCACTGACAGTGTGAGATTTCGCATGGTACCCATTTGTTAAGTGGATATCTTTGAAACCATTAAACAAGTTTATGAAAAATTGTGATGTATGTTCAGAAGAAAACAAAGACGACAAAATTTGATGAACACAGAACAATAAGCCTCGTAGTTTATGCATTGAGTATAATCCGCCAGTTGTTGTTTTGAAGCTGTAAGCACATTTTCATAAACCTTTAGCCAGGATATTACAGAACGAAGCTCATTTTTCTCTTTTCCCCTCCCCACTTGATTTCATCGCTATTCGAAGAAATCTTCTCACGCAGTGCAAAGTCATGTAAGTTTAGTTAATTATCATGCAGCGTACCCCCATGAATGATTTGCTATAGCATTTCATAGAACTTGCTTCCACTTTAATCCCGGATGGTGAGAACCACTTGCGGACTTTGGATGATTTGACATCTCTTCTTCTAGACACAGACCAACAATTATAGGAATATTCTGTTATCGCAAGAGTTCTTCTTTAAAGCGCACTTCTAAACAACAACATTTCATTTTGACTTGATTGTTTGTACTTTATGCTAACCTGTGTTATATCCCTAGTTATAAAGTAAGCTAGGCCCAACTCACAGTTCCCAGTGTTTCGTCCCCTTTTCAAAACAATAGCCAATTGAGAATGCCAGACACGTACTGACAAAATCTGCCTGTCAGAAAGGCTTAAATACGGAAAACATGGGCCATTGCAAATTGTTATATCTGCCCTTATTCCATGTAAAAACCGTATATGATTGAAACGAATAACTGAAATGAGACCTACTCTTCACCTCTCTTTGAGTTTAATAACGTTGGAAAGAGGAAGAGCGTTTAAGCCTCTTATCCCGCATATTATAAGCCTACATAATAATCACATATTTCACATAGGCCTACAATTGCGTGAACAGAAACTTAAAGGTTGTAGACAAAAAAGTGTTTTTACTACCTTGCTTTTTACTCAAAGAGCGACAATTTATTGTTAGCGGTGGGTCAATTATCAAAACAACTCGAAACACAGAGGTACTTGTCGTTCGTTACAGGCGCACTGGACGTGGCATACAGACAAATATTCTCAAGTAAACCTTGGTCGTTTACGGCACGGATGGGCGACACCCGGCCCGCGGGCCAGATCCGGCCAAATAATTTAGGTCCACTATTTCAGTCATATCAAAATACATTCTCTCAAGCATTTTCTGTAAGTTAGAAAAAATAGTAGCAGGCGCGCTGTTCGTGGGAAAATCGCTACACGCACAAAACTGTCAAGCGAGGGTGACTGTGTGGAAGACCTTATGATCAGCGAACCTGATATTACGGTGAGAATACTCCCTTGTAACTAATGTGAGAATCAATTTACCCCTAGTGCACAATAACGAGTCAATAGAGAAAATTAATATGATTCCTGACATTTTCAAAACTTTGAGCGTAAGGTTACAAGGTTTTGAAAAGTACCAATCCCAAAACCTTCAACCTAATCATCTCGACTTTGTTGTAAGAAAATAGTGGGAAACAGAGATAATCGGATAGAAATATAATCTACACTAAGGATTTAACAATGTAATGAAACTAGTTACCATCAATTTTAATCCATAGTTTAGAATATAGTTCGGATCTTCAATTTCATGAAATTGTAACATTTTCTGACCATTTCACGCCATTTCAGTAGAGGTGATTCTTAGTTATATTAGTTTATAGTAAATGAGACTGTCAAATTAGAGCAACCAGTGTCTGGCAGAAAGTTTTTAAAGCTTTTCTACCGCTAAAAACCGTACTTTCACCGACAACATGTAACTTCACGAATTCCTAAGCGCACGTTAGAAGCACAGATCGTTTGTTTGAATGACATAGAACTTTTTTACTATAACTTACATTATTCTAAAGTGACAACTTAAACTTAAACCAAGGAATGTTATCATTTTTATAGGTGATATTTAAGTACATATTGTTCGTACAATGACACTGACCTTTCAAAATTTTGTAACACCTTTCCAGGTTCTGAAGTGAGCCGACTGAAAACTGCCACATTATCAGTAAGAAGTAGTTCAAATTTCTTGTGACGAACCCCTCAACCCTATTGAATAACAAGAAATCTCTTTTCTGGAAAACCATTTCCTATTGATATGTTCATCGGGTCTTTTAATCTTTTGCACGTGATTTTAACACGTCATAAATTTTATTGACTCTCTATGGTTTTTTATCTTCATCTAACTGTCAGGTAACGCCTTGCCAATTGTATGTGGCCTTGTGACTACCGATCACGTGCATTATTCATGCAAAAGATACTCTGGCTTCTTTCTTCGTAACGCATACACAAGTGTGTTAAAAGGTCTGGGAGTTAATTAAGCATATCAGCTGCAGATTATATTATTTTTGCAAAACGTTTTACCAAACTTTCGATGTTTTTGATCTTTAAGGCTATTCGTTGGCACATTTTTCTCTAACATTTTGACTTAAATCGTATTTTATGTAACAACCATTTCTCAGCAAGCATCGGCACCATAACAGGAGTGCGGTAAGCTAAAAATTTAACATTGGCAGGATTCTAATGCCGCTCACACTGTTATAAACTACATCAACATTACTTATTGGTAATTTATGTCAGGTAAGATGTGTACTACTCTATTCGAGTTATAAAAAAAGAAAAAAATTTAAATTATTTGCTATATCATATGCTATAATTGACTAAAGGTCTTACAAAAGACAACAAATACCTAAAAAACAACTGAATTCGAATTTGAGGAGAATATTGAGTAGGCAACCGTTTCTGTTACGAGACAAAAAAATTGTTCGTCATCCCTGACAAATCCAGTTTTATGAAGATATGAAGGCGAGAAATTCTCCCTTTACTATAGATTAAAGTAACAAAATTGCAATAAAGCAATTGAATGATGTCTGTCTCTTGATAGATGCCATTTGGGTACCAGTACGTGTGCAATTTCGTTGATAAGCAACGGACCTTCCAACATTTACGCATTTTGCGTGCTTTTCACGCATGAAACTTTGCAGTTTATTTTTAAGCATGTTAGAGAAAATAAATTGTTAATAAGGAAAGGTCTTTTTTAGCCCAATTTAACACTCAAGACATTTTACGGATGTCATTTAAGTGTTAAAGTAATTAGAGTAAACTTTAACAATATAGTTTGCCTTCCATTGGCAAACATATGTAGAAGGGAACCTTGAAAGTTTGTTTCTGACTTATATTCTGCTTTTTAGTATTTCAATAGGTCCTCTATATGAGTTTCTGCGGCCAGAGGTTTAGAATAACTTATCTATCTCTTAAGGAATCGGCTAGATGCCTCGGAAGACTGACTAACCAAAACCCTTTAATAAAATTATCCTGTTACAGTAGTCACTTTTGCTTTGCTATATGGCATTTTCTGACAAAACAATGTCGAGGAACTTTTTCAACTTTCTCTGCACGGCTTCTTACCGCCTTGAAGTTCGGTTTGCATATGAGTAAGGAAGTTAACAACACCTCTGTGGTGATGGAGTAGAAACTCGTCCTCATCGTGTCTTGCCTTCCTGTAAATAGATGCAGACATATTTAACATATTCTCGCGCATTTTTTTCTTACAAAAGTTGACAGGTGTGGACTCCTATAGATCTGAAAGAAACATTCTATTTTTAAAATTTTCACAGAAAGGACTACGCTGCATATTTCACACTTCGCGTCTCATAGATCTGAAAGGATCATTGTGTTCAAATATGCACAGGAAGGAGTACGCTGCCATTGGTAATGTACAATTATGGAAGTGATGTAGTGACATATTTTACAGTTCGCGTCTCATAGATCTGAAAGGAACATTGTGTTCAAAATATGCACATGAGAGAGTACGCAGCCATTGGTAATGTACAATTATGGAAGTGATGTTGTGACATATTTCACTAAAGAGGCTGATACAGCATTTATTTCTGTAGAAAGTATCTGCCTCTGATGCTTTTCTTATAAATATCAACACTTTTCTCGAGTATCGGATAATCATTGGAGAAATTTAATGGCATCTGGAAATATGTCATAAGATGAGGGGAGTCTTAGATTCTCAGAAGGTGGTGATCAAAATAGACGATATACCTCAAGAAATTGAACTGAATATTCTTACCATCATGAACGGAGTATTACATGCACGCACTAATAAAACAATAAGAGGAACTACTTCTAATTAACATAAAACCACAGGGAGTCAAGCTGTTATTACTACTTCAACAAAGAATACAGTCGTTCTAAACTTTTGATAGTGTGCCAAATTCAGAAAAAGAGGTAAAGTTTATATTCTGGAAACTTCGTCTGTACTGTTTTCGTATTGGACAGTGATTAAATCGGGGAACAGCAGGAAATAGTTCCCCTATTTCATCTTTGGCGTAGAATGTTTTCCCAATTTCTATTTGGAGCCTTAGTTTTGCTAAACGATAGAAGTAAAGGTTAGCTAATTGTGATGCTAAATGTTCAGTTAAACGCCAAATGTGGAAATTTTATTGACAACGTTTTGTCTAAATAGACTTCTTCAGGTCACTACTGAAAAGTGGCTAAACGTATGGACCTGAAGAAGTCTGTTAGACGAAACGTTGTCAATAAAGTTTCCACATTTGGCGTTTTACTTACCATAACTTGTCGGCGGACTATTCACCTTTCACTCCTGCTAATGCTCCCTCTCAGTTTACTTATTTTACCTAATAAAATCTCTGGTTACAGATGTGCTTTGATTAATTTTGTTAAAAAAAGCTTTCTACCAATCGTTTTGATGTATCAATGTTAACTTGCATGATTTTTAAATCAGAAAGCGGTCAAATTTGTTGCTGACGTCTTGATCATTACCTTGTTATAAAAATGGTAAAACATGAGAGCCTTGCACTGAACAACAGTGTATTGTGGCAATATGTAATATGGGTTTTTATGTTGGCAACTTTGACTACAATTTAAATGTTTGTAGCTTTTACCTTAACCCTCCCACTTTCTACTAGTTCCTCATCATTCTAAAATATGTCTAATTAGCTCCTTGCTCGCTTCGCTTGACGTAAAATCCATGAGAAGAATAGATTAGTTCTGGTAATTGGCAAAACATGTTAAGATGTATTAATCGTCGTGCGAATTTATTAATCCTTTTCATTCCAACAGGTTTAATGGTCATCCGTCATTGGAAATATCTCTTTGCTAAAGCAAGGGAGGGGACAAAGCATAGCATTTACGAGTGCAAATAGTGGCATTGTAAACGAACACTCAATCCTATATGTCCGGTATGCACCCCTAAATGCAGTTAGCAGTAAGCTAAAACCTGAGCGCAGATTTTGCTCTGTCGTTAGATTTGGTTCTGCGGCGACAGTCAACGTATTTGGTCTAAAATGGCTGAAAATATGTAACAGTTTCTGTCTAAGTAGGTAACCGAAACGTTTTGTGAGACACAGCTTTTGCTTAGTACTGTATTGAGTAGGGCCTTCTTATCAAGTAAAGAAATCCTTTGCCACTTTCATATTAAAATGAGCTATTGCTTCCTGAATAATATGCTTTTACTCAAAGAGATTATTGAACTGGTCTAAAACCTCACAAAAATCTTAAGTAACAGATCAGCGTCGCCAAGGCTCTTAGCCGGAAACTGATCAGAGTAAATCGTCCAAACGAGTTTGACAAGATATGTTTAGTTGAATACGAAGGATGAGTACAAAATCAGGACTTTAGAAATTCGGGTGTAGTCAGTCACCTGATCACCAACATTAACTTTTGTACCTCTGAGAATTGTGTGAACAATGCTAACTGATTGTTATTATCAATGATTTTCTTCTTCGTGTCAGTCTGAAGATGTCAATAAAATGACAAAAATATTTACATGAACAACGAAATTATTCTTCATTATGCATTGTTGGCACTTAATTCACATATCAGATATGTTTGCTTCAAAATTGCTTTAAATGGGTTGAGAAACATGGGAAAACTTCGAATTTGAAAATCAATTCAGTTTTGTACTTATCTTATGCCGCGACAGGTTGAAGCATGGGTTTGTCTCAAATTTGCAGTGAACAGTACTAACTTGCAAGTACCTTCTCATCGCTGTTCCCTGCGTGTTTAGGATAGCGGATAGATATAGCTACCTTTTAACATAGAATACTACTTTATAAATGATACAATGCTTGCTTTCCCCTTGACTACTTGATTACGCTGCCGTTAAGTTTATGTTGACCCCTGAGAGAAAATGGAAAAAAAGTAAACGTAGAGGCAAGAATAAGGTATTAAATGGTTTGTCCCTTTATTATGGAAGTTATTTATACGTTTTCCTATATTGACCACACTTCTACGCCGACTTTGGGCAATTGTGAGTCTACTTTCAATAATGTCCAAGGCCTATTCAATTATAGTTCACATATGATGACAGCGAATTTCTGGTGTCTTTTTCTAAGATACTCTGCTCTAGCAGTTATGTGTAATCTGCAGTCAGTTTTATTGATATCTCAATATAGACCTACACATTCAAAATTTAGGTTCTGAAAAACTGAATTATTTTGAGATACTCTTATTTTTTCATAAACTGATAACAAACGGTGCAAGAACATATAAGCCTAAGTATAAATTGTTTCAAATGGCATTCTTTTTATTTTAGTGGTTTAGTCTGCTCCTTCAAATGTTCAAAAAGAGAGCTCTGATATTGTTGGACAATATTTTCTCTCGTTGCAGGATGAAAAATGGCGTAGTTCCTTATGTGTATAAGCCAAAGAAGACTCATCTCATTTCTGTCCGCCACAACGTGTGACCACTCCCTTTCCCCTACTGGTCCAATTCTTAACAATCAACGCAACTTCAATTACAATCTCGATTCCTACTATTTCATTACAAATAACACCAAACATATATAAATACACTAATAAAAATGACTGCCCAACAAAAAATGCCCACGAATATTGCGGATTGCAACCTCATGGGATCGGACCTAGTCTCAGCCTCGTTCTGATGCGAACTTTGGCAATGGTATAGTAAAATCCAGTGTTTCGTCCCGTGACCTACTTTGCACCTAAGTAACATGTTTATTGCTACATTCCATCTGAGCTAATTAAAATTCGTAGGAAAATTATAGCAGATACCTCTCCTGCAACGGGATCGATTAACGCATTTTGTGAACAAAAATTTCAGTAATAAGAAAAATTCCGCAGCAAATGCATCTAAAGCTCCTTCCAAGGGTAATAATAACGCTGATTTTAGCTTTGTCTGGACATCGTAGGACCATGCAATACTTGAAAAGGTATAGGTAAATATTGCAAATGTTCCTTTACTTTTCGGAACAGGGGTGGGGTAAACACATCAAAATTACGGACTGAAAGATAAACAAACGTTTCTATTTAATGCGATCTTAAGAAAAGATTTCGCATCTTTTGATAATTATAAATTGACACACGACCATCTTTCCTCTCGTTCTTCATGGGATGAGTGCTTGCTTTGTTCTCTTTGCCAATAAAAACCGTAACTTTGTGAAATTATGAAGTTGTCGAGTTATTACAACAATGGATTTCGGTTCAGACAATCATCTCCGTCTTCTCCACAACTCAAACATGAACTAACTATATTACAGTAATTAACCGATTTACGTAGCGTACACAGGAGCCGATATTCGCATGTACAATATCACAGATGCTACTTCTACGCTTCGTAGCACGGTAGAGAAGATTGATTTTTTATCTTTGCAAAGCCACCATCTTTTATTCTATGCTGTATGTCCTGCATTATAGAAACGCTTCTTCCCTTTCTTTTTGTCTGTCTAGTCTGAGCCTTCCACTCTTTCTGTCTGAGTACAAATTGAGCTGAATCTTCTCTGTCTCTAAGGTTCTTTGAAGTTTCTAAATTTTCCCCTTTACAAGAATATTCTTCTGGTGGTTCTCAACTTCGAGTTTCAGAATCAGAACGTCGTAGATCTACTTCGGTCATGATCAAATTCATTCTACGGTTATGAAAATTTCCTGAGTGAACCCTTCTGACTTTAAAGTTTAAGAAAAATAGACATACCATTTATTACTGCAATAAGAAAAACTAAGGCTTGTTCAAATAGCTTGATGTACTTTCTACAGTTGTAGCGCAATAATTGATCAGGAGTTTAATTAAATGGATAACTCAATAATTCCAACAGCAACATTGTAAGTTTCTTCACAAAGGGCAGCTACACAACTCAATACGCGTCTCTACAATTCAGAAACGCAAAAACAACAACCCCTACTAAACGTAACACTCTTACCTAAAGAAGAGTTTTGTAAAAATGTATTTGTTAACCTTCAACTTTCGAAAAGAACACCAGAGAAATAGAAAATATGTCACCACCGGGGATCAAACCCGTGACCCACGCTCTCGCCGCTTGTGCTCTACCAACTGAGGTAGGTCACTATGATAATGTTGAAATTTTAGAGGATAATTCCTCATTCTAAGGTGAGAGAATCTATTGATTAATA
>JAAAKM020001286.1:0-14878 GCA_010016025.2 Alatinidae sp. Z8VKAUB7J3 | reverse complement strand
CGGTCCTACATAGTGTGAGCGACAAAGCAAAGTGGTAAACGCAATCACGTGGAAGCATCGAGACTGCGAAAACCATAACGACGTTCCCCTGGCTGATTCGCTTACCCTAATCAAATTTCCATCATCTCACACCGTGGTAGTTAATAGTACACTCAATACTACAATAGTGCCCCCAGACACCAGAATACTATTTGGTTTCTACTGTACTTGTGCTCGTCCATAAAACAACACTGGCCACATGTAACATTTTAGCGTCCTTATTTAAGTTCCGCTGCCGCTACTTGAATACTGAATTCAACTCATTAAAAACAGCCTTATCTAAGGCAATATTTTTGAATATCTCATTTACACACCTGTTGTATGATAGTATCTGATGGCCCAGATACATGTACACTTTTAAACATTCATGACACTTTTTCCATCGATGAATAAATAGCACCCTTGCTATATGATTCATGTGGACATTAAGCTACTCTCGAGTGCCAAATAATCGTACCCCCCCGCCACACACACACTTATTAATTTTTTGAAATTTATAATCTCCCCGCTCCGTATTAGGACCCCCACCGTTTATTAATTTCAAGGAATTTTTTCCCAATACTCAAAATGTAAATGATATCTAAAAACACTTTCATAAGTTCCCATGCAATATTTGACTATTTCCATTAATCGATTACAGGAATTAGGGACTCGTATCCGAGTTGTGGCCGTCATCATTCAAGTGACGTCCCTCAGCTCCATTTCCCACAAAACTTTCAGCTGATTCACCTCCCATTAAACATCTGCAGGTCCTGGCATCATCGTTAGATCTCAGTTGTCAAGCACTTCTAGTGTTTTCAATTTTTCCGCTGATGTCGCTACACATAAGTAGCTAGGTTATGGCATTTCTCACCAGCTTAGAGCTGCCAACTAGTACACTCAGATCCAATATCACCTGTTTGGAAAGCACTTTGATCCATGTATTGACGAGATTATCTCGCCTTGGAATATGCGCAGTTCTTCAACTGTAATGACAGACACTGTTCCCAGTGATTATCCTGACAGCGCGCGCATAATCTTCGAATACATTTCAAGACAGCTTGTATATAGGAAACATAATACGTCCTCTTTTCATGCCGAGTTCATCTTCTTGAGACAATGCTGTCGTTATACGGAGGATAATGTTCTTGTGGTCCTGCTCTTGCAAGTTTTCCATCTCGATGTTTTACTTGTTTATTGCTGA
The DNA here is from genome assembly GCA_010016025.2 of Alatinidae sp. Z8VKAUB7J3. Taxonomy (NCBI): domain Eukaryota; kingdom Metazoa; phylum Cnidaria; class Cubozoa; order Carybdeida; family Alatinidae; species Alatinidae sp. Z8VKAUB7J3. The sequence continues at coordinate 13,656 of JAAAKM020001286.1, read as the reverse complement.
TATTTAATTATTGAAAGTTGTTTCTGCACGTTAGAATACAGAAATGAATGCTATGTTATAGCTCTTTGTACCTTATTTTGCTCTCAAGTCTCCGCTTCTCTCGAGTTTTAAAATTTGTAACATTTGTAACATTCACTACATTTAAATCTTCGTTCCTTGATTAATGAATCTCTACGGTGGTGAAGTTAGTAAGTAGTTTAAACGAGAGTGTGTATCATTAGGTGACACCGCAAGTGAACTGACCCATGTTAAAGGCTGTAATGGGCTATTGGGGATAGCATTTCGACTACCTTCAGCTTGAAACTGTTCTCAAAAAGATGGGACGGTTTGGTGGAACGGGTAGGCTACAAGGAACCTGGAAGGCAACATTTAAGTCTCTCTGGCTTCTCAAATCTTCAGTGGATCGATAGGACATGACGAATGCCGTCACTGCCGCAACAAAACAAGCTAGTGAAGGCATTAACATGGCAACATAGGACGGAAACTTCACTCATAGCTCAATCTATAATATCTCCCTACGGTCTCTACACAGTTGCTTGTTCCTCAACAACACAATGACTAATTTTAGGGGATATTTGCATCGTGTACAAGCACCCCTTAAAGCTGATACTGGATGCAGTTAAACTCTTTTAATTGGATGATAATTTATCCTGGGATATGAGAGCTAGATATAATTATTTGGTATGCTTTGACCTGAATAAACCCATCCATCTAAAACCTCTGTGTACAGGAAGTTGGAAAGCTGTTGGTTACTTTGTGAATAAGCTGTGTTGTCTTCGGGTTCCGTTATGTTATCAAATCGACTAAAAACAATTCTCCCTAATTTGTGCCTTTCACGTTTAAATCCAGGACCGTTCACAGTTTCATTGAGGAATAATGCTTTCCTGATAATACTTAAAAAGTTTTCTTTGGTCCTGCTCACCCGTTCTAAGTCCTCAATTCTCAGTTGTTAAATAACGCAACGATAAAACACTTGCAAGATATTTAGTGTGTAAATTTTAATTGTCTGCTCTGCTTCGGCAATTAAATGGTTTAAATCTTCGCCTTAAAAATTGGTGTAATTTGTACCACACCTTGGTCAATCTTACTCGTGGCAGCTTTGGGTCGGTCTTGGATCCCAACTCGAATCATAATTGACTCTGAATAGAATATATTTTCAGAGAAATAATTTTTTTGACTCCTGCTTTTTCAGGTAGCAGCTGAAAGCGACGTTGTCATATCCTGCCCATAATTTGAATATCGTACCAGTTGAACAAGGCCATCAAACTGGTAATTCCTCGTACAAAAGTTTACAATGCACCGTAGGATAAATACTCATGCAGTATCAGCACGTCCAGTTAAACGCTTAATGAAAAACAAGCGTACAATCAGCATTATGATTATCCATGTTCGTAGTGAACGATGCATTGCATACGACGGCTGTTAGTTCTGCACTGGTCACCATAACAACTGAGGGCGTGTAGTTTTGGGTTCCCGCTGTGCGATGAGACTTGCTCACAGTCCAATTTGAGTTTTCTTAAAGACATGATCAAGGTCTAATCCAGTGGCAGCTGCCGAAGCATAGATTGTAGTCTGCTAATTCACTTGATGCATTGTCTAAGGTTGATGTTAGAAATGTAAAACAGCAGATAAGTTTATCAAGTTTTAAGAATGGGGAGTTGATCGCAGAAGTCAACTCGGCTTAGCTGAGGGAAAGCGCGGCCGAAATCATACTTCACAGCATACAGACCAGTCAATCAGTCACCCTTACCTCCAAGTTCCAGTTGACTGGAAGCGAGACTGGAGGCGCGACTGTCCACTGTTGATCACGAGCTCGTGGTGAGAATTATTTTTATTATGTAGGTAGACAATTTCGTTGATCTTTTCTAACTCACATCTTGGCTTCTTTACCGTTAAATGTTATTGGCAGCTGCTATTCTGAGTATTTATGATCATTTTAACATACCCGCTTGATTGTGCTAAATATATTTTTTCTTGAAATGTATTTCAAAGATTAACTTTTTGAAATTATTATGACATAGCAAGCCAACGATGAGCCTCAACTTTCCTTGACTAAACGTAATTATCTTGCACCTCATGCCTTCTTCACAATATAGAGAATAGTTGTTGAGCTACTAAATTTTTCTTTTTACTACATCATAGGCCTACAGTCCACAGTAGCTTAGTGTCAGTTGTGCTCTAGTGATGACCGTTACATGGTCAAGTAGCCTTCTTCCACGAGCGACACTCTTGTTGTGTGTTATATTCAATGGTAGTTATAAGTAGTTCATTTCGCTCTCGCTCAGTAGAATTGGTAAAGGTTTAAGTTCTTTTCTGTTGTACTTAGCGACGGGTAAATTTCGGAATATTGGAAATAAATGTTACTTTATAAGTAACTAGTAACTGCATCTTAACTACTCATACATATGATAGTACTAACTGTATTCGAAGTCAGTAATAAAGCGAATGGATATATTTGAAATTCCTGAGGTAGACTTACGCAAAGGAATGTTGTCTTCGACGTTAACCTTGAGCCGAGTATGTTAATGAAAATAATGATTGAATGAACCTGAAGCTTATCTGATGATTAATAGAGTAATGACAATAAATGCCCATATAAATAAACTTATTACTAACTCACTAACAACCACGGACTCTTAACTTACCAACTAAGTGACCTACCAAACAAACTGTACTAAACTGACTAACGACTATCTACGTAGCCAACTAACTAATTAACTTACCAACCAATTTCCTAACTGAACTGAACTAAACTGAACTAGGCAACTAAGCTAACTATCTAGTTAGCAAATTAACTAATTAACTAACTATATAACTTCCTAACTAGATATACTATCTAACTAAACAAACTCACTAATTAGTAACTCAACTAATTAACTAACGGATTAATTAAACAACTTACTAACTAGTTAAGAAACTAATTAATCAAACTAAATTAACGGAGTAAACCAACTATCCCGTTGGCAAACTAACATCCTGATTGATTAACTAAACATGACAACTTAACTAACTAAGCAAACTCACTAAACTATCTTATTAGCTAAGTAAGGAAGTTATTAATTAACTTATCCTGCTAATTAACTAAACAACCAACTTGCTAAGTAACTAACTAGCTAGCTAACTGAATGACTAACTTGATAACGACAACACCCAACTTCCTAACTAAGTAACTTAACCTGGTAACTTAACCATTTACAATCGTGGACAAAAGTAGTGTAAACTTGTACTAGATCTCGATGAAATGGCCGGAATCATGGAAGACACTTAGGAAAGGAAAGGGGTTCCCGTTTGTGGTATTACACGCTATCTGCCCCTTTCCTCCTATGAACAGTGAGGTGTGACATGCAAGTCACCGAAACGAAGATTTTCAAAATTCATTGTCAGTCGGATGGGGGTGAGGCCAGTTTTCATTGATTTTTGACCGAGACTGTAGGTACCTATCTGATTGATAAATTAACTGGCTAATTAACTATACTAACTAAACCAGATAGTTAAGTTACTAACTAAGAAACTAATTAACCAACCAAACAATTAACTAACTAATCAACCAGAACACTAAGTAAAGAATCTCTGCCTTAATAGCTAAGTAAATACTTTAGAAAGAAAGTTTCTAGGAAAGTTTCTACTAAGAAAATTTGTTCTAAGAAGGGTTCTAGGAAAGTTGCTACTAAGAAAGTTTCTAGGAAAGTTTCTACTAAGAATGTTTCTAGGAAAGTTTCTACTAAGAAAGTTTCTTGGAAAGTTTCCACTAAGAATGTTTCTACTTACCTAACCAACTAAGTGACTCACTTAGTTGCTATTAATAAATGTCTTTAGTAATTGAGTAGCTCCTAACCACTCACTACTAACTACCAGCAAACTATCAATCTAACCACTAATAAACCACTAACCACCAGTTCTAAACGAGAAGCATACTAACTTGCTCACTGAATGCCATCTGACTTGCTTACTACATACTACCTAGCTTGGGCTAAGAATAGAATGGTTTTACCATTTGACAAGAATATTTTCTAAAATTTATTAATTTCCTTCGGCGGTATTGAAAAGTTCTAAAACATTATTACGTAAGAAATATTGAAAGCATTGCATTTTTTGTTGTTTTCGTATTAATTGATAAGCAGATTAGTCGATCCTCCAATGTCGCTGTCAAGAACAGTTTAGTAAGATATTCCAATAGTAATTAGTATCCATCGTGATATGTCTTGTGTTTTGTTAGTTGGTTCAACATTGTTTACAAGTGTGCTAAAAAAATGTGGAAAATATTTTGCTCCAGTTTGTGCCATTGTTATAGGGAGAGGTAACTGGCGAATATTAAGATTGCTTAGTAGGCAATAGTTCTGTACTACCCCACATAAGATTAACAGTTTATCACTTTACTGCCCCTCTTAGAAGTTTGCTGGAAAGTAATCAAGTTTCGTTAAATTGTGCTTGAATCACCGCATTTGTGAGATTTTCCAAGTTATCCCTCAAAGTGAATTTCTTGGCACAGATGTGAATGCCTGGTCGTATTTTTGAAAATTTATTTAATGCTTTTGTACCATCGCAAGTGATTTTTCTTTAGATTTGTAAATTCAGCACTGACTTTTTTTCTAGTGTTTGACGATGTTTTTTTTAAAATATGAGTTCCTTATTACTTAAAATAATAATTTGAAAGTAACTAATGCCCTGACTGAAGGTCTGAATTCAACGACAGACAAAGATCTACAAAACAACATGTTGCTTTTAAAGAGAGATGAACACTTATTAAATATCGACTTTACGGGATATGCACCTAGTGTACAGTTTGTGTAAAAGAGTTCTTCGTATCGCCTTTTTTTACATTTCTTTCTCCATTCGGTTCCTCAATTTCTTTATCTTCTAGTTCTTCATTGTCTCTTCTCATTCCCTTTCGTAAACGTCCATCCTCATTCCCAATTTGCATTTTCCCCTTCTTTCCACCCCTCTTTTCTAATTTTTCTCTTCTGCCCCTTTCCTTCTCCCATCCTTTTTCCCCTCCCGTCCTCGTACCCCTTTACGTTCTCCTGCTCTTTCTTCTCTTTCGCCTGCCAACTGTTATACTTCTCCAACTGCTTCCATTTATAGCCATTTCCTCCCCTTGCGCCGCCTCTTTCGCCGGTAGTTCCAAGAGACAGCAATTCAAACTGTTATGTAATGACACGTTGGTGATGTATTTGTTATGCACGTTGGGGTGAAATACTTATTGCATACATGTTCTTATATATGGCACAGCGTCAATAATGTGTGTTTCGTGGCCCTATAACCCAGAGCCTACTTGTAGTTAAACCCTTATTCCTCTTGCCCGTTGATTCTTCTTCTTTTCTTCTTCTTAATCTTCTTCTTCTTCTTCTTCTTCTTCTTCTTCATCATCATCGTAATTTTTTCCTCTTCCTCTTCTTCTTCTTCTTCATCATAATTTTTCCTCTTCTTCTTCTTCTTCTTCATCATCATCACAATTTCTTCTTTAGTTTCTTATGCATCATCTATTTCTTCGTCTGTAGACAGAGTGCCCTACAGCTAAAACTTGCTTTTTTCAACAGCAACATTTTCCCTTAATAATCAACAACTGCTGCATATTGCCTGTACTCCTTATTTTCCTTGAAAATTCCGTTTGTTGTACTTCTATTTCACCATCGTAACAGCCAGTAATTATCAATTTTACATTATTTTTAGGATTTTGAGACACCATTGTTGCGTGGATCCAGAAGAAAGCACACTCAATGTGTCAAACTATTATTGGAGAAAGGGGCAGACATTACAGTAACAGACAAGGTGAGCAAATAAACTATTCTTGAGAGTTTAGTTGATTGCCGTAACAGTTATTTATTTAATTTCAAGGTTTAAATGGACGTGTTTAAGGGATGAAGGAAGGGATCATTTGCTTCTCATACTTTGATTGTTGCGTTAAAAGTTTCCCACATTTTATGTTAATGAGGGCAGAGTTAGCCCAAAATGCCCGCCCAATTCGTTTTTTAAACCTGGCCAAGTGGATGTAAAAACGGAGGAAATGGTGACACTTCATGCTTTACCCCAATGCAGTAATGCGATATTTGAAGGTCCACACACCTGCCTTTCCTTGTATTAATTTTAATACGTTGAGCAGAAGTGATTAGGGCAAGATCGCGTAACAACATCAACATCTGCTCTGTTTATGAAGCTAACATCAACAGTTTTGCTAGCTGATGTAAACAATTTCTTACGAACCCAATCTCATTCACAAAGATAATTTAGCCCTGTATCAACATTACAGACGGCACTATGCTCAAATACGCCGAGAGCATTCAACTAGTTCTTAATTGTATAACGAAAAGATGCCCTATGTGTCTGGAAGGAGAACAATTGCGGTTTGATTCTGCCTAAATGGCGTTCGGGGCACACTTAAGTGGGTAACTCCATATCTGCACAGATTATTTCAGTTATAACATTATTTGAGTAGCGTCAATCTCAACCCATATCTTTAAGCATGATGACTATTTAGTGTCGTTATTTGCAAAGCACAACAATCACAATGCGATTAAATACTGGCATCCAAATAGGTCAGTAAAAGACCTGGAATGTACTCCATCTTTTGTGTATTTTTTGGCGATTTTTAGCAAGAGAACAAGGGATGGTGATTATTAGTCGACAGATTGTTCCACTCAGCTTTGTTTTGAACTCAAAGCGTGGCGATTCCTGTAAATGACTCTCTCTTCTTCGGATAGAGGCTCTGTTTGATTGTTTGTTTGTATATATGTTTGTTTTAAGACTTTTGCTTTCTGATTGCGTGGGCGATATGATCAATATAGTTTATCCCTGATCGAAAGCTGGAAAGTCGTTCTTTATATCAGGCTGACTAGACTCGAAGACTGAGGGAATGTTGGCAGTCTGGATGTAACATTGCTAAAGCAGGTCTTGAAACATGGGGAGGTGGTCACATTGCTGTACGAAGGAAAGGACTATATCGCTGTGGACAGCAAGTAATTGTCAACGGAAAATATTGGAAAACGTTTATTGCAATATACTGGAAAACGCCTAATTTTGACATTTGAAGAGGTTTGAAATGCACTATGGAGAAGAATATTATTATATCATTCGAGAGGAGGGGCAGATCACCAAGGCGCACCTAAGCTCCAGGCCTAATACCATAGATAACTGAAATGCATGCAAAATTTGCTACGCTAACAGGACACTTGTCAAAACCTGAATATACATAATGGGTTACGTTGACAATAAATAGAATCTGGAAGCGAACGAGAGTTCGCCGAAAAATGTGAAGGAGACCCTTAATTAGTTCGTACGTTCTTCCCTGTCAAGGTAGACACGTCACAGGTGTAGAACAGGTGAGAGCATACATAGGTGACCTGCATGTGTAGATGCATCTGTATTCGTACGTACATGCACACATACACAGCTAGACAATTTTACAGGCACATATCGAATATCTGTTCTGGCCGTAGTATCTTAACAGTAATTTAGTTGAATTCAAGATTCGTGTACAACAGAAGGATTGGGGCAGTATTTTATTTACTTGGTGCACAGCAACGTATTTCATCACTTCCGTTGATTTAGTGCCCAGAAGTATCGAGGCATGGCACTCCTTTGCCAACACGGATCACGTCAGATTCCTAATAGGACATTCATGCATACTCCCTGAAGCCTTAACCCGACTCCGACTCTACTGAATTACATTAGTATTTAAATTTGTTATGTTTCAGAAAGGGGACACCTCATTACATATTGCAGTACGCAATAAGTACGCCGGCCTGTGCGAAGTACTTCTGAGAGACCCAAAGAACTCCCGGCTTCTCTACAAGCCCAACAGAGCCGGTGAAACGCCTTACAGTATCGACTGCACTCTCAAGCTTAGTGTCCTTTCCTCCATCTTTGGAAGCAGTAAGTAAATCATGTTCTTTTATACTCTCGAGTGCCAAATAATCGTACCCCCCCCGGTTTTAAATTTTTTGAAATTTATAACCCCCCGATCCTTATTAGGACCCCACCGTTTATTAATTTGAAGGAATTTTCCCAGTACTCAAAATGTAAATAATGTCTGAAAACACTTGAATAACTTCCCATGCAACATTTGACCCTGAAACAGTTGCTAATTAGTCGATTAGTACGATTCTTGTCCTCATGTTTGTCATCCTTATTTAAAACTTTCACAAAATTGAGACTTGAGTTTCGACCCCCCGTTTATTAACTTTAGACCGTTATTACCCCATTTATTTAGACCCCCCCTCCCTTTTATTTGGCACTCCTGAGTATTGCATTGATGGCTGGCAAAGCAGCAGGTTTTGCTTCCCAAACCGAGTACATTCTCATGTGCAGCCTTGTAAATATACATTATAGATACAATCCGTATATAATTGATAGAGGGGACCAGAAAGGGGTTTCTTTGATTAGAGGGGGTCTGTAATTATATAGATCTCTAATTTCCAGAACAAAGAGCATATGGAGTTTCAAGAAAAAGTTTGAAAATAAATTTGTACATAGTTTACACCATACGTTTTCATCGCTGAATCGCAAGTGAAGCGGGAGCGTCAAACTAGTAACACTTTTCTGAAAGATAACTTCAAGATTTGAAACAGTGGTACTCGCATTTTGGGATTAACATTGAGAGTAAAATATCAATTGGACCAAAAGCATGTACTCTACCAGAATACGCCTTTTTGCAAACTTCATGTGGTTTTCTCTTTTATGTAACAAAAAATTGCCCCTTTACAATGCTTTTATGTCTTCTTTGAAATATCTGCCTTTCTTATATAAATATAGAAGGGGTCTGTAATCAATTCAGGGCACAAAAATTAAAGCGGGTCTTTAATTATAGAGAGTCTATAATTACTTGACATGAATCAAAAGTGGGGTCTATTATTGAAGGGGGTCTATAATTACTTGACATGACGCAAAAGGGGAGTCTATAATTGGAGGGGTCTATAATTAGAAAAACACGGTAACTTAGTAGTCTTCGATGTCACAAAATGACCCCAATATTTGTTCTTTAAAAACCGTAACATGATGTAAAACTCCGCAGATTGGTTTCGTAACGGACGATTTATTGATCCTATATTCTGACGTACATGTGCAACCTTAGTTGTAACCGTATAGTCTTATCAGATGTTCAATTGTTGTGGTTCTTGTTATGATTGTGATAATGATTATGATTGTGATTGTGATTATGATTATGATTGTAATTGTGATTATGATTGTGATTATGATTGTAATTATGATTGTGATTGTGATTATGATTGTAATTATGATTGTGATTGTGATTGTGATTTTGATTATGTTTATGATTAAGATTTCGATTTTGATTATGAATATAATTAAGATCATGATTGTGAATGTGATTATGATTGTGAATTTTAGTATGATTATAAATGAAGATACTACCATATATATGTTCAGTATTTTTGCAGTATGCGCAACAGTAGCAACCGAATTTTTAATGCTATTTTATTACGTTTAGTACTATTAGTGCTATTTATTCTTTGACATTATTACCTTTTATTGTCGTGATTTTATTAAGAAACTATCAATGACCATATTAATGCCTGAAGCCAATTTTAAGCTGTGGGTTTACAATATTCCTTACTTTCGCAACCGTCTTCATAATGCTGTCACCATCTGCTTATGTCACGTAGTTTTCTACTCGTAATTGCCACATGTTTCACGGTTATATTTGCATTAATGTAGTTTCCCCAGTGTTAATTGTTCTGTTATAGTCAAAGTACGACTAACACTTTGTTATAATACATATGCTGACAGCTACCTTGAAAATGTCCCTCCTCAGGCGCACGATACTGATTTAGTGCCGCACCACCGCTCCTAGCATCTTACTTTGTGACAAGCACACGCAAAGAAATAAATTTCTGTAGATGGTTGTGTTGGGCTTCCGAGATTATAGTTTTGGTTAGTGCAAGAACCATTTAAGCATTGCTATCTCTTGATAAAGATGGAATTCGGTTATCTTATTTATGGATGCAATAATTATTTATTTGTGGTTACAATAAATGTAAACGCATGTTTGCTTGCATCTCCTAGATAAAGTCTTATTTGTGTCAATAAGACACTTACCTAAGCACCGTTTAATACTTCACCTAAGTGTGAATTGGTTTGCTGACCTTTTTATCTGGATTTACCCCTAAATGTTATGCTATGAGAACAATTTACCATAATATAATCATCCCCGAATGAACCAATAAAGTATGGCGGGCTCTTTAAAAAGATGGAATTCTTTAAACTTATTTATTGTTAAGATAATTATTTATTTATGGTTACAATAAAAGTAAACGCTCATTTGCTTGTATCTCTCAGATGAATACTTTTTGTGTTAATATGACACTAACTTATGTACCATTTGGAACTTAAGCTAAGTTTGAATAAGTCTGCTTCCATATTTATCTGAGCATGTCTCTACTTGTTCCGCTTTGAGAACAATAATTTTCCTAAAGTAGTCACTCCAGAGTATGTGCAATCAATGCGTTGCTACCTCTTCAAAATAATGGAATTCGATTAGCTTATTTATGGTTACGATAATTACTTATTTATGGTTATGATCAAAGTAAACACTCATTTGCTTGTATCTCTCAGATGAATACTTTTTGTGTTAATATGACACGAACCAATGGCACCGTTTGGTACTTCAGCTACATTTGAATAAGTCTGCTTACTATTTCTTCTAAATTTTCCTTTTTGAGAACATTTTTTGTGAAAATATTTATCGAAATAGTGCTATGCTGTACATATACTGTCAGTAATACCAATCGAAGTCCATTCTCCCTTACCTTGTACGATACAATAGTTTGTTGAGGTCTTTCAATCGTTACATTATAGCATTTGAACGATACAGAGTGTCATTACCAATAGATAAAATGTACTATGCTTAAGAAGGTAAAAAAGTGGCCAGGCGTTAGCCATGTATTTTCTGATTAAGCTTATTTCTCTGCTTCCGCTAGAAGTGCAAAATGCGGGACATGAATGACCGCATCCCGCAGAGGAACGGCTCAAGACCGCGATGTAATTAACTTGGGTTTTCATCTACATATTTCAAACCACTCGAAAAGGCTGGTGTGAAGGATACCAACTGATGCTCAGACTAGCTCAGACATACTTAGTTACCGTGTGAATATTTTACGAAGTCGTTCAAATTGACCGTTTTTGTAGCTCATTTCAGAAGCAACCTAATTCTGCGTATGTTTCTGTGATATAATCAACTATCAACTTGCGAGATGCGTCAACATCTCAGATGAATAATCGGGACATGCTATCGCACTCGATAGATCAACTGGAGTTTACGTGTTTTTATCATTGTATCAATTATTTAAAGGCTGTATTTTCCCCTAAAACCAGATTCACTGTCATGTCTCAGATACGACGTGTAGTGATAGTTTGTTGTAACTTTGATCAAATAAAGTATTAGAACCTGCATTAATTTGGACTGGAAGCCTTCTGGTGGAGTAACTCATATTAACATGAATAGTAAACGTACCTGATGTATAGTTGTCTCAAAATTTTGCCTCTTATCAGATTGAAAGCGGTATGTCGGTTCAGATTTTACAGCAGTTTCGACTAACATGGCATATGGTATTATTTCAGTGTTATGTACGTATGTTATCGTATATCGTGCCTTTTTGCTCGTTGTATATCGTCCAGTAAACATCTCACCATGCTCTTATAGTTATGATTGCCATTTTTATCTTACGAAACTGATATCATACATTGGTAAAGATCCTTATCAAGTGAACATTTTTAATTATCGGTTTATCGATGTTCTTTATCGTAGTGAAGTAAAGCCTTGTTTTTATCGTACACCCTTTGACAGCGTTTATTAATTGATCTTTGTCAATTTGCAATTTTTATCGTATAAATTTATCGTATTTTTTATCATAAAGTTGCATGATATTGTCACAACATTCATACGTAACCATAATTAATTACACTGCGTTGACTCACAAGGGTACTATTTTGGCATGTGGTAGGTATGAAGGCATTTGTATAATCTACTCTAACATGAATTATTGCAGTGGCTATTTAGAGTGTATTGTTATTCTATAAATCAAAATTTTGTTTCACAGACGATAATCCCTCAATAACTATTTGGCGACAGTACTTTAAATTAATGCCTCAAAGAATTGGTTTCCGGTTCGTACCTATTACTGCCTGTTTGGAAATTAACATTAACAAGTTTTGGGAAGGAACAGTTCGCATTTTTGAGATGCATATTTTGTGAGAGGCAGAACGAAACTCCGTCAGAGTTAAATGCCCCTCTTAAATAATGCCTTGAGCCTTTACACTCATTTGGGTCGAAATGGTTAACGCAAGGCATTGATTCATTACATCGGTTAAACCGTAAGACGTCTTCTGGCGAGTTTCCATTAACGTTAGTCTTCGGCAAGACTTCACAAATGCATAAGCATCCATTAAGCAGCAGCCATGGCTTTTCGTGTCGTGTAACAAGCTTCTAAGAAACTTAAACTGACACGTTTGGGAGGCCAGTCACATATCAGAAGAATCAAGGTTTGAATTAAGGAACTTTATCGTAAACATATAAAACACAGTTATCTAGTTTTCTCATTCTGTGTCAACAGTGCCTACTTGTAATGACCCAACTCATAAAGGCAGCGGTAGAAATATGCATAAATTCCAAAAAGTTTGCTATCAAATTTGTGTTACTTTAGCATTGAGTCTCCTTTTCCTCGTTTAGGGCAGCTGAAAACTGACATCCACAAAATGGAGCTTCCTTCCGCCCAAGACTCATTCATTACAGCAGTAGCAGACTTTATCAGTGAGCCGTCCCTGTCAGTACCTCTAACAGTTGGCCTCTATTCACGATGGGGGGCTGGAAAATCCATAGTCTTACAAAAGCTACAAGGTACGTAACATTGACATTCGCAAATATACGTTACTTTTCTTTTCTAACGATTTCTGTTAATATGCCACAAAATATACGCTATAATATATAATATCATTTGCCAATAAGTGATGATTTTTAACCATTTTAGAAGTCGGGAGACAAGAGCTTCTTAGCTTAAGATCTACCAGCTGACTTTATGCAAGGAAACCTTTGCCATTCCTTTCTTTTTAATGGCGTTGCTTTATTTCCCACTTCATGTTTACTTTGATTGCTTCTCTTCCCCAGCTTTGATTTTCTTTAGGTTTTCTTTGTCTTCCTTCGAATTATTTGTTCTCTTTTGCTTTGTTCTACCTGCGAGGTTTGTTGCTGGCTTGCCTGTTTCCTTGTTTGGTCCATTTATGAAACATCCCGCTTACTGACTTGCTGTCTGGCGTCACCGATTGATTTACTCCTTATGTACTTACTTGGATTGCATGAATTGTGTAGCCCCCAGTCCCTTTCCTTCCATCCTTCTCCCATCATGGCTCTAATTGGTTCTTCAAGAACAAGTCGTCTTCAATATCCAATAAGTCAATACAGATTTGACAGGAACGTCGCACTGATTTGTGACTATGATGGAGCTCTCGAAGCAGATCGTTGTACAGATTTCTAGCACATTTTCTTTGTGTTTCACTTATTTGACGGTGATCCTGTGTGCTCGATAGTTTTTCTACCCTTTGTGCTCCATGGTTCTTTCTAATCCGTGTGCTCCATGGTTCTTTCTAATCCGTGTGCTCCATGGTTCTTTCTACCCTGTGTGCTCCGTGGTTCTTTCTACTCTGTGTGCT
>JAAAKM020001285.1:0-14879 GCA_010016025.2 Alatinidae sp. Z8VKAUB7J3 | reverse complement strand
AGAGTTCTTTAAAGTTTTTAACCAATTTAAACATGCCAGTAAAGTCAATGCAAAAAAGTAGAATTTTTGGTAGTCCATTGTGATAGCCAATCCGGGACCCCCCTGGTAGGCTGTCAACCACTGATTTCTGAACAAAATGACTATGATCTTCATAATCAGCACCAAAAAAATATCTAAAATTAGCCTGAACCACTATGATTTGCAAAAAAAGCATACATTGGTCCCCCCCCTAATCTAATGCAAATAGTTGAAAACAAGAGTGCACTTTATATGTATCACATTGTAAAAATTTGCATTCCTAAATGTTGTAACATTAACTTTAAAATATATGTCTTCGTCAGGGATGTCAAATTATCATCTTTAGGACGACTAGTATATATTACTGGGCGATGTTGACGATTGATTATAAGATGATTAAGTGAAATTGATGAAGCCACCAAAGAGCATAACTAGACAAGTCATAAGTATAATACTGGGAAGAGCAAAAGAATATTTGGTTGCATTCTGCTCTTTAGATAAAAAATATTGGATAATTTGCAAATTGTTGTACATTCTTTTACTGCATTCCCGGTGATTGTGATAGTTCTTAAGACAGATAGAGTAGACCACTTGGTAACATTGTAGACCAACAGTCTCTAAATGAAAGAAGTTTACTGCACACATTTGTTCACAACTATTAATAAGTACAACATACGTGTACATAGGTTTCGTTGCACATGGTTATCCCATGTGGTATGGCAGATGGTTTTACTAAGCTGCACATACTCTTGGGTACCTAATAGTAATAGACGTCCCCCCGCTAATTAATTTTTCAAAAATTTTCCACCCAGGAAGTTCTTATTCCAACCCCCTCCCCCCGCCTATTAATTTTTAAGTAATCTCCCACCGATCACAATTTTTTGAGGAGGTAATTTTGAGGGCAAGTAGAAAATGTCTTTATTAAAATATGAAAACCACACATTAAAAAGATGAAGGGGGCCTTTTACGAGGCTCGAAGAAGTGTGAAGACGCATATTACAGATGTTAGCAATAACACTGCCCTTGAGCAGGAGAATGAGGGGAACATTTTTAAAATCTTGGAAAGCATGTAGGAGACTACCATGACTTCGAATAACTGGCTATTTTTTGTGTTGCATTACCCTACGTTTACGAAGTTGCAGTTGATTCTACACTTTGATTCTTGACCTCACTTTTAGTCCGGGCCCCCATCTATTACATTTTTATTCATTTTCCAACCCCCCATTTATTAAGTTTTTGGTATTTTTCCAACCCTCCCGTTTATTCCAACCCCCCTTCTATTAGGCACCCAAGAGTAGTTGTGATACATATGATTTTCCCGAGAAAGGCTCCGGTATGCTTAAGCAAGGCTCCATTTCAGGCTCAAAGTTTGCCTATCATATGCTTATTTGGGGTCAAATTCAAATCCAGAAAAATTCAACTCAGATAGTTTTCAACAATAATGTAAGGCGTCTATAGTAGGTATTGACTTTTCAAATCTGGAAAGTAATCCAACGATGGAACTAAATGTAGGACTGTCCCCACTCTCAACAATGAAAACATTACACATGTATTTAAATCATAGGTCCGCCATTTTGGCACAAGCACGAGAATATCACTGCCCAGAAAAACAGGCTGGGCAACTTGCTTGTATATGATTATATTTTCAGCAATCTAAGCCTGTTAATGCTTATATGCGTTATGCTTATAATAAAAACAACTTGTAAGCTACCACTATTTGCGCCATATTGTAGATAGTTGCGATAACTTGAGCTATGTTGCTCTATTGTTTTTGTGTAGCTGAAATGTGCTAGCTCTTCTCCTAGGTTGTGTATAGTAGTAGAAGACCGAGAATGCTTATGCTATACTACAGGCGCTTGAGTTATTTATGTCATGTTGCCATATTACTGTTGTGCTGTATTTCGACTGATTCAGATAATTCCTCTGCTTTATTTAACATTATAGTGAAAGAAAGTGGATGCTGATGCTGTATTACAAATCGTTATAATTTTCTGTAGATTGTTGCGCTATGTTACAGGCTTTTTAAGGGTATTGTAAATGGTTGTAGTACGCTGATTTTTAACTGGCAATCTAACCACAAGCATATGCCAATTGGGTTTAAACATAAACGGTAGTTTGACCTACGGAGAGTCGTTCTTCGCATAGTATTCTGATTGGAAGAGATCTGGAGTAGCCAGATACTGCAACAGAATAGTGGTAAACCACTCCCAAGAACTATTTTTGTCTTTTTGTGCTCTTTTTTCTGCTACTTAATGCTTTAACAGAGACCCTAATATTTAAAAAGAAATCTCATACGATTTTGAGGTATGAGATTTACACTTCGGCATCAGCTAAAACCCAAGGTAATACTATCTATTATCTCAGTAAAATACACACCATTTTTTAGACGCTATTGTGACCGTAGTCAACATTCTAAAGTCAGAATACAAATGATTATAGTAAAAGAATAGAGTAGTATGTTGTGATTTACAATATCTTTTATGTAGATCTCCGTAATTTCGTATGTTGATTAATGAGCATTTGAAATCAGTAAACTAAACCTACTCGTTTATAATGAAGATCTTTGGATCCCCGAAAGTTATTAAAACCCTTTGAATTATGTACGGACTCTTGGGTGTAAAGCGGGATTTTACTTTCATCAAGATCCGCTGAAAGAATTCTTTTATTTTTCACAAGAATGTAGCCATCGCAATCTACTCTGGTAGTCATTTGAAGTGTTTTAGTCTTTTCCATTAAACTGGAGCACTCCATATTCCATGTCTCCACACTTCAATCTGCTACACAGTATAGCATAACTTTAGTTCTCTTCAATTGCATTATCCATCATCCATCATCCCATGTTTATTATTTGGTCTTTGTTACAGTCCTTATGTACGCTGCTTACTTCACAAGGAATCGAAGGGGACAGAGGATACTGTATGAATTCTTAGGTTTTATTTTGTCGATCTCCATCATTCCTGTATGGATTAATGAACTGTTAACTCGACGTACTCTTTAGATTGTGGCTAATATTTTGAGTTGTAAGGTCAAAGAAATCCTTGAACATCTTCGCTTCTCACTTACTACTTTCTGATCAAGAATTTTCGTTTTGTACAAGTAGATAAAGTGAAAATTTAATCAGCATCAAACTTTGCATGTATCAAACGAAACTATCCATCACACAGAGAAGATAGAGACAGCGTCATAAAAATGGCCATTAAACAGGAAATAATTATATTACATATGCCAACTTGAGCATTGTGGTCGATGCTCATGATCCACAGCCCTGATAACTCACATCTTATCCGGATAATTTGCGTACCGTGTCCTTATCGAACGTAACGTCATTCGGCAGAACACTCTTTCGAGCTTCGAGTTTATGTTTAGAATCATTTCTATTTTCAAGGTAAAGTCAATGGACGCCGACTTAAGGACAGCTTAATAATCTAGTTAATTCAAGATAAAGGTGTCTTATCGACCTTTTAGTCTATTGTCTTTAACTTGCAAACAAGTTATATAGTAATTTGACAAGATGAACACTGAATGCCCAGTTGTCAGCATTTTAACAAATAGATTGGGTTGGAAAGTATTCTTGATTCTATGAGATTTGGATAGTCGTTACCCTCTTCCCAGCGGTGTCTTTAGATTACAATTCAATAAGCTGTACAAAGATGGTGACAAAAACCATGCAGGATTCTTTTAAGACTCGTCATTTGTTATATGGCATGAAAGATGGTCGAGGCAAGCGACCACATTCGACTGGATCGTTGTTACTAAGACTGGAGAGAAATGAACAGCCGATGGTTAGGATGAAGAAAACTGGTCAAAACCGAATACTGGATTGTTCATTAGAAGCGAGATCTAGTGCTAAAAGAAGAACAAAATCTGTACCTCAACATGCAATCAATGCTCAGGACGATGCGGAGAAGGAAAGAAGGATATCACATCCTGTTGAAAGGACCTCTGAGCGAGGCAATATCAGGTACTTTCCATCCGTACTAACAGCAAGACGTAAGGCAAAAGCAGTAACCCTTGCTGGAAAAACTTGGAAATCTAGAAACATCAGTTTACCAAAAGATGGTCGACCTAAAGTGAGTCTGTATGTTATAGTAATGTTTATATTACAACTTTCAACATTGTAGCCCTCATTACGTAAAAACAAAACATTTCGTTGCCATACTTGGTAAGTTTACGTACAAGGTTGGGTGATAAATTGATCGGTCTAACTGTATAGAGGGAAAGCAAAATAATTACAAATAATATATATATATATTTAAAGTTTCTAAGATCCGTATTCATACTTTGTTGTGTTTCAAGTTGATAGTGTAGCTTTCATTGAATTTTATTGTATTTACGTTGTACATTCTACAATGCACTGATCTTCTTACTTTGCAGGAACTGTAATTAAAAATTGGAATGTTTTCGAACCATTTAATTAGTCCTTTCTTTCGAAGACAGAAATTAGGCTAATAAAACATGATTATTTCGTTCTCGAGTGTGTTCGTCTTACCTTGATAATTTTAATCTAGATAGCTTGTTTCTCTCAAAGTAAATGTGTTTAATAGAGAATTAAGTTTTGCAAGTCCCATTCGTTTTCTGTTCTCCGCATAAGAAGACGAAAAATGAAGCATTGACTCTTATTTCAGATCAAGGGAAGACTCACATATTCTAATAACATCCCCAGTGATTTTCGCTTACCCGTGAGCGTAGGCCTTCATTTGTTCAATTTTATCTTTCAGACATTTGCTCGCAAATGTATGCCCTGCCAAAACATAGACAACTTTTTTAAGTAAGTATACACCAATGCCAAATTACACCTCGTCTACACATGCATAATCAACAGCACATAAAAATGCAAATAATTTAGACAGCTATGAAAACAGTACAGTGATATGTTACAAAACTTTTATCTGTAGCAAGCATTTTACTTAAATGTATATATTTTTAAAATTGATGTATTGATACTTTTAACACTTTTATTCTTAAAAATATAACAAACTTGGAGCTAACGTTAACCTTCAAACCTGAGAGTCAAAGGCTTCGTTTTGTCCATCTTTGTTCAAGTCTGAGATAATTGTAAAGATAGGTATTGAGGAAGAGTGTAAAGGTCCTTGCCAGATGTGATTCAAGTTTCTGTAGAATGCCTACGAAAATAATCATGCAAGAAGGAGAGTTAAATGAAAGGGATTCCGTTGCAAATGAGTTATGATACCTAGCAATTGCCGCTTCCTTATTTTTCTATTGTTATTTGTGACTCACTGATGTTTACTTTAAGAGAACCCCTATCACAACCACAGATGAGGTTATACCATCTACATATTTTTTTGTGCATATTCACAAATAAGATTTTCTACAATATACGATGTTATAGAGAGATGGGTGGGATAACCATTGCTCTCTTCTGCTATGATAGATTATCACAGAATCCTATAATAAAACCATTGGGCGACCAATGAATCCTCCCAAAACTCATAACAAAAACCGCCCCTATCTAAATTTTTAATGTTTGAGTAAACATTAAAAGTAGTAATAGTAAACCGGAAAACCTACAAGGGAAGCTAGAGCTTAAATTCATGGGCATCATTTGTGTTTCATATGGATTAAAACATGCAATTGAAGAATAGTTAACGCACTGTAAAGCGGCTAAAGAGGTATACTACCTGTCCTGGGATGTCAAGCTAGTTTATCTGTACGAAATTTTTAGAAATCAAACACGTCAAGTCTTACTTACAAATTGTATTCATATGACATAATTCACTAGTTAGACTTTACTGCGTCCCTGAGAAATGTGTGTAACTACTTGATATTTTTGCTTAGTTTTCATAGTTACCGTAAATTTGTAATACGTCAACTAGTCTCCTTTACCATAACTCTCAAAATCTTTATTTTATTTCATTTTTGTGTTGATTTATTGTAAGCACAAATGCTGCTTTATTGTCTACTTTTTTCTGTACGTGTCTTTATTGAGTCCGTCACGGTAGGACAGATGAATGGGAAATGTAGCTAAACAAGACTCCACTAGGAAAGGTGCTCTATTCCCTCCTTAGATGTAATATCCTATCATCCATAACGTAGAAATTGCGAATTTGTCTAAGTAAGTCTAGAAATATTACGGTTTAATATACCATAATCAATAAGACTTCATGAAAAGATCTTCAATGGACATGCTCCTTCTTCAATTGTAAGGTTACCATATATTATGAGATAATGTAGTACAGTAAATCCTCGATTAACCACGTCTCAATTGTTCAAACAAAGTATTCTGGGACCAATTTAGGTTTATTGCATAATAATTCTCAAGTCACTGAATGAGAAATCCATTAGTTTGAATATTTATTTGATATCATCCTCGCATCAAGAGGGCATATTGAATTGATTCAGATAATAAGAGATTTTACGTTCTCTTCGCGATCTCTTTAAGTGGGAAAGATAAACTCAAATTCAGAGGGTTGTGTAATATTCCTAATAAAAATAATTTTGTCAATATGGTGTTAGGATATTCCATAGCCATTTGAGGGAGGGAGTGATATTTTTAAAGACAAAATGACAAGTGCAAGTTGTATACTCCATTATCCGAAGTTTTGGCTTACGCTGTTAGGATCATTGAGGATGCACTGTACAATGTATAGACAAGTAATCAATCAGTTTCAATTTTAGGAGACGAAAGTTTTAAGTATGCAAATAAATGTTGCCAAGATACTTAAATAGAAACAACAGCTTTGTTTTGCAATCCCAACAAGCCCTATATTGATAGAGGATATCTTTTGTTGTTACTTATTCCATCTTTTCCATCGCAGATCGAAAAATTTCGTGCAGTCGCAAGAAAGGTAAGTTTCTCCCCTGATTCGTACTTAATACTACATTTAGAATTCCTTTCCGTCCCGTTAGTACCCAGGGCTCTCGAACGGTCAGACTTTCTCATTCACTATTTCAAAAATTATATTAGGCATGTCTATTAACAATGGCTTGTCAGTATGGTTTTGCCGCTTTTCACAACAAATGCGAAAAATGTCCGCTGAGAGGAATTTAACCGATTTCGTGACAGCCTATTGAATCTTTCAACCCATTTTTTGGTGTTTATAAAAACATCATTTTTTAAAATCTGCTTACCATCTGTTTTCTGTACATCACACCCAAGACTGCTCACGCTGTAGCTCGAACCCGATGATCCCTTGCTTATCAAGTAAGCTGCTTTATCTCTAAAGTATCAAAGCCATCAATTACTCAGTTTAAGGACATAATTTACAGTATCAGTGACAGAACTTGGCGAGTTTAGAGGTAATTACACCTGTAAGCTACTAAATTCGAGTACAAAGTGCACTTACTTCTGTGTAGGTGGTTTTATGGAGACATTTTGCCCCCACATGAAATTCGTTTTCCCCCTATTTATGTAAAACGGCTACAGTGGCGTAACTAAGAGGAGCAATATGGGAGATAATTACACTCCTACTTTTCTCGGCTGAAATGGTTATTTTCATCTTCAATGGTATAGAATGCTAGGAAATATTATTTTATCTTACTTACGGTACTCTTGTACATTCTGAAAATTTAATCTTTCAAGAAAAGGTATTCCCCAGATCTTAATAGTATGTTACTGAAAACAATAGGACCCCACCCAATGAGGCGCCCTGTCATACTCTTGCACATTTTTTTGTCTAATGCTGGATATGCTCACAGCACCTTTGGCTCACAGATTTGACTCCTATTATTGTCTATTGCTTTCTGTATATAAACAAACAAAGTGCCACGTTTGCCACTGTGGAAGTAGCGTTGCCTTGTATATCTTCGTTAACGTGTGTTCTTTCTATATTCCTCCACCTACTCTCCTCTGTCAAAGTAATTCTTTAGTGTTTGTATGCTCTACTCAAAAGGCCGTGGCCGACACGTATCAAGTTATTAGAGGGACTTGACTTTTGTCATAAAGATTAACTTAGGGAGGAATGGCCAAGAAGATCTTGCAATAACACTCAAAATAGAAGGAAGGAAAGCAAAGTGACGTCAGAGACAAACGTATATAAACAAACTTTAAAGACTGGACTGGTAATGCAAACGCTAATGATGTTTTGCACGCTACATATGACAGGCAACGGTGGAAGAGATTGCCGTCAACGCTGTTACGGAAGGTACCTAAGAGAGAGAGAGAGAAAAAAAATGATTGGTCACCTGGGATACTTGCACGGATTAGTTATCTTTGTCAGTTTAAAGAAAACTTACTTGCCACTGCCAGAAGAAGAATATGAGGTCTTTCCTTGGTAGGGAGCTTTGTATATCATAAGGGAAGGATCATCCACAAGACGAGATTCGAATGTCATACCGCAGTTTGCATTGTTGTATTGTTGCAGTAGAAAGCTCCCTTGGGTTAGTGATCACGTGTTCAATTCTCTAGCGTAACAATATTGGTTCCTCAATATGCGATATCCTATCATTTTGTGTTGCTCCAAAGTTTTTTATTTTTCAACGTAGTTTTAGGTTATTAAATCGAGGATTCAATGGCTGTATTTACATCGTCAACTGTGATTTTTGGGTTATTTGAGAACCATTTAATAGTTTGTTTTTGGTTTTTGTGGAGAAGAAATCCAAAACTGCCAGTATGTTTTCTCGAAAGCTTTTGTCAGACGCTAATAACAAAAATTGAATTGAGAAACCTTATGCTATTAACATAAAGTATCTCACTTATACACGTTTAAGCTCCATCTGACGTTAAAAATAGTTTTCAAGTGTTTATTTCATCTCCAATAATTTTATTTACACATTATGGGCATCATTCATCGGTCAGTGTCCGGAAAATATTTTCAATGAAATGGATCCCTCATAAATGTAACTGTTCTTATACAGATGAAAATATAAATAATTCAGTGATTAAATAGTTGCTTAAATTGGCTCCAATAGACAATAGACAACATTTACTGAGATTAGGGTTGAGTGAAGGTGTGCGCTCTCTCTTACTCTGGACAATCGTACAGATTCACACACAAGATTCACTTAGGTGAATCAAGCGGCAGCTTTCATGTTCTGCGTACAATACTTTACCATAATCACTAAATTTATTTAGGTTCCTAAGGAACGCTTTTGATTTATTTAATTGTCTTGTTAAAGTCTACGAGGCGAATCAGTTTCTTCATCCGTTAGTAGTAGAAAGGTTACTATTAGTGTCCAGGTGTTCTTGTTTATTAAACCATAGTCTTGTGGTCACCAAGGTTTTGATGCGAAAATGCTTATCTAGTCCTTGCTCATTTTATCATTTTGCGCCACCCACAACGATTAAATCGTAACTACGTTTGTAAAAGTTGTATGTCTTCCTATCTACTTTAACTTTAACCAGATAAAAGGGCTTAAATACTAAAATAGAATAGCTGGAATGATTACTCGGCTATCTTTTCTTATAAGCCATCTTCTTTGTTGCATTGTTTCATTGAAATTGCTTTTCTGTCGCACCGACTTGATATCTAATGAAAAAAGGCGTATTGTTTTTATTAAAGGAATTTTGAGGAATTAGCCTTTTTAAATAATAATATTGCAAATCATGCAACTTATATCAATCAGGATGGCCTTGAATATGTGTATTTTGCAGGCTGTAGTCATGATCGTACTGCTTTGTACCCCAGATGCCAGCCGTAGCACTCTTTGGAAATGTGACAGCTCCTTTCTAAGGTACTGGGAAGAATAAGGAATGATGTTATGAAAACTAGAGATAAAATAATCACTTATAGATAAGTAGACTAATCAGTTCAGTACCATTACTCCTCAAATGATGCCACTGATCCGGCTCGTTCACGTTGTCCAGGTGTCACCGAAAAGACTGCACTGTCGTATACTCTCAGGTAAACTACGACAGGACAAGAGAAATAGAGGGAAAATAGTTTGATAAACTTTCAAAGCCCTCTTGCATTGAAGATTGTGGGCCTCAACATCACATGTTGATGTAGTGCATTAAAGCTTACCGTCTTGGTGTCTTCGATGCCCTCGCTACTTTATTTTATATATATATATATATATACCAGTAGAAGCAAACGTCTCAATAAGTTTACAAAGAGACGGTTGGGTAGAGCTTCGTTTAGTTGAAAGAGGGCTTTCATAGACAGAAATCTAGACCTATACATGACTCATGAATTTCTAAATAATAGCATGCTAATATTTAGAAGTCAATGGCATGACTTCATTTTAATGGATCGCGCAGGGCAATATAAAAGGACTTAAGAGCTAGTGCCGAGTATACCATTCCTTGGAGAATTGTTGATTTCCTACGATAATTTTAGCTTAAGTTATCGGGAATTCCAACATTTACACATGAGTAGTATTTGTTATAGTTGCTGCCAAACTCAAGGTTACAAATGGTTTGAAATCTTAAGATCTCGAAAGAAACGATTCATATTGTAAGCTCAAAACGATTTTTCAGGCTACAGCATGTTGAGTTGTTTGTTTCGAGGTTTATTTAAATTCTGTATCAGGAGCGGTCTCTTAAAAAGTTAAAGACCTTATCTTTGACAATTTTTCATCGTTTTAGTACAATGACCACTTCTCTTTTTCTGCCAACAACAACATACATTTATCTTAATTTTCTTTCCAGGTCTGCCTCCTAATCCGTGTTTTCAATCAAATAAGAAGGTATGCCGTAGAAAAGGGAGGCTATACAAACTTGATTTCAGGAATGGCTCTTCAATTGTCAGAGGCTGTAAATGAAGCAGATGCACGCAAGGATTTGTTGTTTGATCCAGCTATGTTTCAGTGTCGTTATCAAGTAAGTCATTTAGGGTCACAATGACTTCTTTACAATAACAACAATGTTTGGCGGCAATAAATGCTAGGCCCAGCGTACATGACTTAAGTATGAAGACAAACAACGATTACGATTCAAACAAACAATAATTTTTTTTGCAGACATTGGATAAGGGATAAGATATTGGATAAGGGCTTTTAAAATTAACCGTGAAATTGAAGGGTATTTCGGTAAACGATGCTGTTGATATTACCGTTTGCTATACTGCATCATTCTAGTCTCTTGGTGATAAAATTGATTTCAAAATAAATGCCTTTGTAGAGAGAGGCACGTTGAATTTTGGGGCAGCAATCCTACAAACGGCAATAAATACAGTAAATAGTTATAACAAAAGTCAAGAAGCTGTGTGCCCACCTCACAGTTAAGATAGTCCTTACTTTGTTGCAGAGCAGTTTTGGACCTCAAAAGGCAACGTTCTGAAAATGAGTTTAGAAAACAAAGCCGCAATGGTCTAAAATCGAGTCATGTAATGCACTCGCATTTTCACGGTAACAATGAATATTTTCTTATTGTTTTAACAAGTTACTTTCGCTAATATAACTTACCTGTAAACTTTTTTAGCTTTGATAGTATCTCGGCAGTATCTCGGCGAAGTGAGAGTAAAGCGCTCTAGAATAGATATGACTTCATTTTAAAGCAATTTGCGGTTTAATTTCCAAACCCGTTTTAGGAAAGTTGCCGTTGCCAACAAAAATTGCTTAATTGCTGCATAGATAAGCACAGTAAAGACAGTAAATAGTGACAGGACCTTAGAAATTTGAGATTTGAGAAATGGTTTTGAAGACAAGTAACCTCAGCCAAACAAAAGCCTCTCTATACTCCTCACTTGGGATGTTTAAACGTAATCTTATATTTTAGATTTCCGGTCAAGACTACCTAAATTTCCACGCATAAGATTTGCGTCTCCGTTTTTTTAGAAATTGCCTACACTCTTGAATATTCCCTTAAAAAATCCGACACTTTCAGCTACAAACCTGACATTATATTAGGAAGCATATGGATCAACATGTGGAATGTTTGGCATTATAAACATTATGCTTAGACACACTAAATTAAAGACCGTTAACCCAGGTTCAGTAGACAACAAGAAAATTTAATGACTTGATATGAAAGGAGGGCGTCGTTAGACTATCTCTCAATCATGATAATAGAGCACTGGAAAGAAGTTGAACAGGAAAGGTAGAGCGTTTAGTCAAAGACATTCCGTAGATACTATTTGTATGCCAAATCAAAGATATGTCAGACCAAACGGCAGGTTTCCGTTGTCACTTTCAAAATACCCAATGGCATATGCCTTTGCAAGATACCGTCAATTGATTGACTAAAAATATAAATTATGCAGTAATCTGTAAACATGAGAAGATAAGGGAGGACTTCAGGTTCTTCAATTTGTGGTGGTTGTTTTATTCGGTAGGAGAGTAAACTCCTAACTTTTAAGTTGCTCTGTTAAAGCCCGCCCACCTGTCAGAGATTTATGACCAGAGGCTGAACTTAAATAAGAAAATTTCTTTAGGTTGCATCTATCATGGGCAATGGAAATGAAGCGACATTCAGATGATGATCACTTTATTGCTAACTCTCAGTTTAGATATTGTATTCTACGATGTGACTCTGTCAATTAACTTGTTATTGTATTTCAATACACGATCACAACGGCCTCTGTTTTAACTGACCAAAGACCGTCAACTCATAACAGACGTCAAATTACACTAAACTTACTGTAAACAGAACACCTGGGAAGTTACTTCAGTTAGCATTATATGATTGCTGCCGAGAAAGCTATATAAAGACGTCTTCTTATGCATCGGTAGATGACCAAAATTTCACCTCCTGTATGTTTGACATTTCTATCTCTTCATTCCCTTGTACTTTCCAGGAAAGTACTTTTCCATTTTGTAGATTAGATCTGATTTTTCGGGTACCCACGTGAATGTCATGAATCGTTATCAGTGTACAATTCTTCAAAATCAGGACTGAAAGCATTCCGCTCTACAGCTCGTGAATGTGCACGATGACATAAAATATTTAAAACAGGAAAAACGGACATACACCAAATTGTTGCGACATGCTCTCAAGGTAATCTTGGAAGTGTCCGAAATAAGACAACGGCATGCTGCTGGTCGCCGTTTTCAAAGTAATGAACCAGTGTTCAGTCAACAACGGCGGGGAGAGGCGGAGGTAGATTTGAAGCAAATTTACTTACTAAATATCCTAATTATGGAGACCAAAGTTGACAAGTTTAAATAGCTGAAAAGAACAGCCTTGTTGGGAGGTGGAAACCACTCGACCAGTTAATGTAGTGTTGTTTCATGGTCGGCCAATGTTAGTGTTGTTTCATGGTCGGCCATTGGGGATCATGACTTACCAAATGACAGGCTTATATGGCATCCAAGATGCATTCATTCTGTTTCAGACAAACGCATCGATGCAGTAAAGGATGCGAATCCACCAATATATTGTGCACACTGATAGAACAAATATTGTAGCAATTATCAAACATGCACATCTGATGATTGTAATAACATGTTATATTAACAGCGTAGATAGAACTAAGAAAAGCAGGCAAAATATTGTAGTCTTCTGTCAAGATTTGCAGTATTCAAAGCAAGTTTGAAGTAAAATTTAGTTTGTGACCAGTCAATCTTTTCCTTGATGATGCGCGACAGAGATAATTTTTGTAGCGAAAGGAGCCGACAAATTTTTATTCTTAAAATAGCATTAATTGACATAAGTTTAGGATTTTCAATGTCTTCTAAGATCAAAAATGTTCTGCGCTGCTCTAGCTGTTTGCTATCGCTGTGCTCTGTAATGTGGGCATGCTTTGAATAGGCAGACTAACTTTGTAAAAACTAAGACCTTTACACTATATTGTATTGTTTAGGAGATCAAACTAGAACAGAAATTCAATAGTCGTTACAAGGTCCATTAATTCATATTTATGAAAGGTAACTTAACTGAAATGTAATTCTAGATCCTTTTCCATATAGTGGATTAATCATACTAGAAAAACATGCAGACGACCCTGTGAAGACATTTAGTAGCCAGCAATTCAATCCTTTAACTATCACCTTTTTGATAGGTTTGACTCTAAAATTGTATATCAACACCAGTTGCAGGGCCGTAGTCGCCGAGGGGGCAGGGAGCAGTTTCCTCCCTTTTTGCCAAAGCTAACACAGTTTCAGAAATTCCCTTTTAACCGAGGTAACCGAAGAAACCAAGAACCTAGAATTTGGCGGACATTATACATACCTCCTACGATTCAAAGACTAACTGACGGACCTGGTATCATGCAAACCTATAGATTGGCTGTTGTTTTCTTCAAAACCAGCTAACAACAGCAATTGATTCTCTTGATTGGTTGTCGCAGCCAGTGCCAATTTGAATTTTGAAGTTAATCTTCTGAAATAAATCCTGATTAAGGTAGATGTCGATGATTTTTTCAAAGTAAGGTTACCGTTGATGTGGTTAATTGCATCGGTATTCGTGTTTCATGTAAATTCAAGATTTAACGTCAGATTTATCGCTGCTGTGCTTCCAACCGAAACGCAGTTTGCTGTCGTTGATGAAATTTTATTAATATCTGACACCAAACTTCTGTTTGATGGGCCATGAAGTGCGAATAGCTTCCTCTCCAGCGTCATGAAGAGGCTGATTTATATCATCAATTTCACTGCCTTGATTGATGAATGTAGAATTATCAAGAGCAACAATCAAGACGATTCAAAACAACTAGTTCTGGGACTTCCGATGCGAGTAATTGCTTTTAGGAGCTTTACAAGTGAAATTATCTTTCATGAAGGATGTAGGAATGATAATTCAAAGAAAATCATGTTATGGCAAATTAATGACAAAGTTCAAAATGACCTCAAAGGTGAAGCCACGGTTGCTTACATGAATAGATTTTGCACTTTACCAATAAAATGACTGTACATGAGCATAAAGTCATAGCTCAACGCGTAGTTACTGTGACGTAAGTGACCAGTTGGCTCTCATTAAAGTGAAGGAGCATAATATTAAAGTAAATCAGCTGCCTCCTTCTTATGTTATAGGTACAGATGCCAGCATGGGCAAAAGTAATTGCACAGAAGGATCCAGAAAAGCGGAC
>JAAAKM020001284.1:0-14880 GCA_010016025.2 Alatinidae sp. Z8VKAUB7J3 | reverse complement strand
TATGTATGTATGTATGTATGTATGTATGTATGTATGTATGTATGTATGTATGTATGTATGTATATATGTATGTACGTCATATGTATGTATGTATGTATGTATGTATGTATGTATGTATGTATGTATGTATGTATGTATGTATGTATGTATATATATATGTATGTACGTACGTACGTACGTACGTACGTATGTATGTATGTATGTATGTACGTACGTATGTATGTATGTATGTATGTATGTATGTACGTATGCATGTATGTATGTATATATATATATGTGTATGTATGTATATACATATATAATCATGTTTTTAATGTTAACAAAACGGGATCATTTTCTTGTGTCGCATTGCATCAACCTAGAAATCGGACCGCTCAACGGCAGAAACAACAGCGACGTAAAGGCGTACTGGTAACATGATAAAACCATATGCTAAGCATGTCTTGTGCCTAAACGTGATAGTTTTTAAGCATAATTAAACCGGGTACTGAAAGTTTTATTCTTATAAAAGAACTGGGTATAATAATTCAAAACGAACAATATGTCTGCGTTCCCCTTTTCTGTACGCAGTCATTGGCCTTCCAGGCCGACCAGGACTGACTCCATCAGCTAAAGAAAAGACCCCTAGAAAGGGAAATTATTGGCGGGGAGAGGGCGGGGAGAGCAATGGCTATTGCAATCAGGGAGAAAGTATAAGTTCACTTCAAACGTTTGCAAAGAAAATGCCTGACAAACATAGAAACTGAGGTACATAGACGCCTCACGGCAAACAACATCACTGTTCAGGGGTCGTAACAGAGTATTTCAAGGATTTGCACACATGCTTGCTGAACGCCTGTCACCAAATAAAAATTCTAAACCGTTCTAACTCTATTATATCGAAAAGCACTTTTGATGAAGAACAACAGACTTTTAATTTTAGTTGACTGATTTAAGAAATTTCGGACACGTTTCGATCGAACATGAGCTTCTTTTGATTTGATTCCTTTTCTGACCTACTAATATTGTGAACAACTCCATATTGTGGATTTTGTAAAACCAAATATTTACCACAAATATCTCCATACCGATTTTTATGGCATTTTCACGAAAACATCTTCCCAACTCTTTTACAGACTAATGAAATACGCAAAATCTTCATTGTGTTGTTAACTAAATTGAGCCTGAAAATGTTTCAGGATCGTTGCACTGTAGTAACTATATTTGCCCTTACTATTGGTCCTGCAACCAAGGTATTGGCGTTCATTTGCTCAGCCTTCCGACTTTAGGACTGTGCCCTAGCTTATGCCAAACTCCTTGAAGTCGACACGTACGAACATTTATAACTCAATGGTTTGGTAACTTCTCTGGAATCTTTCCGATTTACATTGCGATTAGTTTATACAGCAATGCGCAGGCTCTTAAGATTAGTTACGGGTTATCTTCTTGCGAATCTTCGACTCATAATAACAATGCTTTCTAGGCCTACATAAAACTTGAATATATCACCCTTTGTCGCGGTGTTCCGTCAGCAAAATAATGGGTGTTTACAAATATTAACTGGCTTTGAAAACAAAAGAGTTGGAGCCATAAGCTAAATTACCAGGGCGTTATCTTTTCTAACCGTAAAATACGGTTACATCAATGAACCGCAAAAACTGCTGATGTGAGGGGTAAGGATAGACGAGGGATAAGAATTTCCCCACCCAATAATTTTTTCTCGTATGCATCTCGATGATTTGACAACGGTTGCACTCGTTTTACAGTGAAAAAACATCCAAGAAAGATAAAGGGGAAGAAAAGAAGAACAGCCTAAAAGCAAAGAAGAAGAAAATTGAATGAAAGAAAAGAGAACGACGATGCAACGGGGACAAATAAGGGCAAAGACCGAAGGATCCTCTATTTGTGAGGATGTGGAGAAATCTGATTTTTTCGGATATATTCTAAGGCGTGTTCAAGGTAATCATCCCCGTGGTATTGAACATAAAAGGTTCTGAGAATACATTGTACATGTTTTAACATTCAAGAGGCTTTTGCAAGTTGACAATCGCTTGCTTAAGTCACGAAAAACAACGTCATGAAAAGAAATAAAAATGGGCTCACCTTTGTACGCACATTCTAAAGCACTAGCAACCGTTGTCATATTAGTCTCTATTGCTCGTGCCCAGTTCTCTACATCACCAAGCTCCTTTAATGCTTGATTAAAAGCCTCAATCATTGTTTCCCATTGCCGACTTTGTTTATTGAAACGCATTACATGTCCTTGTAGCTGCTTTGCTTCGGCTTCTAGTAACCGCTGATTACCATACGCTTTTTCAACACTATAAATCAATGAAAAAACAGCAATATTACTGTCAACTTCTTACAGCGCGAAGAATAGACGCAAGTATCAGCGCCTGATATGAAAGATAATGGTCAATACTATAAAGTATTATTGTCCCCTTGTGAAGTAACGTTCATGTGGCTACAGGGATCTTAATACAATATATGTTGTTTGGAGCGACAAGTAATTAGTGTTCTCTCAAAGGCTGACTGTTTTGTTGCCAGCTGTGTTTTTTCCCATTGCCTGAAACTAAAAAGGTTCAGACGGCCAATTTGTGCACGTAACATTTTAATGCTAAACCTTAGGCACAAATATCCAAAAGTACCATATACTTTGGTACTGTTCTAGCCCCTATCGTGTAAAGTTTCCTCTAACAGTCCCATTATACATTCTGGATACATCAACACATTCTCGTACAATTTAACATGATGTCATTTACGTGTGTGATTGAAGTACGTGGATCATCTTGGGGGAAGAATTTCTTAGCTGAAAGCATACATTGGTAATGACTGATTTGAAAGAGTCGTTTGATACTTATTCAAGAGCACTGAAACAAAGAAAACATCCAAATCTACTTTGTAATATCAGTCAAAACTAATTCATAATTATGCATAATGCAGGGGGTATAACAAACTAAAACAATGTGAAGTAGGGCAATGTGTAATCATTTAGCACCTAGCATTTGGAGTATCGGCAGAGTATCCACTCACAGAACTGGTAAGTTTCAACAATCATGAGCGCTTCCCAAGTTTATATCAAAGCAAAGTAAAGCACAAGAGGAAGGATATCTTGCAATCTCTCAGTGCAGCCCCCTGATAAGCAGTGGGGCCTTCTCAAGCGTTGGAAGGATACCTTGCACGTGCTTATTACAGCTAGTTGGACGCTGGTGCTGCGGATAACACAATCCTTAGATTACGAGGAAGCCAGCACACTCGGCCACGCTGAATCAATAATAGAGTCAGTCCAACGAATACACACAGCGACTTTTCAAATGCAATCGTCGACATGCACCTGGAAGCTTTTCCTTGTTTGCCTACCAATAACACGTCTGCAAACAAAACACTTATGTATGTAAGAGTACGTAGTGTACCCTGACACTGAGATAAATTCATTTCTACATAGTCAAAGAGGAACATACGTCAGATTTTCAAATATCGTATTTCCTCTAATTATTGACCCGTCTATAATTAATTGAGGGCACCAAAAGGGGGGTCTATAATTAGAGGGGGTCTTTAATTTCCAGAACAAAGTTTTCAAAAAAAGAGCATATAGAGTTTCAAGAAAAGCTGCGAAAGTGTATTTATATATTGACTAAACAATGATTTTCGTGGAAAGACTGTCCCAAGAATACAAAACCCATATCTGCCGCTTCCATATAGATATAGAAGGGGTCTGTAATTAATTGAAGGCACCAAAAAACGGGGTCTTTAATTAGAGGGGTCTATAATTACTTGACATGATGCGAAAAGGGGGTCTATAATTAGAGGGATCTATAATTAGAGGAAATACGGTATCAATATGGAGAGTAACTTTAGTTACTCCAGTAGTGAAAACCAACTCTAATCAAGTGATTTGTGATTTAGGGTCTTCCAGGAAATTTACTTTCGATGTGTTGAGCATTAGTTCAAAGCCCGGAGTTACACCAATAACTTCACGTCGGTTTTTTGCTTGACTGCGAACTTGCGAAGGTACAAAAGTACGCTAGTGATCAATGAACAGTCAATAGAAACTTAACGTCTGTATAACCACCTTGCATAAGATCGTTTGAACAGCAGGTAGAACAAGTGTGGCGTACTCACTTCAAATACTGATGCAACCAAGCGACATAAATGATATCTCCGCGGTCTGTGACGACACTAACGCTATCAAGAGCACATAAGGTTCAGAAAACTTTAGGTCCCGACACAACTCCCTCCATTGTGATCTTATTAGCGATCAAGTTTACCGGACCAAAATATTTCACCTGGGGCTAACCTATGGGCCAGTGTCTTTCGGGGGGGGGATAGCTCCTCCTGTCTCCTACAAATGCCACTGTTACTCTCCTCATTAAAAGTTTTAAGGCAGATGTAATTAAATACACATATTTACATGACAGGGAAAACATTTCCTCGCATGTAAATGTGTATGTAACCTTTCACAGCTTTCACAGGGTGTGCACCAGACTTCGAAGACGAATGCCGTGAAGCACAGAATTTCACAGTAGCCTGTAACAACTTTCAGCCAACGCTAAACTCACCCTACCTTAAACAGGTGACATCATGATAGCTGACCAGTCCAAAATCATTGCAGACAACACCTTTAAAGGTTTCTACTATTTCCTTTCTCTGGTTACCATCTGTGCCAATAGGCCAGCCCCGACGTTGGAGGAAAAAGTTGCTATGGTCGCGAACACAATGGCGCATATATGAGAAAGTTAGTGCCTTTACGTTGGCCATGAAAGCTTTCATCAACGGGTTAAGGCGAGGAGTCTTGTTCGTTTACCTTTCTGTCACTTTTTCATTGTCTCCAGTCGCATATCGGCGATTATAGATCTGGAAAAGCTCCGCAAGAATTCCTTTACTCTATAAATGTTCTACTTCACTTACCAATGGTGCTGAAAATTATGACTACAACGAGCAGGGAACATAAGCTGCTTACCTTGCAGCAGCTTATCTATGCTTAAATAAATTTGAGATCGCTCATTAGGGTTCTAATATTTTGGCGACAATATTTGAAGTTCCGTGAGAGAACACTGTCCCCTTTTCGTATCTATTGGTGAATTAAATATTGTTGCACCGTGAGAAGTGTAAAAAAGCTCCGTTCGAAGTTAAATAGTCCTACGTCTAAAAATATGCGTTTGCTTTGCTGGAACACACTGCCGACGCAGTGCTGATGTATCAACGCTTTACGTCAAAAAGTTACTTTTGAGGCATTTTTGTTACGCAAACGCTGGGCTGCCACGCGATTCCTCATTGACACTGAGGCAGGAGAACGTGAGAGACCGCTAGATTCCACGAACGACACCAGGACGCCTCACCGGTCTTTCCTCAAGCTATCAACAAGTCTGCCATGAGAACTTTTGGGGAGCGTGGGTGAAAAACTGAGCGACTGGCTTCAAGGACGTATTTAACTCATTCATACCCCTGAAGCAACTGGCCATCACTCCTTTACACGGCCCTCATCATCCCTATCTATTGGATGACTAGAGCCCGCATGGTAAATTTTAAGTTCTTGATCACACTATCACACCTGAAAAATTTCCTATTCCATATCTTTGGGATCTTATATACTTCCTCATTCTTAGGAATAAGCATTATTTCAAGGGTCAGCGGAGTTTAAACTTGGTGATATTAAAAAAATACCAGTCATCCTAAAAGGCATCGGGAAATCTGCTACCAAAAATGTTGTTATGTACTTTGGTCTCCATGGTGTTCAATAAATCATGAGCAATTTGAAAGAATTAGCTCTTAACATGCCTATCTCCCTGATTTAATCATTGGTAGTTCTTCACCAACTGAACCTGTCGAACACCTTCCAATTCTCTTTGCACTTTTATCGGGTCATGGAATTATTGTGGTAATGCCAGTTTGGAGAGACTTCTCTTTACTATTTTTGAAAAAATTGTCCCACTGTTAACGGTACTTCCAGTCACAAGATATAGGTCATTCAGGACCATCCTTGACCAATGAACATGCGTAAAGTTTGTGAATTTTAGGTCTGGTAAGTTTTGTTGTGATTTATACCAAACTGTGCTCAAATTCTTTGGGCATGGAAAAGGACTCTAGTGCATTTTATCATAAACTTTTAACAATCTACTTTACCATCAGAAACGTTTGCAACTTTCTTGAAAGCTTCTGCTCTGCATCTACACATACCACTGTCCTCTCATTGAATAAGTTGTACAGTTGTTGATGACCTTCCTCAAATCAACATCTACTTAGAAGCCATTGCTGCAACTCAGTTACATGTTTTGAAGTTGTGGGGTATTCAGTACAATAACACTATATCCTTACCCCATGGAAGCATCCCTATTCCTATTCCAAGCTCCACCATCACTATTGACATTTCTGCCGGTAAGCAGCATCCATTTATATCATGTCAATTACATAACCCAGTTTTCATTCGCTTCTCACTGTCATGCATATCCAATGCTTAACTACACAGAGTCTCATTGGCCTTGCATCAATAATGATATTTTCATTTGTCCTATGCCTCCTTATCCTGTCACTGCACAAACACAACTACAAGATCTTTTTCAGTCATAGATGTTTGCTTTTCGCATGTACATCTTGACTTGATTAGTCCCCTTCCCCAATTTCCATGCTTCACAGACTTTAGGACGTGTACTTAGTGGTTCACGCATGAAAAATAGATTATATTATGTCAAAGGAGAGAGGGCCAAATTAAAAATATCACTGCTGTAGTTCTAGTGTGTCACAATCACATTCTAGTGATCCTCAAAACTCATTTCCTGTCAGGACCTGCAGACTGCTGTTTGTGAAAAGATCCTATGGTAGATTTACCAATGCTCATGGGCCCTTTAGCACCTTTGCCCTTGTCCACTAGATATGCCAGTCAGTATCTTCTTCTTTCTTTTTCTTTTTTTCTGGGTTTAATGCCTGTTTTCCATGCTAGCATGGGTTGGAAGAAGGGATATGATGGCTGTCTTCCAGTGTGATCTAGACTGTGTTCCTTTTTTAAATTCCTTTGCACGGAATCTGTCCTTATCAACTCTTGATGCCTTTCTTGGTCTACCTCTAGGATTTGCTCCAGGGGCTATCAAGTCTCTGCACTTGCTTATTCATTTGCCTTGATTCAATCTCTCCAAATGGCAGGACCAAATCAACCTCCTCATCTGAATAGTGTCTTTGATGCTGTGGATACCTAGCCTGCTTCTTAGCTCATCAGAACTTTTTCCTTCTCTAGAGGCTGCTGTTAGGCCTTAGCACTCCTGCAATACTGCTGCATTTTCTAAGTTTCCAATGCTTACAAGTCTGGCAAAAGATTAGGTTGGTGCCAACTCCTTTCCTGCAAACTGTACTATCACTGAAGGGTTTTGAGAAATTCACTTAGACGATTACAAGTAGACTACAAGTGCAGGTAGCTTAGTTTGATACTACTATGAAGGTTTCATATATCATTGTTAGATCCCATACCACAATAAAACCCTGCTGGCTCAAATCTTGTGTGTTTTAAAAGGAATTTGCCAGATATATGCTTAGGGCAGAGTAAGATACAGCTTAAATGTCGGCTTTCAAACTTTGGCAAAAAGTATAATATATATCATGCCAGTTATTGCAGCCCATGGTATTCCTTTTGTTTGGCAGCTTAATAATAACCTGAGTGACAAGGCTCAAACATTCTAGACATTGTCACTATTTGTAATGTTTGTGATGGCATTCACAAGTGAATTAGGTCGTCACCCTTATAATTTGAAAGTTATACATCAATACTGTAATGACCTGGTACTATGTCATTGCAAAAAGAAAACAGCAAAGACTTTTTCTCAGTTAAAAGCAATGTTTCTGTCATCAATTTCTTTCGTTGTTTTCTCTGCCCTTGGACTGACAATTAGCATCAGTGCTGTTTGGAGGTGATGGTCAGGAACAGTATTAAAGGGATCCTTTTACTTCTTCAGAATGGTTGCCTCATTGGTAAGACTGTTGTCTTGCATATTTTTGGTTACAGTGGAATCTCTTGCATGGGCATATAAGTATTTAAAACGTGATGGTATTCAACATGAAACATGTAGCTTTCTCCAATGCTCCTTGTTTCAGTTATTTAGGTTTACCATTCTGTTCAACATACAAGGAAGGTCTGTAAATTAGACAAATCAAATGTTCAGCATCTCCACAGATCAACTATTTAAACAGTATTAAGAACACAATCGGTGTTTGTAGTTAAATCACAAGAAAATTAACTTTGAAGTCACTATGATGGTCTTAACTATCAACTGCCATTTTGTCACATGTCCACACTTGAAGTGATAAAAATTTTACCAACTTCTGAGTCAGCTAAAGAGTATGATGGTAGTGAAATTTTGGTTCTCACTGATATCAGGGAAACACAAATAATGTTTGTCAGCAAAGTACACCCAAGATGCTTTTGTGAGGGCAATAAGAAGGAACTGGACTCTCTAGGTTTAGTTTTTCCTAATCAACTTAATTTTTATAATCAGTAAGTTACACCATTCATCAACAAATTGCAAGTAAACAGCTCCCTGCAAAATCAAATTGCATATAGTAATTTGTTTATTACGGAGCATTGTAAGCCTACATGATGGGCAGGGGGTCTTTGGTTTGAAGATTGCATTGTAAATTTCCAATTGGTAGTAATCATAGTAATTAAGGCAAAGCTAAAGCAGGCAACTTATTTCTATAATAAGGTTATGAGCTACTATTGTTGCAGATCAAGCTATTATATATATCTTCGAAGAAAAGGAGATGCGTTGGTCTTGCCTTTCAATGCCAACAAGTCGGACCAAGTACTGCATCAAAGTAACGTAACTCACAGACAGTTTTGCAAAAAGATTTTTAGATTCATACTGTAGTAAAGACCAGGTCAGATAAACCTGGCTTTTATGCTGAAATTTGATCTACCTGAAATAATACAGGGACATATAGTTGTCATTTCTCTCCTTAACACTTAGAAGAATATATACTATGTTATTATGAGTAGCACAGTCACGAAGGTGAGGGGGGCAAGGGGGTGCCACCCCCCTGCGAAAATTCACTAGCGTATTCTGCCCCCTGACATTCTCATCGGCATATATAGATTTCACTGTAGTATATCATAATGCATCAGAAATAAAAAATGTCGGACCTATGGGATGACTGTGGGGTGACTCTTGCCTGTATGTTCATGGGTATGTGCGTTGAAAGTTCCTTGAAAATGCCTTCCATGAGATATAACTTCAGAACTAAAAAAAAAATGTGTCTTTTGGCCTTAATGAACAAACTTTTCTCACGACTTTCAACCAATGGCTTAGCTTGTCACAGCTAGAATTTATTCATTTTTGTATCTATGTAAACCAAATGTGATATAAAATTGAATGGATTCTATTGTTAGGATATTTCCAGAGATTGATGAAACTTATGACCCCCCCTTTCATATTTTGGAAATTCCAACTGCCCCCCTCTCTTAGAGGGCCAGCTTTGTGACTGGAGTAGCACATATTGCAAAATATTTTCAGATTGCTTATGGGCACGAAGAAGCTTTAGGATCTGTGTGTCAAGACCATTTACATGTACACTGCATATGTTAGCCTTTGATATTTATCACAGTCTTCAAGATAAAAATAAAGTTTTTTTGCACTCTTTACACTCTTTTCTTTAAAGTTCATTTCAATATTCTACCTTGGTTTTTGACATCCACCCTTCTTTCATGAGGTATTTCTTGGCAAAAAAGCCATTTTACAAATTTATCATAAATACAAACTTGTAGTTGTTATTTACTCCGTAAACCAACCTACAACAATCCCTTACTTGTCTTGGTGTGAGTTCACATTACCAAATCACAATCCACGCGTTAACATAATATTAGATACATATATTAAAATTGTAGTCACTTTTCATGCGAGCTTGTACAGTCTCCTTAAAATATCAACATATGTTCAATCCTCTAAATCAAGCAATCTCTATGTAGTACATCAACTCACTTTGTATTTAAAGAATCCACTAACACATGAGAGAAATCATTTGCTGCCTGGAGGGCCTCCTTTTTCCTTGCCTCTGTAATGGAATAAAAAACTTTAATAATATGCTGTATTATTGTATTCATAATTACT
Organism: Alatinidae sp. Z8VKAUB7J3; assembly: GCA_010016025.2. Classification (NCBI taxonomy): domain Eukaryota; kingdom Metazoa; phylum Cnidaria; class Cubozoa; order Carybdeida; family Alatinidae; species Alatinidae sp. Z8VKAUB7J3. Next base: position 4,813 of record JAAAKM020001284.1, on the reverse strand, counting down.
CCACAACTATACAATTAGTTAACCTGACCCATCATCTTAGGGCAGAATAAAAAGTGAATCACGTAAATCCTAGGTTTTTACCTTATGCAGGATTTTTAAACCATATAGTCATGGTGGGTAACTACTATGCACTTTTTAGAAATCTTTATTTTTGAAAGAGTTGAAAAATTAAATTAAAACTATAAGTAGTCTAGGTGATAACTGTCCCCTATAGCTACCATACCCATACTGGTTTTTGTCTATAACTATCATAACAAAAGGAATATATAACATTTTATTTGTGTAAGAATTAACCAACGTTTCATAGTAATTATTTATGCACATGCATAAAGATGCAAATGAAGTCAGCAAGAACTTTAAATTCATGTCTGATTGATATTTGATGCCATCTTTATCAATCATAATTGAATTAGATGATGTTTGTATTCATTTAGAATTAACTTAAATATCCTTCAAAGTAAAATATCATACGTCAACTCTCTGTGTGAAAGCTACTGTTGATATTGTACAATCACTGTAGAGGATTCTGGAAAACCTGTGCCATTGGGTTCCGCAAGATTACAAATGACAGTGAGTAGTCTTCCCGAAATAAAAACATTTAGTGATATATAATAATTGTCAGTGTACTTGGTAACAATAAGGTATTTTGTTTCAAAGAATTACTGCAAATGGACCACAGAGGCAGAGAAAAATATCACGAAACAGGTAAATCAATGTCAAATGATGTTCCTCGCTGCATCACTATTTTCTTTTTGTATATTCTGCAATAGCTGCATTTCTGTCTGACAAAATCCATTGAAGGAAACACCCACTTTAGAATGCTCTCATCCACTTGAACGAACACCATTCTGTCCTTAATGACCTCCATTTAGATACTCAAAGTCATGCACCGTGCACAAGGCTAGGCACAAATGAATAGGAAATGCTAGAAAATGTTCAAATCACTAGTTTTTCTGGAAAGTCATGAGAATTATCGATAGACTGACAATGTGGATATCATGATTGTTATTCTGCTTAGGCTTCGTAAATTTTATCGTAATCCTTGGAGACCTACCACACAATGAATTGATATCAATTAAATCACAAGTAACGAGTTTCTCAGCAGACACTGATTATTCTGCTCATTTCTCTTGACTTTGATGCTATCATATTACTTGGTTTTAATATTTTATACTTAAATGCTTTCAATAAGCAATATAAAACACATCTAGCTGAGTTAATCTGTGACAGAGAAAGTAACCTATTAAATATGATCTGTTATTACACACTACACATTTTTTGTGGGTATATATTAACAATAACTATTTACAGCTGCTTAGAATTCTCAAAATTAGCAACATTTAGGCTGTAAAATGTGTTATGTCAAGGGTCTTTACGTCATCCTAGGAGTACGGAAAAATTTCCGGACTGTGTTCAGACAATGGTGAAATTTTTATGCAGGGCTTCAGAAGAAAACGAGGCCAAGGTCATCCAAACAAGGACTTCACACCTTAAACTTTACATAATTAGCATTATACTAAGTAAAACAAAAACCTAAAATTAAATGACACGGTGACAGCAGAGAGGAAGTTTCCCAGACCTGCCACTAACTTATTATTCCTGAAAATCTTATTGCTGCATGGTTAACTAGCTGCAATTTTGTGCCAGAATGCCAGAAATTGATGATCAATATATAGCAAAAGAAAGCTGAAAGAGTCCCCTTTTGATAGGAAGGCAATTGTCATGTTTCACAAAATGGTAAGGGAGAAAAGGGGGTGCATAAAAGTTACCCAACACTCTGGAGTGCATAACATTTACCCACCATGACTATTCATATAGAATAGAAATGAAGGCAAGACACACTTAATCTAAGTTTTTGTATGTAATAGCACTCATTCTTACAGATTAACATAAACGTTGTACCTGTATTCCAAACATGTCACTTTTCTCCGCAAAGTGGACTCATCTGCTTAGAGCAACTAGTGAATGAAACTTAAAGCTGCTCGTAGCTGATTTTGATGCAGGACTCTTCCACCGTTTCTAACTGACTTTGCATCTTACATGCTGAAAGCAGGGCATTATCTTAATATTTTTTCATCCAAACATATTGCGTGTTACATATCTTGCTAACACCCTTCACAGAATTTGTGAGTAGATCCAAGTAATGTTTGCTTCAGTTACAAAGATTTTTCGTGAAGCCCTTCGATAAGTATTATTATGGAAACAAATGTATCCAACATTACCATCACTTCCAACTGAAACAATCAAAAGATTTTGGTTTTGATTAATACATACTGCACTTGTCTATACTTAAATACTTCAATAACATCTAAGGCATATTGTAATCCATTTCTTGAATACATAAAAAGTTGAGTAGTTCAACAATTATAGGAGATAAAATACCAAATAAGGAAACTTTATTGACAACGTTTTGTCTAAAAGACTTCTGCAGGTCACCTACAGACTGGTACTCAAACTTGGCTAAACTGAATTGAGAGACCTCCAGTACAGATATTAAGCCTAAATGCAAATTGCCATATAGTACACTCCAAACAGAGAATTCTCTAGTCACACAACATAAGTTATCAACAAAGCTAGAAAAATTAAATACAAGAACACAGGGAGCCAAAGTACACAAGAAAAACCCTTGTTGAATGCACATAGAAGAGGCAACAAAGGGGGGTTAAGTGTGTAGAAAAACAAATGAAGAGTAGCCTAAGGGGTAGGAGTAGGGTAAAAGACAACAATAATGATATATAATGTTTACATGAATTAAAATATGTAAAGAATTAAACATAATATTAAGCAATACATTTATAATAAAAAGTCAACTGTTGAAACGGGAAGTTAATAGTACACAGAGAATGAACAACATAGCATCATGTGTGTAGCCTAAAACTGGAGGATCTTCAAAGACCCCTGATGAGCAGTTGGTCCGATATTGAAACTACCCTAAATAAACAGAAAAACCACCAAGGAGGCTAACTAGTAAAAAAGGGCAGCTGCACCGTGGGCCCAGATTGAGAAATATTGGAAAAAATGTATATCGCGGCCAAAAATTTGTCTCTGAAAATGGTTTAGGGCTCGTTAGAAGCGAAATCTTAAGGCCTTTCAGGACAAACGATAAAAAAAATCCAAGAATTTTATTTTTTCAAGGGTCAAATTTCCATATTTGGGCATATTGGCCCAAAATCACATTTTTCAACATATCTCAGCATTAAATTGGTCTCTGTACATGGTCAAGAGCCCGTTAGAAGCACAGTGCCAAGGCCTTACATGAAAGATAGAAAAATCAACAAAAAATCCAATATTCAAGGGTCTGGTGCCAAATGTTCATATTTGGGGATATCGGTCCAAAATTACACTTTTCAACATATCTCCGCTTAAAATTCGTCTCTGAAGGCGGTTGAAGGCTCATCAGAGGCGAAATGTCAAGGCCTTTTCAGGAAAGACAAAAAATTCAAGAATTGCAACTTTTCAAGGGTCTAGTATTGAATTTCCATATTTGGGCATATTTGCCCAAAATCACATGCAAGCCATATCTTGGCCTACAATTGGTCTCTGAAGCTGCTTGAGGTCTTGTTAGAACAGAAATCTTAAGGCCTTTCAGTAAAAGTAAAATAAAACTGAAAATTGAAGTTTTTCAGGGGTCTAGTGGCAAATTTCCATGTTTGGCCATATTGGCCCAAAATCAGATTTCACTTATCGCAGTTTAAAATTTATCAATGAAGCTGGTGGAGGGCTGGTAAGAAGCAGACTTTAGGATCAAAAAATTTAATTGAATTGGGATCTGTAGCCAAACCCTAACCCGTGAACAGATTCTGGTGGGATTGCAGAAAGATTTTTCATTCCAGACAGTCGCAAAGACATGATCCTCAATTAATCACATCGAGTTGCATTTTCCAAATTGCTGCATCTCTACAACATGGTCTTCTCAGTTTGTCAAAATGTTGATCCATCACACACTGCTATACTTAGCGAGGTTAGATCATCGTGCCAGGAACTGATGGTGTTTGAGAAACAAAGTTTCTGTGCTGTCTTCCTCTGTGCATTCTATGTGTGCCCACAATCCAGAATTGTTTGAGATAACCCAAGGCACACGGATAGCCATCTACTCTGAACAAGGAATTGAGGCATGAAATAAGCACACTAATGCTTACAAATGAGGGCCAGCTGCCAGAGCTCGGCAAACATCAATACAAGAGAACATATAAGACATTTTTAACAGGATGATGTTGAAAACACTCCCAAAAACTGCTACACGAAAGAGGAACGTTTGATGTAGTCATTGTGGCAAGTTGGGTCATATGATTTGATCTTGCCCAGTTCTCATTACTTCGGTACTGGATTGGGAGAGAACCATACTACAGAGTTATTTTAAATAGTTTTCCTGGTGTTGAATGATCCCAAAAATATGTTATCAAACTAGTTTTTGCGTTTCTACTCCAGTACCGCACTGACAATTTTCATGGCTCTTTTTTACAAAAAAAATGTGGACTATTAGCTTGAGCTCTGAACTTTAAGAAAATGAATACTATTTGTTACTAGTATTGTATATCGTATGAAAGTTCTTCCTTCAGTGATTTTAAAATGGGCTCACATGTCTCTAAATTCCTCACAGTTCAATTTTATGCCAATTCTCTGGTGTGTAAATGACGTGAAAATTTGGCAAAATCCGCCCATTTTCTGGCGAATGAATGAAACAATGAAAAATTTAAGATGAATTTTTTTAAAACACCAGAATTTCCCAGAAATTCTGTCAAATGGTAATGTTAGGTCAAACCTTAAAGTTGATTACCCTTAAAACAGTTTTGATAACTTTTGATAACAATTT
>JAAAKM020001277.1:0-14897 GCA_010016025.2 Alatinidae sp. Z8VKAUB7J3 | reverse complement strand
TTACTTGCCAAGTAGATAGGGCTTACTATACTGTACTCGAACACTTTTAAGTGCCCACCCAGGAACATTCTAGCATGGCAGTGCCAATACTAGTACCCAACATCTAAATATAAAACCAGACATGCAGAAATATGAATAAAATATATTTGACAATGGTGCCCATCTGCTACATAGCATGGTCTTGGTCGTACTGCTGTAAGGTATTATCCTATTAAATGTTATCAATATGGTAGCGTATCAAGAGTAACATTGAGGAGGGAAAACCACAAATTTAGTATTGTGGTAGTACAGCAAGGTGTAAAGACGTAAGGAAAGCCATTGTCCTGTAAATGATACAAATGCAAGTCTACTATTTCATCACAACTATAGTATATACCAGTTTTTTCAACAAAATACACTAATTCATTTTGTGAGACATTAGACCTGGGGACTTAGACTGTTACCATCATCATCATCATAACCATCATTATTATGTATGATCATTATCATCATCATCATCATCATCATCATCATCATCATTATAAGTACCACCATCTTTTCTCTAGTATTCACTACACTCCTGATCTTTTTAGGAAGAAGAAGCAGTCTATATTATTTTTTTGCCTTTGGAGCTGATCTATTTGAAACCACTAATGCAACTATTTATGGTAGCCCATATACAAAAATCTTTTTTGGTATGTGATCAACAGCATTGTAGTGATATGTTGTAGGTTATAATTGCTTGATTTAGGAATCTATCAGTTTTGTTTACATAAGGAGAATTTTCATTCTTGCTCCTATAAATGTTTTGATTGAAAGTTTTGTGTTAGCCATAAAAGTAACTATAAATACAGATGTGGAATGCGAATGAAACAGTCAATTTTCATTTTAAGTTTAAGATATTTATATTACTGACTGAAGAATATGGAGTCATCTTCTTGCAATATAGGAAAGAGAGTAATGTATAAGAGATTTGTCTTTAATTGTCTTGTTTCAGGCATGTGGGGTCATAGTGGAATTGATCAAGTCCAAGAAAATGGCAGGAAGGGCAGTTCTCTTAGCAGGTCCACCAGGAACTGGAAAGGTATACATACAAAATCTATTTTTGATGACCCTGGTGCTCTTTTTGTATGTGATGATTTGTTTCCATGTTTATTCATGTTGCATTTACATTATAGGAAATTCAGTAACTTGAAACAGAACATCTGAGGTTACCAATAGTAAATTACCATAGTTAAATCGTATTGAAAATTAATTTGTCTAAAGTTAGATAACATTGTTGTTGGGCCTAACTCAATATTGCTTTCTTTTTAAACTATTTGTTGAGCCACAGTAGCTTGATGTTGTATAGAAAGGTCCTTGTTGAAAGTTATTGAAAGGGGTTGTTGCAAATGTTATATAAACTACAATGAAAGAGTTTTAAAGATGTGCTAAATAACTAATTGTTGATACCCATAGTATGAGTAAAAATTGCCATGCAGGAATGTCGATAAAGTACCATGAGGAGACACTGCTTGTTAAGTTTTTAAAAGCCCTTTTTAATGTCTTCTATGTTCCCTGCATGGTAACATATGCAGATAGAGCAGTTTTGCATGTAAAGTGCAGATAGTTCACAGGTAACAATAAATGTATGAGCTTTGTTTTGTTAGTGGACAGTGTTTTTGTTTGTCCACATGACTGTATGCTGTTTCGTTAAACATGTGCTGACCATGAAGTAAGATTGTAAGAATACATTATTTTGGCTTTACTGCTCCTGACTTTGTTAATTGTATTGTATTACTTTCTTGATTACTGTGTTAATGACGCTCTTAGTATATTCACAGACTAGCACATTCCTTGTTTTCTTTTATCATTGTATGATTCAAGCTTGTGAACTTTGTAACCATTTGATCTTCTATCACTTCAGTTGATTCGGACTTTGTGTTTGAAATGTCCCTTAAGTATCTTGGCTTGGCATAATCCTGTGGAGTCACTTATTGGTAGAACACCACTCTAATCACCTATTTGTAAAACTTTGGAATCCAGTTGTTTCAAAATTAAACAGTGTTTAATCAAGTTCTTTTCTACCAGCAACTATCTTCCATATTCTTTATGTTCCATTATCTCTACCAAATTTCAATGGTCTTTTCTATTAGACCCTGTCTTAACATTGTAAAGTTAATACAAGACAATGAAAGGTGTAAAATATAGAGTTTTATTTGGTACATTTAATTTACTTCTCAATAGACTGCACTTGCATTGGCAATCTCTCAAGAATTAGGTCCAAAAGTGCCTTTCTGCCCAATGGTTGGCAGTGAGGTTTATTCTGCTGAAGTCAAGAAAACAGAAGTGTTAATGGAGAATTTCAGAAGAGCAATAGGTATGTGTTGTAGATTGAACTTTGGCTGATTTCTCAAAGGGTTTGTATGTATGGCTGTGTAATTAGTTGTGCACTATTTCATATGTTTAAGTTTGAGCCAGCTAAAAAAGGAGCTATGGCTAGCTAAGATTGTATAATTCAGTAAGGTTTATATATTATGATATTATGATAGCTAGAATTGAAACAATAAGTAAGCTAGTAGTAAGGCATAAATTTTCAAGCTCTTGTGCTGGTTAACATGGTTAGCATATTATTAAAAGCTCAATGAACAAGATTGTGTATGAGGCTGATCTTGTATCTCTATAAGCTAAATGGTTTCCCAATAAAAGTATTGAATTGAGAAAGGTCAATTTCTTTGTACTCTTGTCAGGAAGCCAGTTGAAGATTTCTCTAATAGCACATCTAAAAAGGGAAGTTCACCGTTTTCTTCACTTGTGATAGTAAAACTCGAGGAAGGGTGATTTATTTAGCTGGTTTAATAGGTTTTTCACAGTCCCTCTTACTTTGGAACAATTGAAAAGTGCCGTTGACATGTTAGACATAGCAGAGTATGGTATTGTGCATTTTCTTAATAGATATGCTTCATGAAATCCAACAAAGATTGGCAAAAAACCAATCGTAGTGAAAAGCCTTGCAGCGCGTTCAGTTAAAATCTAGTTTCAACTATACCATGTTTAAGCAAATAGATGATGTGGCTATGATGTGCCAAAAAACATATTTGGAAACTGGAGTTTCAAATTCTATACATGGATCATGCACATTTGTGTCCATTTAATTACTGAAATATATCATTTTTTTTGTCTTCAGGTTTGAGAATCAAAGAGACAAAAGAGGTGTATGAAGGAGAGGTAATACCTTTCATGTTTATATATTATGCCTTGGTACAATTTATACCTGATTTGGGTAAGAAATTGTAAGGACTTGATGCACAAAGGTAGACTGAAAAAGACATAACAGGAGTAAGTAAAGATGGATTTTCTGCAAAGGAATTTAAGTGTAGACTTCACACAATGCAGATCAGATCCAAAGTTGGTGGTTAATGTAACCCATTCAACCCAAACTAGCATAAAAAGTAACATTGATGTAAAAATGATGATGAACAATGCTAAAGTATAGATTAAGGGGTTAGAACTTTTATTTTTCCTAACTTTTGCTTGTAACTCAATACACCGGAGCCATTGTGAACATTAAATACAAACTGATACTCAAATTGCTGCTGGATGTACTGATGAAATACTTAAAAACATCTAAGTTAGGGGCTTGTTTTACTAAACATTTTGCCCAGGCACTGCACTGGTTACAGCAAATAGTCTGAAATGAAGGAGGGATATATACATCTAACAAAGAATTCCAAATATGACAGACTAATACAACCACTGGTCATTTGGTTTCAAACTTTCTTCTCAAGGGTATAGATTCCCCAAGTGTCATTAGGTAGGCAATTTGTTATCTCAAAATCGTCATAGCACTCATTTCGAAATCAGGTTTGTTGGCCCACTTACTAACCTTGTGAAAATCACAGCAGCAAACTATAATGCAAGCTAAACCATAAAGAAGCAGTGCTTATCTATGTACAGCTAGGGAGCTCACTTGTTTCTACAAAGGTCTAGAAATACTGTGTTTATCAGTGTACCTTCTCAGAGTGTGAGCAGGTCGAGTAACACGTCACCTTATGCAAGTTCGAAGTTTACTCAGAGCTTCTCGCTATGCCCACTGGCAATGGATTATGATCTGTTGCAATCACTATTTGTCATTGTAGTTACTTCTTTATGCAACACCATGTTTGTTTTTGTTTGTGCCCACAATGGTGAGCCAAACAATAGCCTATGACATGCAAGCATAAACATTGCAATCCTTGCATTTCAACACGGTAATTATGATGCTTCGTACATAGCTATTCTTCTAGTTTAGTGTACAGTTTGCTTACCTTGTTATGCAATCCGAAATTCCTTAATTTGTATATAAACAGCATGATTTTGTACATTTTCTGTTAGTTGTGTTCGACTGCAGTTAATATTCAGTCACTGATGAGAATCACTGCTGAATAGACACAGTGTGTGTGTGGAAAATCTTTGTTGTTAGGATTTCGTTCGACACGGTCTGGTCATTATTTGGAAAGTGCGATTCTTTCTAAATTGGTATTTATACAAATAAAGCAAAGTGATACAGACAGCTAACTGCAACTACTATCATTGTTGCTTCTGTCATGCCCCTCCATCACCACCCTTATAGGAGGCAGTCTGAATTGAGTGGTTTCAGTGTTCCACATGTACATAAGTTGCTAACAAATATACACAGGCTCTCAAGGATACATGCAGCACTAATTGCTAGCGAAGAAAAGATAAGTAATGCAAACATTTTTTGGTCGGTTATTTTTGGTAGTGCAAGATTATTTTGTCATACTTTTCTTCCATTCAGGTCACAGAACTGACACCTTGTGAGACAGAAAATCCAATGGGAGGTGAGCACCAGCATTTATTAATTATTACAATGTTTTGAAAATCTTGAAGAATTGAAACTTATTCTGTTCAGATGAAGCTTGTTCACAAGGATTAGCATCGCTAAATATACTGTGTAACATTTTTAATAGCTTAAGTATTGATTGGATTTGTCATGCAAAGGTCAATTACAGTGAAACCTATCTTAGCACTTACCTCTACAATAGTGTTGTGAACAATAAGTTAAATTTAAAATATTTATGTTTTTTGTTTGACAATGAAGCAAAGTCGTCTTCTTCTTCTTCTTCTTCTTCTTCTTCTTCTTCTTCTTCTTCTTCTTCTTCTTCTTCTTCTTCTTCTTTACTTTTTTTTAATTCTCTGTTCAATGTCTGTTTTTCATGCTAGAATGGGTTGGACAGGGTATACTAATGGCTGTCTTCCAGTATGGTCTAGACTGTGTTTTAACTACTTTTAAATTCCTTAGCGCCAAATCTGTCCTATCAGCTGCAACCTGCCCCCATCCCAATCCCTGCTAATTGAGTGGTACCAGATCATGCATTCCTCCACATAATGCCAAATTTGGTAATATTAAAGAGTCCTCAAGTGAGGCAATGCACCCATATCCACACACCCCAACCTCACCTTACCCTCTCTATGTATTTTTGTGGTCTCATTCAATGATCATTGAGACATTCCTTTTCTCCTCATGCTAAAGTTATCATTCATTGCTGCAGTGTGGATTGACCGATGAAGATGAGTTCAGAAGACCAAATAAACCACTTTGTTCTCGCAGCTTCCATCCCCTACTGTGGGCACCACATTCACGTCAATGCAACTAACAGAGCCACAGCCTTGGCATATTTTTGTGATCTCATTTAACAGCCATCAACTAGGGTTTTGCTTTGCCTTCTTACCCAGTTCTTATCACTAGCTATATCAATTTGGAGGGACCAATTGATGTGACTTGAGCATGTCGTATGACATATCTATACTATTTCCTTGAAAGTCTGATTTGACTCTACCAAGCCTCTTGTCTCTTGCCTCCTTGCCTAACTGCCAGCTTCCCTTGTGTCAGTATGCACAAACCAATGACAGTAAGTTTTAAACGCCAAAATAACTCAATTGGTACTTTTAGTTACAGGTTTTCCAGTAAGGTATCCATCCATCCATCCATCCATCCATCCATCCATCCATCCATCCATCCATCCATCCATCCATCCATCCATCCATCAGTCCATCCATCCATTTATTCATCCATTCATCCATCCATCCATCCATCTATCCATCTATCCATCTATCCATCTATCCATCTATCCATCTATCCATCTATCCATATATCCATATATCCATATATCCATATATCCATCTATCCATCTACCCGTCCATCAATCAATCAATCAATCAATCAATCAATCAATTAATCACTCAGTGCTACTTAGAATGTATCTGAGAAAAATTTCGAATTCTGAGCCTACTGATCAAAAGATATTTAGATAAGTTTGACGGGAGGTAGGTAAATTTTGCCTGCCCCCCCCTCTCCCTTACTGCAGGGGTAAAAGATGTGCATAAATCTTGCTAATAAACAACGGATTAAACAACAGTTTAAGGACCGAACTCCCAAATTACTGCGCTCAGGCGTAGTATATCATTTTAAGTGTCGCTTCTGCAAAGAAGCGTATGTAGGTCATACAATACGTCAATTTCATAGACGGTTGTCGGATCATTTGGGAGTTTCACCTTTAACTGGAAGAAACGCTTTCCACCCCTCCATATTATAGTATTCGTCTACATGCTGAAAACTGTTCTCATCCGTTCTCTGCCTCTGACTTCACTTTTCTCAACTCTGCTTCTTCTGAATTCGAACTTCTTCTGAAAGAAAGCCTTCGAATGTTTCGTGTATTATCTTTGTAAAAAGTGTAAAGCTTCTTTTATCCAAACACGCTTATTCACTTAACGTAAACAAAAGCTCAATTCCCCTCTCCCACTTCTAGTATGTCTCTTGTTAGTTGTTAATGTATTCTATTGTTTGTGTTACGGGCTTAACCGAACGTGTTTCACATCTTGTAATTAATTGATTAGAGGATGCTGGTAGAATACACCGAATGCTCATCGGATTAGGTTTTGTCATTATGTTTCACCTACGCGCCTTGTGCTGGGCACTTATCTTTATAATAAGAACGGATCAGATTATCTCACAGCAAACCTAACTAACATGACCAAACGTATTTTATCATTGCAATGTTTCAAAGAGTAAATGTAAAGCATACTTATGGAATAACAGATTTTTGCTTCTTTGGTTTAATGACCATCAAATCTACTAAATATAAAGATAAAACTCAGGACGCTTATTCGGTCGAAGATTATAAATTGCATCAATCAGAGAACAAGCTGTTTTTGTTTTTTTCTCTCGGAAACTTGTTCGCCCCTTTATGACTACTGTAATTGTGTTTACATTTATCCCCCCGTATTTTTGGACTCCAATGTAGTCTTTAGAACGGCCAGCCTTCATGGCCTGTAACCGTGGCAAAGAAAGAAAGTTTAAAAGCTCAAGTCGGCTAATCCCACCGGCATTTTAAATGCTATCGTAACTTAATACGACTTGGTTTGGGAATGATGCTAGTTGTTTTTCTCGACAATTCGGTTTTTCTATTCCCCTTTAACTTTTGCCAAAGAGGAAGTAGAGAGCACAATTACGCAAGTCTGCGCAGGAGTAACACCTCGGTGAATTTGCTGTAAACAAAGCAAAACAGCTCCTGGAGAATAACATCGATTTTGTTTTCCACTCCCTTAGATCGCTTCATATCCTTCTCCTACTTCACAGCAATAGTTTTCAAGATAAAGAAAGACAAGCTTTGTATTATACCAACTATTTAAGGCTTTATCGTCGGTAAATGCTGAATATGTAAACAAGTAGAAACAGCTGTTGCAAAAGTAAATCTTGAGATGATAAAAATGCTCAAAGTAAATAATCGCATAAAGCGACATTTCTCATTTGGCAAATAGTTCCTTTGAAGGGGAACATCTGATCAAATTTCTGATTATGCTCTGACACTTATGTGACCCTTGTTATGGCAGACATTTTAATTATAATGCGATATGCCCTGATGCTAGGAACTGGAACCCATTTGCAGCTAGACACGTAATGCCTTCAAGAAAACATTAAAGTGGTATCGACTAGAAATGCTGAAATCTAAATATTACGTAAGAAAAGCCGTCTTACTAAACTTTCTTTAGGAATGATGGAGGAAAATTAGTGGGAAACAAATTATTTGCCCGTTCTTACTGCAGTTTAGGAATGTTAGAAATTAAAACGCGTAAGGACTGTGTCGATCTTAGGAGTCATTTTTTTGGTGTCCGGTTACAGATAACAGTGTAATTTACAAAGCGGTTCTAATAAAATCTTAGTATGCCTCGGGAGCAATCACTTAGTTATTTCCTGTGTCACGTGAGATGATAAATGACAAACTTGTCTACTGTGGAGCAAATACCAATAATTTCCATTTTGCTTATACGTCTTTAGAGCTGGCGCTGAGCCAACAGGGGTACCCCCTGGAAAAGAAGTTGACATTGCGAAAACATGAAAACTTTGTGCTTGCCCACGCAATGATGCAATTGATGCCCTGCCCTTGATGGTTCCCGGACAATTCCCCCTAGAAAATTCCCTCACGGACAATAACCCCCCGATAATTTCCCCTTCTTTAAATTTTGTCTATAGCCTAGGTACTCCAGTCAAAAGCTTCGAATTAAAGTTAGATTTCTGGAAAGAGCTCCAAAAGTGCTTTCGAACAAGGATGACCAAGAAAGGATGACCAAGAATGCGTTTTGTATACTAGAATGATTTGCACCTTGGCATTTGTACCACTCGACGATAATGTGGAAGGATTTGAGCAGCTTTACGATTTGAGTCGTGAAACCTATGATGATGATCAAATTGACAATCTCCTTGAATACTTTAAAGATACGTACATCGGTCAATACCGTCGTAATGCTCCACGCCATGCTGCATTGTTCCTGATTGCGATTTAGAACATGTTCCATAGAACTGATGTTGAACTGCCAAGAACACAACGTCGGTGATGTCGCTGCTGCAACGTAAAAAGTTTGACAATTGCCGACGATTATCCAAATCGTAATCGAATGCAGTATTTGCGTGCTATTACACATAACATTGCTTCGTAAAGTGGGGGGAATTGTTCAAAGAGGAATCGGGGGGGATTGTCCAAGGGGGGATTGTCCGGACACGGTCCTTGATAGATCGTATTGCAAAATGTTACTTTCACTTTCACTTATTATTCGGTTTTTGATATTCAATATGTCATAATGCAAACTACATCAAACCAATCATTATTTCTGACGATGAGAAAATGGCAACATTGGCTTCAATACAATATCAAGCAAAAACATTCTACCTTGTTAAGGATAGATGTTAAGAATACGATATTAATTAATCTACATCTACATTGTTTATTATAAAAGACACTCAGGATCAATCAGCACTCTGGACCAATAATGTATTTCTTTCAAATAACGTCACAGACTTTATTGGCTGCATTCTAGCTCAGAAGGATTTATATACATTTTGGCCTATTCACTTGAATATCCATACGCGTGGTGCTGTAAATGGAAATATAACATAGTAAATGCTGCATCAAATTCAACATCCGATGCAGAGAACAAAGACAATAAAGTGATAGCGAAGTACACTGACAATTACTTACCAGGTTTTTATCACATTGTCATATATTGGGGAATTTGGATCCTATTTTTTGCGTGCTAACGGAAAGAGGTGGTCGTCTTGCACATACAGCAAAGAGTTGTCGAGCTTAATAAATGTGACCTCAACTATGAACAAAAAACTTTTGGTCAGCAACACAGGCTGAATTTCAAAACAGATGCATTTTTTTAACTTTTGAGACCCAAGCAGGCACTTTCTTATGATAGGTGTAAATGACTAAGCAACGTAATATTGCGTATTTTACACATTTACGTAACTTATTTTAATTTAATGTTTTTTCTTTAGAATTCCTGCTCATTAGAAGCGTATGAATACCTTGTTTGAAGGTCGGGTTCATCAATTTTTTTTAGGCTACGATGCATTTTTTATTCCAAAACACTTTGGTCTGAGCATACAGATTACCCTCACAAAGTTTTCAGTTCGTGTCCGCTGATGATTATTGATCAATTTCACATTCATTTGACATTAAATTACAATATAAATTTCAACCTTCCTGCCTTTCAACGAAAACTATGTTGATCAAGCATCGGCCTCTCAAGTGGGTAGGGAAACAGGTCAATCCTTTAGAACCATTACTATTTCAAAGCGAGGGAAGGAAAACACATATCTAAAAAGTGGGAGAGTGGGAGGGGGCTCAACACTAAACGGTAACATCCATTTTTTGTCTCTCGTTCAAGGATCAGTGTTAATATGTACCTAAAAATAGTCAGTTGTTTTCTAAGAACGCGCATGGCATTGCTCCAACTTATACAGAGTGTCTTTTTAAAAAACCATTAGTAAATAACGAGTAGTTGCGTAACTGGATTTTGCGACAATCCCGATAGTCCATCATCCAAAACGGATTTTATATCTAAGAGACATACATTATATTGAGCGGCTTTTATCATACAAAAATAAAGCTATGATTCGCCTTACTTAATTATTATGGATTAATTTAAATTTTTCTTAAATATATCTTTCCAATTTTTTCATTTTACTACCTCGCAATGAACGAGTTTTTCTTGGATTCTCCTTTTTCTCTACAATAAAGGCAAAGGAAACATCTAATTAATACGCTCAAAGATGTTTATGGCACGTTGACGATATCCCCACTACTCCAAACTATTTTACCCCCAAATTTATGAAATCTCTCCAAAACATCTACCCCCCCAGTTCATGTCATAATTTCTACAATAAGACGGGAAGGACCACTTGCTAAAAGTTTGCAAGTGATGGCTACCCTCTCTTTAGCATGAACTTTCCCTACCTTTCTCTAGTTTGAACCTCTTCTTCAATTTGCTTAGGTTCAAGAATGCATGGGCTTAACATGCCTTAATCAGTCTGTGCTTCGGAATGAGAAGATTAAGATCTCAAGGTATTACTTTACCAAATGCAAGTCAGGATTGGTTTATCTACTTCTGTATATGCAACAGTGTACTGTTATGTGCATAGAAACAAACACATGACAAGAACATTGTTCTTGCGTTGACATCACAAGGTTTAGTTCACTTTCATAGTGGCCAATTAATTCAATATGTCTTTTATCTTTTATTTTTTAAACTTAAGTAAGTAAAAAACTGTCTACTTGAGACAAAATTGCTCGTAGACTGATTCGCAATTTGAAATTCACATGGCAGTCTCGCATAGTAATTTAAAAGAAGGATAATGCTTTTGTTGACTGCTGAAAACTTGTCAAAAAAGGTTTCAAATGGAGAGAATAATTAAAGGTAGTCTTCAACAAAACTAGCATATAAGTATAACTTGTCTGTGCCCTATAAGTGATTGTTCGTTCCCAAACGTTGCCGTTTATTTACAATTCAGCATGTTTTGGTCAATTTCAGTGTAAGTGAAACGTTGCACGCGTGTTGACAAAACGATCACCACAGCTTTCTTTAGACCATTTCGTGAAATCGCATTTGAAGGGAGAGGAATGTGAACAAAAGGTCTTTGTTTTCTGTTTGTCATCGATATCTGTCTGTCAACTATAAGACAAAAAGAGAATCTTGTGTCTAGCATAATGATTTGTAAATACTTTCTAAGATGAGGTACAGAAAGAAGGCTTAAATTTTGTTAAAGGGCCAAGAAAATTTCTTTCGTCGTTTTTATCTTTTGGGAAGTACGTGCGAATTTATGACAGGTATTTTTTAATGCACATTTGCCAATGCGAAGTTGCCGCGTGCTCGTGTTTATCTTCATGTTAATTCAAGAAGGCAGGAAAAGAAGCAAGAAGGTAAGAAGAACAGACATCTAGGCACTTACTCAAAGTACTCTTATCCGTAAACTACCTAGGTTGCTTGACATTATCCCTGTTATTTGTGTCAGTCGAAATGTTTTTAACCAAACTCTACTATTTACTTTCACAATAAATTTGTTGACCTGTTGTTGATTCAAAAAGCCTCATTACTCTAAATGGTGGCTGCTTTTAATAATAGGTAGAGCAACGGATTGCTAATCCAGCAGTTCCCATTCCTGTACTCAACTCAGAAGGTGCCACGGTTTCATTTAAAGTTTATATTTTTCTTTCTTAAAAACTACATAGCACTGGGTTTATGCTTTGAAATATGTCTTTTCATTCCTTTGATGCCTTTGCAACGTTACCAGAGCAGCTGCAGTAGTTAAATAACATATCTAATAATTTGAATATACATTTTTGGTGGCTTTCATCAGGCTTTTTACTGTCTTCTTAAAAGAATTATATTTACAATTTATATGTTGATGACACATTCGCTGTTTTTAAGACGAAATGCGGTGCACTATCTACATCTTCATGTTAGTCGATGTTCCATATAGTTTTAACTTTAAGGGAAAGAAACAACTCCCTCCAAATTCGTAGTGTTTTACCTAAAGCAAACAAAAATGAATCTATGTATAGTAAACATAATTAGCTAAGCTTTTGATCAATACATTTGTCTGAGCTTTCAACCTGACGCAAAACAAAACTAGATGCCACAAAGCATGTCTCCTTACAAGAGCAATCATGAGGACGTTTTATGTAACTCAAGAGACTATAGTTTTATTCAAGAGCTGCTATGTTCACAGAACAGTTTAAAGCATTAAGAGGCAGAACAAAAGAGTCACCTTCTCGTCAGGTCCTTCTAGTATGACAGGCAGTAGTTGTCGAATTCATCTCTATGTCATTGCTTCTGTTTGCTTCTTTGCCTTGCACACAGCGAGATGATTTATTGCTTCTTTGGGTTAATCTTTCAATTTCCTCAAGCTTGTAAATTAGCTGGGCCCCATTTGGAAACCTCTCAATCAAATTCTGTAACTAATGCCATGGAGGCAGCTTTTGGATGATCCTGTGGTCTTATTTTTGTATCATGTTCTATATCGCTTTGGTTTTGTCTTTTCCTTTGATTCTTCTTTTGTTTGTGTGTTTGTTTGCGGGTGTCGGATACTTGTGACTTCCTTGCTCCTGTCCGTGTTGATTTTAGCTGCTAAATGTTTTTTGTCATCTTCATTTATAGCGCTCACATTTAACAGCCACAGGAATTAACTAACCGAGATACCTAATCATAAATTTCCTGTTAAAGACAAATTACAAATGTTGCTATTCCCATCGAATACTTTGCACACTGAAGTGATTTTTACTTGATCTTTTTGTCTTGTATTGCATTTGTGGTCTGATTCATTTTTCCACGAATGACGTACCGATTCACTTATTCTATATGGATGCATTACTCTTTACAACAACATGCAATCATCTCTTATTTAGTGTTCCATGACTGCACCACCAAACTTATCTTTGATTAGGCTATTTATACCTTCTTTGCAAGCATAAGCTAAAAGGCCAGACTTAAGGATTATCAAAGCAGTAAAATGTCCCTTGATAGATTACACTGTATTTTCGAACATTCCCCAAATAAAGAAAAAAAATTCTAATTTTGATAACATGTTTATACATTATGAGTGTAGACATATGATGCGACTAAATTAACACACTTGGTCAGTACTTGGTTGTCTTTGTGATTTTGTAAAAATATTGACTCAAAAACGTGTTAAAAACATGTCTGAAATATAAATTAAAAACGTTTTAGTGTATGATGACAAGCTACGATGAATTACCTGAGGCTACAATGATAAAAGCAAAAAAATTAATTCAGGTGAATTTCTTTAAGTAATTTTTTTAAGCAAGGACTTTAATTCACAATATTATAAGGTAGAGAACTAAAAATATCATGGTCATGATATTTGTTTCCAATTTGATCATATTTCTTATGTTTTTTCAAATAAGCATAGATTAAAGTAACGTGATTTATCTCTAAATAACATTGTATTCTTTGTCATACTTTTGTTTACTTAAGATAGGCCAAACTGTCTTATGGTTTCAGTCGCGCTGATTACTGTCTCGTTGACGAATGCACTATTTTACTGCGCTTCCAGATTTCCGTATTGCTAATCGTGACTTTCTTTGTACCTTTTAAACACCAGATCTATTTCTGCTGCACTAATTCACTTCTTCACTTAATAAAACTACCATCCTGCTTTATCCTGCATTATGTCTACTTTTGACGGGAATTATTATTATTATTATTCTGTTCTTTTGTTTATTGTGCGTCTACTTCACTGGATTAAGTTGAATGTTATCCGTCCACCTGCAAATATCGCTAAGCATGCATTCTTTAATTTTGACAAAACAATGATTTTTCTCCCATTTTCTTAGTGAGCTACTCTTGTTAGTAAAATGGGATTGTTGAATAGGATTAATAGTTGTTAGCATGGAAAAGGGATGGATCTTTTCTCTATTTTTATTGGTGGAGTTATCAAATTATTGCTTTATCGTATGTAAATTCAGCGATTTCTTGCAAGAACTGTAATGCAATTAAAATATTACCTATACAGCGATAGGTTGTCTTCATTGTTGAAAATACCAAGCGATTTGGCAGCATGACCAGTCTTCCACCGTTATGACGCGCCAAATGGCATTGAGATAATACTTGATTTCTAAGAAAGACTTGATAATTCAAGTCCAGCAGGGGACTTGATAATTCCCTCTCCGAAGGATATCAAGACATGTATGGAGACATATTCTGAACCTCCCTTTTCTATTTGGGTACAAAATTATGTTTAGTTGGAGGAACGGTTCTGTCTTTGTTTACTGATGGAACTGATAAGGGTTCATTTTCTGAGCTGATTTATGAAAGGTTACATTGTTGCTTCATCTTGACTCACGCGGTGGTCTTGAGCTTTTCCCATGAATATCTATGCTTTTTCTCTATCTCATTTCTTCTTTTGTACTCTTGGATGTCTAATTGGGGGGTTGGAATAAACGGGGGGGGGGGGGAATAGCCGAGGGGATGGAAAATCACCAAAAATATCAAGAATCAACGTATACGTAGGGTAATACAACACAAACAATAGTCAGTTATTTGAAGTAATGGTAGTCTCCTACATGCCTTCCAAGATT
>JAAAKM020001276.1:2381-14901 GCA_010016025.2 Alatinidae sp. Z8VKAUB7J3 | reverse complement strand
TTTGAGAATTATATATATATATAATATAATATTTATATATTTATAATATATAATATAATATTTATATATTTATACATGTAAAATAAAGTGGCATTTAATATCATGTGGTATAGCCTTCATTAACAAGCAAAGGTATATAAATTTGTGATTAAAAAATAGGGAAGAATAAATAATTCTTAATGGAAAGACTTACCATCAGAACTTGTTTCCCCAGCTTATCAACAGTGGTTTTATTATTTACCATAGCAACCAGTGCTACACTAAGGTTGACACGTAGAGAATACACATTGAGAAATCCTAAAAAGCTCAGAAAAGCAACCACATATCGCTTTGAAAAACAGGAACAGATACAAGGCCCATTCCAGATCTTCTTATCTGTCTGTTTCTGATCCTCGTCAGCTTTATCTGCCATCTTTATTTACTTAGTCAAGAGGACTTATTGCATGGAAATCATAATTTACTGTCAGATGGGCTAGAAATATAATGAAAATATAAACAGGAAAAGTTACACATTTCATATTTCCAGAAGTTCTTCTTTAGGTGGCCACTACCAAACCCACTTTAACACATTAATAAGAGCAATATAAACTAAATGGTTCAGTTGTATGACATAAGTGTATGTCTAGTATGCCATGCAGGACATACATTATTTTACATCAATCTCTTGTCCATTGTATTGGATTTTCCATATCTCTTCTGAGCCATCCCTTAAACCAAAGGATCAACAGACAACTAAGTTAAGTGACAGTACCATTTAATTAAAGTTTAATCATTATTTGTTCCCCATTTACCTAAATCCTAATCATGCTGCAAAATATGCAAATATATAGTGCAGTCAATACAAATACAATAAGAACACATGCCAACCATGTAGCAAACACACTGCTGGTTTTAGGGGGTGCTGAATGTCCCACAGCACAGGGCCCCACACCTAAATGTAAATTGGGAGGCCTTGTACAGCTCATTCAGTACACTTAATGATACTGAAGGGCCCCCAAATCACTTTATTGCACAGGGTCCCCTCTTGCCGAAAATCAGCACTGAACAAACATGTGGGTATGGACATAGTCAAGAAAGATTGCAGCACACAATGAAGTTACAGAGCTGACTGAATTGATGTGATCATTGCAGAGTCGATTTCACAACATTATTAAACATACTATGAGAAATGGATGTACTTGGAATGTAGCTTCTCATAGCTTTCAATACCATAGTTATATATGATAAACATGGGTTGTGCTAGCAACACATATACACTGTAGATTGTTAACTGAGCAAAAGAATCTTCTCCTTTACTTAGGCCGAGTTTGAAAGCACCTGCAAAGTGGCCTAATCTCTTAGTTAATCCACTGGTGTTAATGCTACTATGAATACTGCTAAGGAAAGTTTAGCATAGTATGAGTAATCAAAGGTTATGCTCTTAGACAGCTGGTTTAAGGGTACGTCCGAGCCATAGCATTGCATTTTACAAATCAAAGTAAAGACTAGACACACAGCTCTAAAACTGGCTATACGAGAAACGTCGTTCGGAATTACTTGAGCTAACCTGTAAGTGCAATAATCCTTAAACAAAAATGCCAAACTCCTTAACCTATTTGTGCCATATCAATTTTTTATTCTTTGCCTGTCTATTTCTTTCGTTTGGGCCGCAGATAAGGGTAAAGCTTTCAAGTGCTAAAGAGGTTAAGCTCCAAAGTTCCTATTAAACATAGGTCTACTCATACCCCTATCCTCCTATCACAATTCGTCAATGAAATGTGACTTATTCCAGACTTTTCACTACCGATCTGTCAATTTTTTCCAACTAAACCAACAAACATCAGACTAGGCTATGTTTACACTCCACCAAATGTATTTAGAGCGCTCCAGCTATAGCTAACCTAATCGATCTCTTAGTTAATAAATGGTAATAAGCTGCGTACTATGGCTATCTCTCAGTTTAGCACCCTGATAAGCAGTGGGGCCAACACCATGTCCAGTATGTCGGTGCTACTGAGACTTAAGTCATTCTCCACACACCTGGCACTTTACCGGCAGTAAGCGAACGACTGCTACACTGCTGTCATGCTCCAGATGGCACTGACTTGACACATACAATCGAATCATGTTGTTCCACTTTATTAATGGTGTAAGTCCTAAGCTAATATACGTGTTTATTACCAGAACTGGAACATTAAATGCAGTTTAATTTTGAAAGAAAGGAAATGAATTTGTGTATTACCTGATTGGCCTTATTAACTGATTGCCTTCTCATGGTGAAGAATCTGCAGCCATCTTTATTATGTAGTCATTGTTGTGCAGGAAGTATTCAGTTCGGTTCATGTTTGTATTTCATTTGCGCAATTCTATTGGTCAAAAAGACAAAGGACATTCTTCCATGTCGGGAATTTTCGGCCGGGCAACCACAAACCCGACCGCAGAGCATTGTTGCTCACTTCAATCCCAGACAACAACAACCGCACGAAACAGCAGGAAAAACACCCCAGTTTGTAGCATTCACAAGGAAAGGCGAGTCTGATGTATTGAAATGGGCGTCGTTGCACGAAACGCCAAAGTTCATTAAAGTAAAAATTTCAGCAGAATATGTCTTACATGGATTCAGTAGGACTGTCACACTTCCTTTCCAGCTTATAGTGCTAAAGTGTCCTCACACCTTTAAGTACTACAGTTAAAGCCAGACTGTGATAGTTTTCCCTGTGAGCAAACAATCAGATCAGAGATAAGACAAAAATTGTAATGTCAAAGCCATCTTGATAAGCCCTGACGAGTTGCTTTGCAGTGGCATGAATCTCGTCCTAAGACAGTTCTTCGAGATGCCTGAAAACCTAAATCGGCTTGACTGCTTGCAGACATTGGCTCAGAAAAGTGATGCACTGGTCAATTACAGTTAAGAAACTTCCGGTCTCTTTTTTTCTCTTCAATTGCGAAGTCCGAAGCTGTGAATAATGGCTGCCGCTTGTTGTCTTCAGACAACGTTATTTACTTTTCAGGCCGGTCACTCCCGACGAGTTCCAACTGCAGACCCTTTATTGGTACCCCCCCCCCTTAGTGAGTGGCCCAGTGCCCGATACCTAAACTGCTACAGAATAAAAACTGATTATCTGTGTTTGCAGACACAGCAGCAGATAGTCCGCAAGTTTATATCTAATGTCCAATTTGGAGATCTCTAATCATTACCAAGCAACCAGACATTAGCAACATGAGCACTGTTAGAGATATTGAACGGATTTACCAACTGAAATGAGTTACAGGTTACCATGGTAAGACCGACTTGCCTTGTCAGCTAGTGAAGTTTGTTTTATGTAAACGGGAAAGCACAAACTGTTACTACCAGGAACGGATTAAGGGCAGGGCCCAAGAGACCCGGGCCACCCGCCAAAATGGGGCCTGTCACAAGTAAAACGGTTTTAGTTTGGATTGGTCAATCAAGACTGGTCTGAAAAAAGAAGCAATGTTGTCTGTAGACAACAAGCTGCAGCGATTAGTTACGACTTTGAGCTTCGAAATTGAACAGAAAATATACAATGAAAGTTTCTTGCCTCTGATTGCTCAGTTTATTGTTTCTCTCAACCAACAGATGCAAGCATTCAAAGATTTATCTAGCCAATTTCCCTTCAGCTTTTTGTGATAGGGAAGAACTGTCTTAGACGAGATTTAGGCCACACTACAGCAATAATCAGGCCTTATAAAGGTGACTTGGACATTACATTTGTTAATAAATTGCGTCAGTCTGTAACATTTGCCAATTTCATTACAGACGGGGAACCAAAAGGTATTAGCGCCCAGCCTTTTCTGTACAAATTTATCATAGATAAGGGTGTGCACCAAACTTTCCCAATCATTTAGATAGCACTACGGACTAATACCTTATTTTGATGGTATCAAAGTGCATCGGCGAGCATTTCTTCTCAAAACTCAAATTGAATGAGAAACGACCACGATATCCATGAAGTAAGAAACGACTTGTAAATCTGGCTATCACGTGCACCGAGCCCGATATGGTGCGTGAGTTGGATTTAATGACAACATCAGGGACTCTGCTGCACGAACATCATGAAACGCATCTGGATTCTAATTCTTATAATCCGTTCACTGGAATTAAACATGTCTACTTATCAGTTACGATATACATTTTCATGAAAAATTAAGAAATCGTAACAGCGTGAACAATTTCCAGAAGTTTGACTTGGGTTTATTTCATTTCGTGCTTATGGATTGCATATTGTACAATGGGAAGAATTGCCATCGTTCAGTATTTGTTCCTAAAATTGACCTATAAACATAAAGCTTATTATTCTATGGCGTATGCAATAGGAGAGGCTGGAAAGGGAGCTCCCTTTTAAGCGGACTTCTGGCCTCACACAGGATTAATCCGGCCCTAGTTACTACAGTTTTATGAACAGGATTCTGTGAATCCAATAAGCTGATTATTAAATTGTACAGGAAATAGGACACAAAAACAGTACAGTGTACCATGTAAATACATGTATATCTAATTTGTTTGTTAAGCTGCTAATTTACAATTTTTCCGGCTTTCTGTTACTAAGTTTTCTTATTGCTAAATGCACATACATTTACCCTTCAAATGACGACAATGATGGAAGGACAGAAAACCAGAGAAGGACAGGACAGGAAGAAAAAGAGATAAACAAAACTGCCAGAGCGATCAAGCGAGGGATAAGGGCTGTAAAAATCCTGCGAAAGAAAAGTAATACAGAAGTATAACTTCTTTTGATTACTAAGGTTAATAGAACTTGCAAGAGCAGAACTATGCCGGTGTGACGATGTTATGTCTTTTCAAATGTGACATTACAAACCCACCCTTTCAGTAGTGTTTCCCAACCTATGTGTGTAGAAGTCGCTTCTGAGTCCATAAAGAGAAATAAACTGCAACGTCACTAGGAAACCAATTACATTAATTGTGTTGGAAAGCCTGAAAAGTTCTTCAGGAGGAAATTACAATGTATGGCGAGCCAGATAAATATGATGAAAGCATTTATAGAGGTAAATAAGTCAGCTGTGTATTCATCATATATTGACTCACAACACATTGCTAAACAGAAGAAAAAACCAAGTCATTGGTGAAAGTTTATATGCTGCCAGTTATGGAGGAGGTTGTCATAGTAATGATCGGCGAGAAGAAAAGTAAAAAGTTAGACCCAGATCTCGCAACAGGTGAGAGGATCTCCATTCTATTCAATTCAATTGGATGAATCTAAATATATCACAGGGTTGCCATAATTTTATGTGTTTATTCAATATATTTTGCAAAGCTTTGCTATTATTACACACTCTAGGTGAAGAGATTTTCCAATGCCTTGATGACTTCTTTGCACGGCATTCCACTGCCTAGCAAAAATGTACGGGGATTTGCACAGATATTGCTGCTGCATTTACCGGCGCGGGGTCTTGAGTTGTCAAACAAGACAGAGACAAAGTGCCTACTGTAATATAGGCACAGTGCTGTCTACATCGAGAAGCACTTGTAGCCCAGAATTTTTCCGAGGGGCTCAATAACACTCTTAGCTCTGTTGTGAAGCGTGTCAATTTTATAAAAGCAAGGCCACTTAATTAGCGTTTATTTTCTTTGCTGTACAATGAGATTGGAAATAAATATACAGGATTGCTTGTGTACATTGAAGTCTGGTGGTTGTCACGTGGTCATATCCTGAATTGAGTATTCTCCGTAAGGAAAGAAATTAACGAGTTGCTGCTCCAGCAGAACCATTCATTAGCTTGAAAATTAAGAAAAGAAAAGTTTGTTGCCAATGTTGCCTACCTTGCAGATATTTTTGACTCTCTAAATTTATCAATGCAAGGTCCTGGATTTACTGTCATTGGTCATGCAGGGAATGTTTCTCCATAGTACAAGAAATTCGCTCTCCGACAATTATATGTTGAGAGATCAATATGAGATGTTCCCTGCACTGAATAAGTACACTGGTGACAAAGGTGTTTTATGAAAGAGACAGAACTCTGAACCTAGAACCGCTAGCCAAGACGTCCGAGCATTATTTTGGAAATGCACTAAACCAAACTAATAAAATTGACTGTATAGTCGATCCATTTTCAGTGACGAATTTACCCGAAATTCTGTCAATCAAAGTAACTGAAGACATTATTGCGCTGACATCCGAGGCAGCAAATTGCTAGGCTTTTAATGGCGAAAGGAAAAGTACCCAAAAGTTTAGCAAACATACAATTTTTGGGCAGCCATTGGCTCCATCTGTCGAGCCGCATCTACATTTGCGGTTCAGCACCTCGTACCTTTTGTAGCAACCTGGTTGTGTGAAACTGGATTTAGCGCCAGGAATGTACCGATAACTATGTATCATAATTGGCTGTACATTGAGCATGACATGTGGTTGTACCTGAGCAAAATAACACCAAGGTATTAAGAAGCTAGAACATGCTGCACAAGCACAAACTTCTTGTTAAAAGTAACAGGCGCGTAACAGGTGGGGTTCAGGAAGCGCACGTCCTAGGGGCCCGACCAGAATGTGATATCATGGGGGCCCCCAGCGCTTCTATGTAATATTGTATTTTATGCGAAATTTGAAGAAAAATTGACAAAACTTTGGTTGTAAAGGCATAAATTCATTTTTCATATTTATCAAAAAATCTTCAGGAGAGCGAGAGGAATCTAACGTCTTAAAATATATACTTTCTCTTAAAAGCTGTATGTTTTACAAGAGTAAAACCGCCCTAAAAAGGGCTCAAAATAGGGGTTTCAGGGCTATGAAATAGTCAAAATTGCGAAATTTGCCGGACCCCCATAAAAGGTCTTACAACGCCCCCAGACACCCCAGCTGCATTACCACTCACTATACGAGTGGAGGTCCTAGCTTTGCACTAATTTGCCCGGGGGTCCCAATCGTGAAAGTGTCCTAGGGGCCCTAGCTACCGTTGCTACGCGCCTGAACAGTAATAATAGAAAACTTGCTTTGATGGTTTCTTTGAATTGAAAATGTGTAACTTGTTTTTAAGTACATAAACATGTAAGTTAATTATAAAATAAATTCCATATATATGATGGGGCCGCAAGCTACTTTAGAACCCAAGATTCTTCGTACTGGGGGTCGTTTGAAAGAAAGGTTAAGAAACATTGTCTTAGATGGTATAAATACGTTTGAAGCCTCTTATAATCTGTGTGCATGCACGTGTTTAAAAGCCCACTAACGTTTGTTTGTCTAGGTCCTTTATTCTTGTAACATTGTAGTGAATAAACCTAGTTGATCTCCTAAATTTATTTAAAGTGGCTTTCACACGATACTGGAACATCATTTATATCACACACTTGAATCTTTTATTTATCAGATTTGGAAGAGTCCATTTATTTTTAATATTGATCATGCACCCTTTAATTTTGTACCGTCAAAGTTGTTTTTCATATATATTATTTCATTAGAACAAATTTATATGGCATTGTACCGAGGTGATTTGAAAAATATACCGTTTACAATTTTGTATGTTCTTCTTAATATCATCAAGCAATTGTTTTTGGCCCAAGCCAAGTATCATGCTTTCATGATCTGCATGGAATTGTGCTTTAATTATAGTTGTAATGGCAATGACTGGGACCTGGGACTATAAATGATCAGATGGTGTTGATATGCCAATAATTAAAGCAGTGTCGGGAAGATTGTCATGTTAAAGATGGAAAATCAAAATAGCATTTGCCTTGAGAGTTGTTTTTAGCCACTCAATAGGTGCGTTGCTAGCTATAGGTTGCAGGCATTACACTAGTTAAACCATAGTGAGTTTGGAAAAGAAGGCAGTTCATATGATGAACATGGTACTACGCTAAGAAATGAAAGTCAACAGTACTGTCACGAATCACCGATGTTATTACTTCTGATGAAATCAAGCTTTTGTAGGTCTTGCCCTGAATCATAACTGAGACCTAGGCCAGTTTTAGTAAGCCAACCAGCAGACATGCCGTGATGCATTTTGGTTGTTATTGATTGTACAGTACTTTCATCAGACAATATCAAATTGTAACCAAGTCAAGACATTGTATCTAAATGTCTGGTTAGTTGGCGAATATCTTGATGATGAATGTGTGTTATGTTGATAGTGCCGTAAATAGTGCCACCAACTTAGACGAGGGGGGAGGGGTTGACTCTGTCGTTGTTTGTTAGTCTTTTTTTTGGCCCTCGGATCTAACACTATAGTGGCTCACCTATTGCGCAATTTATTAAACTCTGTTATTAAACCTCTTGAGTTTGAAGCTTTTGCCAAAATAAGAAGAAAACCGAGCATGGTAGATATCATACAGTGTGAGATAAAATGGTTTGTTTGTGGTACAAAACAAGAATATTGCAAAACAAGAATACGGTAGAAAACAAGAATATGCGCCGATGCATTGTGTAGAGGTAACCTTGTCCCTCCCCAATGCCCTGAAGAAGTATTTGATGAATTGATGGAAGTTGCAACGCGTGGTGTTGAATTCAGCTTCAATAATGAAATGTACCGACAACAGAACGGGGAAAGCATGGGAGGTCCCTTGGGTCCAGCATTGGCTAATATCTTCGTTAGCTGTTATGAACTTCAGCTTTTCGAATCCTCCCAAAAGCCCATTGTTTATTTCCGTTATGTTGATGACGCATT
Organism: Alatinidae sp. Z8VKAUB7J3; assembly: GCA_010016025.2. Lineage (NCBI taxonomy): Eukaryota > Metazoa > Cnidaria > Cubozoa > Carybdeida > Alatinidae > Alatinidae sp. Z8VKAUB7J3. Next base: position 6,291 of record JAAAKM020001276.1, on the reverse strand, counting down.
TACGATATTTAAAAGAGAGATCGAGTGTGACGAATTCCTCAAAAACCTAAACAACTTGCACCAAGCTCTAAAATTTACTTTTGAGAAGGAACACAACAACTTGCTACCCTTCCTTGATGTTTCAATCAAAAAAGCAGGAACTAAATTCCGTACCAGCGTGTATAGAAAGCCTGCATTTTCCGGCCAATACATCTCCTGGAATTCGTTCTGCCCCAAAACGCGTAAATTTAACCTCATCAAAACTTTAGTTCACCGCGCTCTCATGATTTGCTCCAATACCAAATTAGAATCGGAACTCCGTTTTCTAAGACAAACTTTTCGTTCAAATGGCTATCATTGACAGCACTATCAAATTGAAACTTTCACAGCTCTCCAAAGAAAACGCTTCGGACCTAAAAAATGTCCTGTATACTTAAAACTACCGTGGCATGGAAACGTTTCACTTCATTTTGAAAATCAGATCAAAATGGCCATAGTGAAGTGTTTGGGCACTGTCGCTCCACGCGTAGTTTATACAACCAAAAACGCATTATCAACCGACCACAAGGATCGTGTGCCTTCCACAAATTCTAGCTCTGTAGTTTATCAATTTTCATGCCAGTGCGAGGCTGGCTTTGTTAGCCGCACGACTTTGAGGTTGGTTGACCGAATTAAGCAGCATGTACCATCGTATATTCGCCGAACATCAACTTCTAAAAGGAAATAACCACCTCGGGCTTCAAAGACCAAAAACACCACCAAGCAATGTGACACTGCAATAGGGCTGCACTTACTTGAGAACCCAGACTGTGCCAAAGTGTACACTTCCGTATCATAGGAAAGGCCAGGTCTGCAATTCATTTGGCCGTACTGGAGTCAGTCCAAATAAAAGCAAGAAAACCTTTGCTATGCAAACAAAAAGAATTCGTTTTCTTACTAGGCCTATTCAGTTAATCTTGTTTTAGTGGATGCTGACTGGCTCAAAGACAGAAGCCATTCAGGCAGTCTAAATTGATAGGCTCCTTCCCAATACAGTTGGATATACTCTGTCACAAAGTTCATTTCGGTCATTCGGACGTTAGCACTGTCAGGAGTGTCAGACGAAAAAAGCTTTTAAGTACAAAACGTTTTAGCTAGTTCGAGATAATTTTTGAAAATAGTTAAACCAGCAAATACTGGTAAACTTTAAATTAAAGAATGTTAATTAAAAAATTATTCTATTTTGAACTTCAGTCATTTAAATCAACAAAAGGCGCCATTAGTCGATAGAGAGAGTTATCAATAATAATTGTTGCAATTTTTAATACTTTTAACAATTTTAAAGAAGGGGATGGTTGTTGATAACAAATTGACCCCTGATGTGCTTTTGTTTCTAAAGCAGCTCTAGAGCTTAATACAGCACCGACAGACACTTAAAAACAGCTACCAATATTTCGTGCTTAATGCATCAGTAGGTTTATGTCTTTGAGTGTAGTGTTTGATGGACTACACAGTTATCTCATTGGTCTATTGATATTTGTAGACTACACGCAAATGCAGTTGTGTAGAAACTACTTATAGATGGTGTCTTGAGTTCAAAGGCATTTCCCATAAATGTGTTTACCATAGATTAGCTTTAGCAAAACGTGCATATCCAGTTACTTACAGTCAGTTAGATACATTACAGTTATCCTCATTTGCTAACAATTTCTAAAATTTACTTTGCAAATCAATGTTGTGAAGGAAACGTCATGCCATCAGGACCCCCCTCCTCGATAGTGGTACACCAATAGTTGCCAGACTGATGATAGTATGCTTTGAAGTGATTGTAGGGTAGGCTGTCAAACAATTTCATACAGAAAACTCTTTTCTTCCCCCATCTCCTTTATCAAATCGCTGCATTAAGGCTGTTCTCAAAATCTAAGTCGAATTGTAACGCCTTAATTTAGAGAAACATGCTGGGCAAGTTAACACTTTTAAAAGGGGTTACCTATAAAAAGAAGAGAAAATAAACGTAAATTGTATGTCTGGCTTTCCGGTATGAGGGTCATTTTTAACTGAAGGGCATTGCTTGCTCCTGGAGTTTGAATTACATTCGAATTTATTTTTATCACTATATAAACAACTCCAAGTAAATTGCAACTTAAAAGACTTACACCGCCTGAATTACGACAAATTTCTTAGACAAGTATTTTATTATCGACCACATATCTTCCTAATCCTCAATCAAAGCCACTGAATAGCCCAAACTCAAAAGAAATAATATAGCCAGCCGCATGATAAAATTCCATGCAGGATGCTATCACTATTAGATATTATTAGTAGACCAAGGACAGATCAACCAAATTCCTATTTTACCCTCAATTTTAAGATCATCTATTTTATCTCGTAACCACAAACACAAAATTATTATCCAATTCTAAGCAAATAACAATTTTAAGAGGAAATTGGATTCTCTATTTCCTGACCAGACTGAATGGGAGTACGTTTACACTCAGTTCCGTCTGGTATTTTCTGAACGACAATAGGAAAGATACTATAAAGGGCTTCCTTTCAGAGATACGCTCCAAGTCATGTAACATCCATAGGTGCGAGTGGACCGCATGGGTCATGCACAGCTCTCGCATTTACTGTTAAGGCTTATATACAAAGTACTTACAGGAGAGGGATAGTTGTCATAGACCTTACTTTGCTACAATGCGTCACAGTGTCGTGACATAAAATGATCAAAAATGTTATTAGTAGTACTAAAGTTATTGTTCCCCGCATTTTCATTTAAGAACTGTGCATTTTCAGCTCCAGTAACGGTATCACAAAGATCACATTGGAAGTATAGAAAATTTTACTTTAAAAAAATTACTTTCAAGGGCGTAAAAATAAATGGGTTCATTCGATTTGAGGGAAGAAGCGAACAGTTATGAAAAGAATGACTTTTTGATGACATCTTTTCATTTTGAAGTACCTTGATAGAGGTAAAGCATAAGCCGTAGTAAATTAATTAACATAATCATACTATGAATGATTTGGGCCTAGACTCATTGGTGGAAGGAGGAAGATTTTCTTAACTCATTCTTTACAAAGATGCTTTGCATTTTAGAAGACGTATACTCTAATGGAGTTTAACTCAAACATTATGACACAGATCATTTCAATGCGACAGAAAAATGCAAGGAGAACTTTAATCACTTTCCAATATTTTCTTGTTCAAACCAATAATTAACTTCGTACTTACATATAAGTCTTCATAATCCCGTAAATAATATATAATAGATGAGAAAATTACTCTCATCTCATATAATACATATTTGTATGTAATATCATTTTAAGCCAGTTTTTAATTTATTTGATATGTTTACATATATAAGTTCCTTTTTATTTACAGTATAGTTTTTTGTATTCTTTTTAATAATTTTTATATTTTTTTTTAGTAATAAGAACACACTGTCTCTTCCATCTGAAGAATGCCTCAGAAGTATTTGTATGCCTTAGAATGGTAATTAAATAGATGCTTTTGTCCTTGCAGATCAGGCACTCTGTTAACATCCGTACTAAAGACCTTGGACGTGCACTTTGGAGTATATTTGAAAGAATCGTTTGACATTTGGTTATCGTCCATGGATGTTTGATATGACAGTTCCTGATCGAAGAGTCCCCTTCTGTGACCTGGATGATGGTGGCCGTAATTGAAACTGCTCATGTATACATCACTTCTTTGTCGATCACGCAAACCATAGGGAATGTTTCCACCATAGTCAACGTCCTCGTTATATGGCATGGCTTCGTAGTTTTGGAAAACGTTCCTACTATAAGAAACGTTTCCTTCTCGTACAGGCGTAACATAAGTTTCCATTCCTATCAATCTAATGTTCTCCCGCTGTTCTAGAGGAGAGTATTGCCCTCTATTAAAGTCATTCTTAAGTTTGCTCTCGAACGTAGAGGTTGAAAAATGACT
>JAAAKM020001274.1:0-14903 GCA_010016025.2 Alatinidae sp. Z8VKAUB7J3 | reverse complement strand
CTACAATGGAAGCGGATCTATACTATACACAAAGAAGTTAAAAGGCGCAGAATGATGCCTAAACTTGAGACACAAAACAATTGAACGGCAATAACAAACGGCAGTGCGACCTGAAAAGCATAGATATACAATACACGAAGTTATAGAGAAAGTTAAAACTAGGTCAAGCGCGGTAACATGTGGGCAACGGGGGTAACATACAGTGTGATAAGTAACAGGGTCACAAATGCATGGTTTATAACTATTCAGACAAGAAATTTGTAACGTTGTGACGTGATTAATAATAATCAGGCGCAGCAATATCCTTAGCTTACCCTTTACTTGGGCTCTAAATTGAGCATGAATGTGATTATTAACGTCATACTTACAAAGTAAACAAACACGTAGCATCCAGTCCTCTCATATGGATGATAATGGATCTGCTGTTGTATTTTGGAGGAGATAACATTGACAGGGCTTTCTAGCACAATGCTTGGCCAGAGTAGGAAGCTGGTAGAGTATTGTACACATTGTTCTTTAATATACTTAAGTGTTGAATAAACATGTGTCGGTGCAAAGTCGATTTTTTATAATTATTATCGGGTTATCAACTTTTGCGTTCAATAAACATATTCAATGCGGAGAGTCTCTGAAGGTCCGTTCTTTACATTTCCAAAGAAGATCAAGGTATGCTAATCATTGCGAGGCGACAAAGGAAATTTGTTAAACGCCATACCGTTAGGTTGTCTTATATTTGATTATCTAACTAGATACAAGGTGTTACGAACTTCTCACTATGCGCATCGCTACCTGGTGTTAAAGAATAGTTAACATAGCTACCATATTCATGAAGTAAAATGGCATCTCTTCCTTCAAGGTAAGCTAGATCATTATTGATGTTATCAGTCATATATTGCATAAAATAATGGTTTTGTATATCAAGCTAGTATAATTTTTTTGTAGCAGCACCCTTCCGCATAATACTTGCAGAAGTTTGTTAGTGGTGCAAAACAAGAATGTTGCACGAAATAGCGTAAATATAATATACTGAGAAGCTTTTTACGTCTAACACTCCTCAGAGAACTATCGTTAGAATGACCAAAATGGAATGTGTGAAAGAATATAACCAACTGTATTATGAAGGAGCCAACCAGAAATTGAACTGCCTGAATGGCTTGTGTGTTTGAAACAATCGACGTCCACTACGATATATGAAATCCTAAAAACGTATCTTGATCACATAACAAGGTTTACAAATTTATATCATCCTAAAAAGACATTGTTCAATGAATTATTACCTCAATTTTGAATCTTTGTAAAAAAAAAATGTTGGATATTTGGCTTAGGACCTTTTTTTGTGCAAGTGTATATAACAAACTTTTCAAAAATACATTAAACATTCTTTTAGCAAGTTTAACTGCACAAATAGATAAATTTAGAGAATTGTGTAGAGTTTGACGTCAATGAAAAGCGGTGGAGGATTGGAAACGATAATAGAAAATAAATACGTTACATATATAGTTACATAGATTTATAGAAAAACAAATATATACATACACGAGCGTTTACACTTCTATCAGCTTAGACTGACACTGTATCACTCGAGAGAAAGACAATCACCAAAAAGGTGAAATTATGAACTCACAATAGAAGTGTACTTGATAAAACTTTACACGAGTGAATGTTTTTATTATGTAGGTTCATCAAACTTCTTTTTGACATCGAGGATACCAGAATCCGTTTATAGGATGAAGAAAGGTATCTACACCGAGAATACTTGCAAAAATCGCTGCTTATTATCCTTCAAAGGTGATTTCCAAGATTTCTACTTCTTGTTACTGCAGCGCGGGCTTTGTATTATTAGAAAGCGTTCGTGTATTTATATCTTTGTAGATTGTAAAGGTATGTACATGAACATGTTCGTACAACATGATCAATTATTGACGACGCAGTGATTTTCCTCACTGTGCGTAGCGACGTCTCTTATTATCTCTTCGTAGCCACAAAATCAGGTTCCCATTATGTCGTCTTCCTTCTATAGATTCAAAGGGGCTCGAACTGACCAATACCAAGCGTTTTGGTCAAAGTGACGCTAAGAATGCCATAATCGTTTATCACTGAAGTTAATCAGTGTTAATTCTCAGACGGTGAATCCGAAAGACTTCGGTCAATTAAGGAAACCAAAGTAGCAATAACATTGTATACAAATCTGAACCAAGAAGAGCTTAAATTTGGCAAAGCATCGGAATTAAAATGAATTCAATTATCGTAGGTTTCGAGGTGGAGGTGGGTGTATGTCGGATGCATATTTTCAGATGGCGAGTGATACATACGACCTTGAGTCTATGAAACTCATGGAAGACTCCTTCAATCAGCAAAGAAGACTTTCAATGGAAAGAAAAGAGCAAGAAGCACTAGCCAAAAGGAGGCAAATTGCACAGCAAAAGCACTTTGAAAAACTAATACGCGAGGCAGAATACAAGGTCAAAAGAAATGAATTAGAGGAAGGAATTGAGTTGTATACCCAGGTAAGTAATCAAAAAATGTCAAACTTTAATAAAAAGTCAGATAGTTTAAGTTTTATGTTTAAATTATTGGACGTGTCGTCAAGTTTGACAAGACACTGTCGATACCATAGTCACGGGTGATTTTGTTTATGTTTATTAACAACAGTTTAACCATTTTGTTGTTGCTTGGTAACAATGGACCTTGTACAACAGATAATCAAAGATGGGGCAACAAAGCTATTATGCATTTTAGTCAAAAAGGTAATATGCACAAGTAAACTCAGACTGTACGCAACCATAAGTCAATATTATGAACCTATTACCATGTGTTATCGAAGACGCAAATTTGAAGTCTGCCAAGCAAAGTTTATGTATGAATGTGTTCATTCCTAGCACAATAATAACCAACTTGCAGTTGAAGTTGATCGATTTGTTCTTCCACAGAAGTTTAATTTTTAAAGTTTATAAACTTGTGTACACAGTAGAGAACGGTTGTCACTTATTTCTGAGACACTGTGAATTTGTGTAAGACTATTTGTAGATGCTAGTAATAGCTTTATCGTCTAAAAATACTCAACAGATGTAAGCTGAAACATTAAACTCTTCAAAATTTGCTGAAATATCTTTATGGTTTATTAAATTTGTACACGATTTTTCATCCCAATTATTTAAATATTATTCAATCTATGTTATACAGTAATAAATTACCTAAAGGGAATAGAAAAACAAACGGTCGAATTTGAGCTGAATTCTCTATCCATCGTTTCTTCTGGGTTCCAAAGTTTGTTATTATTTTGCCTCTTTGAAATATACCACGGAATGCGTTTTTTTGAAAACCTGATAATCTGACGATTTTCAGTGTTTTAGGCTTTTTAATTCCCTCGTTGCTGTCTACATACTTTTGTCTTATTCAATATTCTGTATTATCGCAATGCATATACAACTATTACATAAGTATGCTTATTCATTCTTATTACAAACGTAGGTGACCAGCACAAGGCGCGTAGGTGAAACATTATGACAAAACATAATATAATGAGCTTTCGGTGTAGATCAAAACAAAATGGCAGCAACAAGTAAACAATTAAGTTTAGGGAAAAGGGATACAAAAGCTTAAAATATTTATTTTAAAAAATTATGAGTAACAAAACTGATAATAATTTGTCTCACGATATTGTCACTGTCATTCAGGAACGCTACGTTTTAACTGCATACTACTAGTTTTTGCCAGGCGATGTGTGTGTTACAATTTATACTCGACGCTAATTGTCCCTGGTTAGTTCATCTTCGATCCTCGTATTCTGGCGGGAAGCTGTTTCCGTGGACGTCCGCTCAAACATTGGTTAAGAACCAAAATTATGAGTATGCCAATTTATGGAATAGAGCCAAATATTATTCAACGGAAGTGCCAAACAATGAATCTTCAAAAAGAGGTTGTTAAGACAACAAAAGTCTTAGAAGGAGTAGATAACATGCTAAAGTAGCATCTAACGTTAGATCTAACGTTATCTATTATCAACATATGGGGGCCTCTGAGAGAAGAGGGGTATGGAGAAATAAAATCACTTGTGGAATATTACGAGGTACGGAACAAACAGCTACGAAACGTTTTAGGATCAAAGAGTAATATTAAAAAATGTATTGAAAATGCATCAGGTTAAACAAGCTTACCATAAGACATTAATAACACATTTACCTCACTCAAAAGGAAAATTAGAATGAAGCTTCCACTACTTACGTACATTGATAAATGATTACGCTTGACATGGCAACCCTTTTGTCTTTGTGATCTTTGTGATAGTTTACGCTAACGTATTTTGTTAATAGTATGATATGTACCAGTAAGTCTTGAAAGGCTGCAGAAAAGAGGGAGGTTTTCAATTCCCTTGGCACTTGTGTTCTAAACGCAACAAATAATGTTAAGAGGAGAATTCCCTTTGCATCTTCAGCATTTAGTGAAAAAACGTGTAAGATAGGAAAGACATTCCCACCAGCGTCAAGATATAATATTGTATAGCACCTTGGTTGTCTCAGCTGCTGCATATGCATTAGAAATGTGAACGCATATAGATTAAAAATGTGCAAGACTTTGAAAAGGACTGTCTGAGAGCCATTGTTTGAAAGAAAAGTTGCGCTAAAGGTAAAATGAGAGGCATCAAAGTGCAACTTGGGGTTTGGAAAAAAAGTAGCTTCAATGTCATTAAGAAAAGGCGAGACTGAATTGTGTTGGGTAGGACGTAAGAAATGCGCAATTCAGCGTTGTATATCGGGCATGTGGTATGGTCAGTCCTAACATATGGCTGTGAATGTTGGAATATAAGAGAAGAAATTCAAACGAAACTGGAAACGGTAGAGATGTTGTTCCTAAGAAGATTTCTCGGAATTTCATGGACGGAACACAGATCAAATGAGGAAGTCCTTGTCTTATCAAACTCAAAGAGGACACTAATTAAAACAATCAGAAAACGGCAGATGCAATTCGTTGGTCACATTGTGAGACACTATCCATTGGAAAGGTTGTCTTTTAGGAAAAGTCGAGGGTTAAAGAGGACCGGGAAGACAAAGAACAACATATCTGCAGTCCCTTAACGCGTGGGCAAGCAGTAGCAACTTAAGCTGCTGTGAACCCCTTCATACGTGCTATAGTGGCTTAGTGTGGAGACTTAAAATCACCAATGCCTGTATCAGGTCCGGCACTTAAAGAAGAAGCATGTCGGGCATATAAAGAGTTTGATGGCAAGCGTTTACCAGGAAAACCCCCGAATTACGGGTGTTTAATTACTGTGTAGACCAAATACACAAGGAAATGCAGACATCACTCCTAAGGTCTAAGAGTGCTGCATCGGCACTCAGTTGACTCAGAAAAATTGTGGACAAAAAATGTGCAAAGATCTGATGATATTGTCCAGTTAAGTCAAGTCAAGTAAATCAAGTCAAGTTCTGTCAAATTTGGAATGATGCATGCTGCTTCTGTTTCCAAGTGGACTGGACAGCACAAAACGGATAAAAGAAAAGGGAGCTACTTGAAATCTTGTGTGTTTTTAATGAATGAGAATGAGTTAGATATAAACTGTGGTAAATTGAATGTATCTGGCAATGGTTCATTTACTATGAAATGTTGCCTATGTTATCAATTGCTCCAAGAGGTCAGCGAAAAGGGTTTCTAGTCACAAGTATTAGGATGATTTAATTAAGCCATCTTTAACCATGAGGTTTGATAAGTATTGAAGGTATTCTATCCCCTCTGAAAGCGGACTACTAATGCGATTAAAAGTCCTTCTTCAGAATGTTGACAATTTTAACATCATTGGGAGTAGGGGTAGGGGTAGGAAGCGGTGACGAATGGAAACTTTCTTACCCCACTTTTAGGCTTCCAGTAAAATCCGACAATAGCAAGGCAACGGAAAGAGCCTTAGAAGTACAATTTCTCATCCAACGTATCACCTTCCGTGAGTCTGGATAGCTGTTTAAATTTGCCAAAACACTGCTGGGGGGGCTCGTCCAGCAACTGCACCAGCATGCTCTCCTTCGTATCTGAAGTACCGTGAGCGATTTCATACAGCAACTTCTATATGTCAGCACAGTGGCGAAACCTGATTGTTGGAAAGCTCACTCTTTTGTACTGTCACCGAGCAAGAAATACTCTCCTCGCGTTTCATGGCCTTGAGGCTTAAGATCAGCCTATGATAGTGACGACGAAAGTACTTATATGTTGATGAGAATATGGCTAATTTCGTACTACATCCTTGGCCTCTAGTACAAGTCAATTAAGGCTTTGAATAGTATGATTCTTGTCGTTATCCTTACTTTAAAAAGGATGCACCCAACAATAAATAACATCGAACCTAATTAAGCAACTAGATAAGGTAAATAACAGCCTATTTAACCAACTAACTAGATAATGTAACGTGAAATGATAATAACAATATAATAATGATAATGATAATGCAACTTCTTAAAAAATACAACTTAATTTATATTTATCTCTGAGTACCTACAAAATACACTCATTAATTAATTTTAGCACTCCTCTAATGTAAACTTTGTCATTATACATGAAAGAATGCCCTTTAATAGTTTTAGTCACCTTAGACAGTCTTAATTCATGAAATGAATTTGTCATCTTCAGTCGGACTCCATGATCCGTATTCTGCACGAATGGCACGTTTAATAATTTTCGTACTCAAGTAGGCCTGTTGTTTATTTGCTCTAGCCACTTACAAACATTAAATTTGTTCAAAGAAAGTAATACAAATGATGTGCATAAAGCCCTTGAGCAAACTCAACGATTGTTTCGGATTGACGCATTTTACGCACAAAGAGAAATCTAACTCAAGTCAATGACCTCTTGAAGACACCCTTTGGTCGTTCAAAGGATGCATGTCAGGTTGGGGAATCTGGGTAAGATACTATGTTACCATGGCGACTTCTACGGTGCCAAAACTGTTGTTGTTGCGCATGAACAGGACACCAAAGTAGTAAATGGGAACACAAACCGTCGACTGTAACAGAAGGTTGAAGCTGATATTCCTACAAGCTCGATCAACATTGGGGAGCAATGAAAGAACCATATGATGATGATGAAGAGGAGCAGGAAGGACCAAAAAGCCCTTTCGGTGTCTATCTGGCTGAAGGGTCTGCTTTGTACAAACAAGGAGAATACAGAAAAGCGCTCGAAAGTTACAGTTTGGTACGTTTAAGGGTTTAATGTTTATTGCATCTGTTTCTTGAATAATAGGACGTTACTATAGTATCGGTCAGTAACGTCTGAAGAATTCTAAGCAGAATTGCGGCTCCAAAGATATCAAATTATATCATACTATATCATACTATACAATACAAATATTGCCTTCAAGCTTGGGGTCTCACATTAAAGGCCTTAGCTGTAATAAATCAAGTGTCAGGTGCTACAAAAATGATTATTAGTTACAAACCCCTAACAATAGTGACAGGCAATGCATATGGGGTGGTAGGTATATCCAGTGTGTTAGCAATAAAATATATCTTGTTTTAGTAATACATCACCACACAACTTTTAACATCTTTAATAGATAGTATAATATATTCATGTTCTTGTATTTTATCTTGTATATGACAGGCATTAGAGTTACAAGAAAATGACAAGAACTGTCTTGTTTCACGGTCAATGTGCTACCTTAAGCTTGGTGATCCGCAAGCTGCTTTAAAGGATGCTGAAGCTTCTTTAAGTGAGGACACAGAATTCATCAGGGTAAGCCTCTAAAGATCATTTTAAATATTGACAAGATATTTCAATCTAATGTAAACATCTGGGTTGGTCTTTTACTATAGCATTGAAAGGGGAATCTAAAATTAAAATGTTTCAAATAACATTTTGATAGTCAGTCACATTATATTCTGAAATACAGTTCTTTATGAAAAAAACAGCAAATCAGTCCAGTCAAGCCCAAATTAATAACATTTTCAAAGGATTTATGGATGTTTCCATTTTCTGCCACAAAATGTCATAGATTCAGGAACATCTTACAAGTAAGTACAAGTAAGTTACAAAAACCAATTAAATTGAAATCGGCTATGCCTAGTCACAGGCTGTATGAATAGATTTAAATGCACTCATAATAGGAAGTAAAATTGTTGGTTGTAGTAAATGTCTGACACTAACCAGCAGTGTTCATAAGGAGTCTTCAAGGGTTTGAGATTTTAATGACCAATTTGATATAGGTGAAGTTGTCCTATAGATCATTTGTTGACAGATTGATTTGGAGAATTGACTCACCCAGAATGCAGTTATGGAGCTTTCTCTTCATTTACATGCAAAACTCAAACATTGGTGTTACAGTCCCCTAAGGGAAAAGTGTACTATATACTTTCAGCAGCAGGTTATAACAACCTCAAAATGTACTTATTATGATAAATAGAGAGATGAAACCAGTTTGAAAAACATCAGTCTCCACACTGGTGTATTGCCATATCCTGATAAGGTGATATTGCACTAATTGATAATATTGCAAGTCCATTCTATCACAGTGGAGGATTACACAGTTGCCTGTATTGAATCACTGTCAATATCTTTGCTATAACATTAGCTCACTGCTAGCATTTTTATTGATGTAAGCCTACACGTGGCATTTTACACTTAAAAGATATAGACACATCACAATGATACTGAATAAATATCTTAAAATCCCTGACATTAGTTTGGTATGAATCTAATGAGTGTAAAATCAGTGAACTAGCCATGTTTATCTTGAAATTCAGAATCAGAGGCAAACTTGTGGTAAACTAAATCTTATTTCGAGTTATACAAGCTCACAGACATAGTACAATCCTATGAGTTTTGTCCCTTCCTTTTCGCTACCAAATTAGTTTAGTTTACAAGAGAGCAATATGAATGACATCAACTGTATGTGAAAACAAGGCATTTTCAGTGAGGAACTTAGAAAATTGTGACATTCTTAGATAAATAAACATTCATTTGGATGATGATCTTATTACTGAATAAAGACCACAATAATAGGGTTGCAGTGCATTTTCTGAAAATGTACAGATTGGGCTTCCCTTAAGATAGCTTCACTGTTTTTATATGCAAATATCACTGATATTATCAAACAGGTCTTCAAGACCACCATAGGAAACTGGGGAGTACATAATTTACAAGTTTTTAATTAAGATAATATAAAGTATGGATATGTATGCTTTATACTTTACAATAGTATTATACAAAAGCTAGATGTAATAGTCATGTATGCACTATATAGTTCGATGCTGCAAAGTTATAGATTTATTAGAACTATTGCAAAAACACTGCATACTAGTTTCTTTTAATTACAGTTTTTAACAGGAGTTAATTTTATGTAACACATGCCTGGATAAAGGGATTTCCAAAGACTCAAAGTTCACATCAAATTCTTATTTTTTTATTTACATACTGGACTTTTTAACACCATTAGAAGTGCACTTCAGGTAGATCTTCTGTTGAATTGGTCAAGGATTTCAAATACCAGTACCTTGGTGCCTATATTAATGTTAATTGTGACCTAAATTTGATAATTGGTTAGGCATGAAACTCTATAAACTGCTTTGCTGCAGTCATAAAGAGTCTTACTGACATAAGTCTGAAGCTTACTCAAAAAAGAGCTACAGACAGTCTCTTCATATGAACACTTATGAATTTTAGGGGAATTTTCGTGGAGGTGCAGGCAATCTTCAGTCAGGCACTTTTCTATGGGGCAATTCTTCTTATACCTAATTATAAATAGATACAATGAAATTTTGTGACAGTATTTGTACTGAATTTTTGAAAAAGCCAATCAGGATCTGGGCTGTCTGAATGCCTATTCAACTAATCTAGTTGTAGTGGAGTCTGGTAGTTCCAAAAACATGAGCCACTCGGGCTTTTCAAATTCTGATTGGCTTTTTTAAAATTATAGTTGGGTATACTCTTTCACATGTTTTATTTTGGTCATTCTGATGATTACACTCTGAGGAATGTCAGAGGAAAAAAGCTTTTAAGTATATACATAATTTTTTGCTATATCATGGGATATTTTTGTTTCACACAACAAGCCAACTATTTCTACTGAATTGTGAGAAAGTAGGGTTTAATGACCTAATGACTTGCATCTGACATCCACTCTCCGATGGTAACATACTTATTATGTCAGTCACAAACTAAGGCATCCAGTACTAAATATTTAGGTTATGCAAGCTTTCTAAGACCATCTCATAACTCCTTATGTAGACATCATTATAAATAGACTTACATGATTAGAGACTGTTAGTTAGAAGTAATGATAATAGTCATCACTACTATAACCATTTTTATCATCATATGATCCTTGTTATCAACAGCATCACTCGATAGATTAATTTTAAGGTTTTTTGATGTTTGGTGGTAGGTCTCTTTTTACTTCTAGACCACTTAACTTGGTTTTAATGTTATATAACTTTCTTTTTCTATGTCCATTGGCAGGTTATTTTCTGGAAAACTCTTTTCTTTTATTGATCGTAACTTTGCCTAAGAAATTTTGGCAAATGAGCAGGTCAGGAAAATCTGTATATATAAAGATGATGGATATTTTAAAGGTTAATGATTGGTTGATGCCTTTGTACCATGATCACCTTATGTAAGTTATGTAGACCCTACATATAAATTCGGAACACCCCATATATCAGTTAGGGCCCACCCAGACTGTTGCCAAGCTGGCCGAGGGGTGTACCTCCTTAGAGTAGCACAACAAAAGAGCACAATAGATGTGAATAAAAGTAAAAATTGTTATCCACAATCCTATGTACAAAATATTCAACTATAATTTCCCCCCTTTCAAAGTTCATATATATCTATGTCAGAGCTAGCAACAATGATTAAACTCACGTTCGTCTTCGGAAAACTTCTTGTAAAGGCGAGGAACGGCAAAACTCTTGAATCAGAGAGATGGCACACGAGGCCGACGACTGCAGCAGATCCGGAGGGCAACTCCTCTGCATCAATTTGAAAGGCTTTCGAAAGAAGATCCAGACTAACTGTCCTCTTCTTGACAAATCTGGGCTATTTGTCCTCCTCTGGTTTTGCTCAGCTTACACAGCCTTTTATTAATCCTATGATGAGGTGCAACATCCCTTATTTGGCCTTTCAGCTGGCTATCAGCAGCTTTAAGCTATCCTGGTATTCACGCTCTTTGTTCAGGCTCTGACAATTAGCGTGTCAGCTCTGACACGAAGATCTAATGCTAGAGCCCTTTGTTTTAATCTCCCCACTTAATTTACATTTGTTTCATACAATATACAACACAGACATTTCTTCTGGTGCAACAAGTCAGCTCAACTAATAATATTAAGCATTATAGAATTAATACAGATGCCAAGGTTGCTTCTTCAACTTGTATGGTAGTATAGATCTACTCGTTTTTCATAAATAGTAGAATGTCTTTTGGATACCAGTACTTACAGGCTTGAATATATAACAGATATAGCCTTTGCTTCAAATCAGTATATATCTGTTGCTTCTGTAGTTCACATAATTATTCGAAACTTTTGAATTTCGCACAGGGATTGTATATGAAAGCAGAAGCTCTGTATTCGCTGGGTGATTTTGAATATGCATTGGTGTTTTATCACCGTGGAAACAAGGTTCGATCAGAATTACAATCATTCCGTCTTGGTATCCAGAAAGCACAAGAAGCCATTCAAAACTCCATAGGAGGTACGTTGTTGATGTTATTATGCCTGTGTACTTAAATATTGGGCATATGTTTACACTTCTTTCATTAAAAAGTAAAGAGAGATGTGTTTATATTATTTGCATTAGATAAGTTAAACTTGTAATGTTCTTGTCCCCATCTGTGTCCTGAAGAACACTGTACACAGTGCAGGTAAATTCCAGACAGACATGGTTTTTGAGTGTGTGAAAGGAGATGCACTCCTGTTATCTTTTCACCTTAGCTCTACTCAGCTCAACTGATTTCAACTTATGAATCTTCAATCACATTAGTATATTTCTGTACAAGAGATTGGACTGTGATTACATCAGATAGATTGCTTAGCTATTCATAATTGTGGGCATCTAGAATGTTCTTAGTCTAAATCTGCTGATTCATAATATAAGGATATTACATTGTTGTGAAACAATCACCACCTGGTTGACATCTTAAATCTCAGCTACCCATCCTATGCAGGGTTGGCAACATTACACAACCTTGACATAAATTGTGTATCATCTCCATGCTGCAAGAAGTTCTTACTCCATTAAAGATAGGATAGGTAGTTATAGAATAAAGTGACATATTTGAAAAGAAAGGATGGTAATAGCCATGGCCATATACACTGAAGTAAAAGAGTTTGTGGTTATCAGAATTGAGATCACAAATTTTGTAGGAGTCAGTAGAATATAGTATGTTACTGGGTAATATACACAACATGTAGAATTGAATGATTCTAATTGTTAAAGTGACTGTTTTTAATATCTCAACTAAGTGTATTGGCAACTCTTTGGGAATAACTACAATCTGAGGAACATGCATACTGGAGACCTCTCAAGGATCCTCATCACTCCGTGAGGGTTACTCCACTGGGGTGTGGGGCACAAAATTACATGTATGTGTTCACTGCATGATTGCTGTTTTGTCCTCCCACAGCTCTTTCTGCACCTACAATCTCTCCTTCCAATACAGAGTCGACCCTGTTCCCGTTGTACTTCCCACATTTACTTTCTCTTGTGGCGCTGGGCCATGGTCCAATCCTCAGGGAGTTGTGTCTAGTTGAGCAGCACTCTGCTGCTGGAGCCGTCCCTCCATCTCCTTCTACATGTCGGCCAGTGCTTTCTGCTGATCTTCCATTTTTGACATCTTTGTTGTAGTAATTCTGTAATACTTTTATGTCTTCTTATACTTTGGTATGTTAGTCCTCCTCCCTCCCTTTAGATGGTATTGTTTCACTTGAACACACAGCTTAAGTCAATAAGATCAATAACACTGTAACAGTACGATGACTCATTTGCAAGTAATAATACTGGATCGAGATCTATGGAGAGGAATGGCCACACCGTCTTGGGCTGGCACCCATCAAAAGCAAAAGCAAGTGATAATTTCAAGCAAAGACCGAAGTAATTGTTATATACTATTCTGGAGAACCGCAAGGCATAAGTTCCAGACACAAGAGAGGACTATTGTAACTGTATTTCTGTCTTATTTCTTGAACATTCAATCAGAGTTTACATATATAATCAGGAATTTACAAAACTCTAACTCATTCCAACCTACGCATGTTTGAGTGGGAGCTGATATCCGTTTCAGCTCTGACATGCTGAATCAAGATGGCCTTGTTTGTTTACAACGTGGGTTGTTACGAATTACTAATCATGTTGCATACACAACAGTAATGATGAATTACTGATACGATGCATGACCAACCATGGGTACAATACCTATACTATTCTACTTAGGTTACATGATACCAAGACAAATATGAATACCTGTGTTCATTGACTACTTAGGGTTATTTTATTGTCCTACGCATTATCTAGTATAATCATAAAATCAGTCAGAGAAGTATGTGTTGTTGCATTGATGTATAGAAATCACAACCGCCAAGGGACAGTTTTCTCTGACGTAAAATTCAAGTTTCATTGTCCATAAAAACAAAATTCCTGAGATTCCCTAGAATTTTTTTGCCCTGAGAATTTCCCTCAAAAGATTGAAATTTCCCTGAACTCAGGAAAGTTTCTTAAAAGTGGAAACACTGTTGTCAAATATGATCTTCAACCTCATATAACAAGTGTTTACAGATCACACTGAAAGCTGATTCTCAGCAGCAACATGACTTATTATATGGATCATGACTCCTGGGTCAAATCAGCTTGATGTGATGTTTCAGATTTTTATTATGGAATGTGATAATTTCTAGAACCCGTCAACATCTGTCGAGGTCTGCTTCATGATTGGCTCATTAAAAGGTGTCATTCTGAATTCACTACCAACTCTGCAAGGGAAAGGTGATATGAATCGCTTTGTTATCTTTGATGTAATTACAGCCGCACGAGATCTGAAGTGGGATTAGCCGTCTTTGCCGTGATTGAAAGTGCTGTTTCACTGCAGGGAGAAGTGTCATTGTGACAGCAGCAAATGGTTCTTGTAAAAGGATACACTTGCTGGGACTGTGTAGAAAAGGGTCTAAATATTTTAGGTGATGATGCAGCAGTTTACCTCAACATGTAAAAGAGACTCACTGGCCATCTTACATCAGTTAAATTGAAAAGCTGATATTGCCCCTAATTTTAAATGTTGATGATAGTTGCCCTTGTTCTTTTTATTCCTTTTCTTCCATTCTTATCTTAACCTTCTCTTTCTGTTCTCACTTTTCCTCTTTCCTTGTCTTCTTACGATTTCTGCTTTTTTGTTTCCTACTCTTCGTTATTTATTTTTATATTTATTCTCTAGTAGGGTTGTTGATTATTCTCCGTAACTTATTCTGTCTCAGGCATCTTCACTTGCAAGTTTAGCCTCGTTTACAATGTCTCTTCATGGCAGGCTTATCCTTTATTTTTCATCGATTAAGGTCCTACCATTATACATCTTCATGCCTAGTTAAAGTGCACCATACGATTGTACAACTGATAGTGATTATTTCATACTTGTCAGGTGACATGATCATCATGACATCAATTATAGTTATTAACTCTATGTATTACTGAATTTAAGCCTCTTAATCTATCTGTGATAAAACTTTTTTTTCCAGCTCCCGCCGGAGTTAAATTGACGAGTGAAGGAGATCTGTCTTTCTTTAACAAGCAGGATGATGTGGTAATAATGTCTTGTTTTTTTCAAGCAGAACATTTTGCTTAATTTTGCAGTTATTATTTTTGTAGTTAAACATATTATTGGTAGTGCAAAACTTGAAGATACTATTTAGCAGGCAAATCATTTTCATCAAAAAGCTTTTCGC
>JAAAKM020001272.1:0-14907 GCA_010016025.2 Alatinidae sp. Z8VKAUB7J3 | reverse complement strand
GCTACGCTGTAATTACATTTTCAATTGCTGCTCCGTATTAATGTAAGTACTTAATGGCATTACATTTCCGTGCCATTTACGTATACCTCAATGTATACTCTCGACTCGAGGCTAGCTGCTTACCTCATCCACGATAACAGTATGTGAGGATATTTTTACTCCGTGCCACGTTTTGCAACGTTTTTGGTCCCAAATATCAAAAAATTATGTTGTAGTTTTGTAATATATGCATGTGTGAGACAGACAAGTGTCCTGGTGTAAATATAAGTGGCCTCAATGTGCGAATCTGAGATACGCAGATGTCACTGCTCTTCTAGCAGAATCTGAAGAAGCACGTCAGAATATAATGAATGCAGTGAGCGTAGAAAGCTCAGCAAACGAACTGCACATTTTTAAAAAACGAAAACAATGATTGTGAACAAGAATGAGATCACACCTACAGTACGAGATCTGGTGGACGGTGTAGTGTTCGAGCAGGCATCCACCTTTAAATATCTATGCTAGACTATCAGCAATGATGGTCGGTCGGAAAGGAGATCTTTAAAAGAATTATAATAGCATGCCAACGTTGTATCAAGATGAAATAACTGCTTACTACAAGATCCTTATCATTAGCGACGAGGGAAAGAATAGCTCTGTGTTATGTGTTTACTACAATACTGTATGCCGGTGAGACATGGACCTTGAACAGCAAGACATTAAAGAAACTGGATAGTTTTGAAATGTGGATATGTAGAAGAATGTCAATGATATCCTACATTGACCATGTAGCCAATGTAGAGGTGCTGAGACGTGTGATGAAAAAGACCTGGGGCTGAAAGAGCAGATCAAGAAAAGACAGCTGTGATACTTTGGGCATCTGGTGAGAAAAGATGGACTACAGAGACAGTCGCTGGAGAGAATAATAGACAGAAAATGATGAAGGGGAAGATCAGGAACAACTTGGTTCAGTGAGAAAGCAAGATGGACAGGCTGGTAAGAGACATAGAATCACGGAAGAGGATTACAGTAGATCTGTTTAGGACAGGTGCGACCGTCAAATAACATATGTAAGACATCATATCTCTTTAATATTCACTCACTTCACTACGAATTAATCACGTTTGCAGTATTTCATGAAATTTTACTGCACAAGAAAGCAAATAAATCATTCTGTCCCGTTGCACAAGAGCACAGAACGGATTAGAGTGTAAAGGTCACAAAATAAATTATAACCAAGACATTTTATAACCATCTGAAACAGTATTGCGATATCTGATAATATCAACGTGTCTTTTGCACTGTTTCAGCTCACACACCTTTATGACGTCAGATGGGTCTTTCAGTTTACATGGTACCAGATAGATCACTGGCTATCCAGTGATATATAAACGCACACTCTCAGAGCAGATTTGGTGTTGGATAGCCTCGTATTAGCCTGTAGCTTGTCCCGATTAGCCTCCACAACATGTGTGAAAGCACAAGAGTCTGTTGGAAAAGTAAAATGAACACAAGGTGGGCGAAGTCACAGCGTTATGACATGCAGAGAAGTGTGTAAGAGCTGTTAGAGGGTGTTCCATGTCAAAGGCTCTCTAGTACCGTCGTAAGAGGCATCATGCAATGATTTGTAACTTTCTAGTTGAAAATCTTCAGCTTCGGGCTTCCAGTATCCCTGTCTAATAATACTGGTTCTGGTTAACTTTGGTATAATTCTTTCTTATTCAAAAGTGCCAGAGTCGAGAGTATAACACCAGGTAAAGTTTAACACGGACGATAATCTCCATTACCTAAACTTATCTAGGATGTCCATCGTCACCTTGCAAATTACACATGGGTTGTTATTCGATGGAACAGTAATTGTTTATCTAAGCTCAACTAAAGGGCTCGTAAACTCACCTCGCATGAATTACAGACAAACAAATTCTGCCGTGCAAGTACGGTAACCGTACATTTTTGGATGGAGACATTTTGTTCGCCTGTCTAAGTAAAACAGTATTGGCAATTTTTAATTAAAATTAAAAAAAACGAATATATATTCTGTCGCAGCAAATTAATAAACTTGCTTCCCCAGCACTAATCCATCATTTCTGATTATTTCATTAATTACGTTTACTTACTACTGTGTTGATTTGAATGCGTTTACTGTGATGAAAGAATAAACTAAGTCTTCATTTCTGGGGGAAAGCAACAGCAGAAAGGTGTTCAAACGTTCAGGGTCTCTTCGATGCTCAGTAAAATGTGGGGTACCCTTATGGGGAGCCCAAGTATTGGACGTATCTGGTTAGAGATCTTTATTTTTACGTCTTTCCCATAAATGGGGGGCTTCTCATTTCATGCTGATGATATATTACACATAATAGAAAATACGTCGCTGTGCTAGAATTGCCTATTAGTACGGTAACCATGCTGATTCTAGAAAGCAGTGCCTCTGTGCACCTGAAAAGGTTACAGCCTGCACTAAAATTCTACCTGTCTTGTAGTCCCTGTACTTCTAAAGTAAGCTTAAAATTTAATAGATGTCTCTTGGAGAACATCCATATATTGTGTAAGCCACAGAGACCTGTAGTTTTTTGGATGAAAATATTCTGAAAACGGATACTTATTTTTGTAACGAGTTTTTTGAAATACATGATCAAACTATAAAACAGAATTCAATTGAGAGAGATATTTTATATAATTCAGATATAATAATACAGCTCAATGTCAAATTTATGATACACTAAGCAAAGTTTCCACTGTCCTCTAAAGTTTAATTTCCCTTAACTTGCTTTTTTCTGCCCCCGTTTGAAAATTCCTGCTGCTGCAATCTACAAGTAATACATTAGACCTGAACTTGTAAATTCTGTCTTCCTGAAACTTAGTTTTCTTAGTATGACGGCTCCCATTCACGGAATACTCGTTGGAAATATTTACAAACCTCTGTGCCATGTACATATTCACAAAATAGGCGATTAATCCGTTACATCAGTAGTAAGAATGTCTTGATTACTTCGCATGGAATTCTGGTGCAGTCACAATGGGTTCCGATCTACGACTCGTGTGTACTCACAACGGTTAAAGCGAATAGTGGCAAAACACACTCGATTTCAGAACCCACAGCGACTGCGCAAACTAACGAAATTCGTGCCTTTATGGAAAAATCTAGCTATAAATACAAAGAAGCCAAAGGCTACAGAATTTTACGACGTAAAAATTGTAGGACGAGAGATCTATCACAAACCACAATTACTCTTAAATAGGACGGTACATGATACATCGTTTTAAGTGAAAATGTTATGTTTTGAATTTTAAGAAACAGAGGCATTCTCTTTTTCTTCTTCGTAAGCTCTGCACAATATCGTAAACCTCTCTATCCAGTTTTATTATCTTATAGTAAACATCGTTTGTTTACTCTAGCTTAGAGTAGTGGCTAATGCCTTTCCTATATTAGGAGTTGCCAAGGGTTTTATTCCATGCAAACTAAGTCTTGTTTTTATATATAATGCCCTTTAGAAAATCTATTTCTATTTCAAGTCTTTTTTCCATGTTTAAGATACTGCCTTGAAAAGGAAATTCAGAGCAATACGTTTAAAAATGGTATAGCAACATTTTTTTGTCGATTTTTTTTATGCTATAAAAATGTTAAACCCTATTGCCTTTAAAGGCCCTATTTGGTTTCCTTGAGTTTCTACATTGCCCATAGAATAGCAAGGCAGTCTTTTTCAAATCTAATTGCTTGTAGAACATTTCTGTATTGATATAAAGCTCCTTTGAAAAAATTGGAGAAACATTTTGCAGCAAATGAGAAAATGGTAAACCCATGATTCTGTTTTTGATAGCTTCATGGGATGCAATTACCTGATTCTAGATAAAATACAGTTTAGCATTTTTACTTGGGTCTTGACTTAGATATCAACTGAAAAGCAGAGGCCTTGCTTGTTCTGTTTATTAACAGGGTATACATGGGGAATAACATACTTTTAGGGCAGAACTGTAACCTCCGTCGTTAAGAATATCTGTGGTTTATGCCAATTGTCTCAGTGATCTGCAATGGTAAGTAAGCAACTTAGCGCTCTAGTTAAATTATAACAGCTATGCAGTTACTAAGAGATTTCTTATGGTTGTCGGGACTGGCTAGAAGACGCACTGTTGTCTCTGAAACTTGTACAGTAGGTTGCGTAGGACCTTGTGTATTTCTACCTCATTACTATGTAACTTCGCAATAGTGAATGATTACTCATTTTGTTGCAGACGTCAGGATAGAGAGGAACATCGTGATTAGTTTATCTGCAAAATATCAGACTAAATCCCCAACAGTTTATATGTCTTAGCTGCAGACGATTGTCATTACGTAGATCCATAGTAGAGCATTACACAATTTACACACTGAGGATGAAAGCAAGACTGAAGATGTTTAAGTATCGGTATTGCACGAAATAGCGAAAACATTGTGTACTGAAAAGCTTTTTTCATCTAACACTCCTCAGAGTACTAACGTCAGAGTGACTAAAATGAAGTGTGTGAAAGAGTATACCCAACTGAATACTGTAACCAGAGTGTGCCAAAGTGTACACGGGTGATTTCTTCCGTATCATAGGAAAGGCCGGGTCTCCATTTCATCTTGCCGTACTGGAATCAGTCAAAATCAAAGCAAAAAAACTTTTACTATGCAGGCAAAAGAATTTGTTTTCTTACTAGGCTTATTCTATTTATCTTGTTTTAGTGGACGCTGATTGGTTTAAAAACACAAGCCAGTCAGGCAATTTAAATTCTCATTAGCTCCTTCAAAAATACAGTTGGGTATACTCTTTCGAACTCTCCATTTCGGTCATTCTGACGTTAGTACTCTGATGAGTGTCAGACGAAAAAAGCTTTTAAGTACACAATGTTTTCGCTATTTCGTGCACTACCGATGCTTAACATCTTATTTTTGTTTTGTACCACAAACAAACTATTTAAAGTATCAGTTTTGTATCTGTAACTAAATGCATTTCTTGACTCTTTTAAAAACCGTGGAAAACCCCTTGCAAATTTTACCAGCACATTTTTAAAAATAAATACAAGGAAAAGGGATAACCTCTTCTAGGGTTTTAATTAACATGATCACTAAATTATTTCCAAGTTAACAATCCAAGGTGTGAAAGTATAATAGAGGCAGTTTCAATTAATGTGTGAAAAACCATATTTATTCCCCATACTAGGTACTCATAGGTGACAAACAATAATTTGATAAGTTCATAAAACTTGCAAAAAGTGGCAAAGCACACTAACTTGCTTTCCTAAGTAATAATATATAATATAAGCTACTTTGTAGGAAGTCACCGGCCGGCAGCAAAGCAAGTTTTGGGGTTAATCAGTTTCCTAAAAAGAAATTTAATATTTGATTGTATAGAACATTGATTTGGATCCTTTGGAGAAAAAATTATGGTCAAGGTTGAGTGTATATGTAGTAAAATCTGACCGTGGTCATGGGTTGAAGAAAAAAAGGACTTCAATTTTAGCAGAATACGACTAAACAGTTGTTGAAACGTTTATAGTATACCTTGCAAATGGCTTGGAGTAACATGTTTATCCCAATCGAAAGAGGGTAAATGTGTTTCACCTTTCCATAATACGAGACTTTGTATAATTGTAGTTAACTGTTTTCATGTCTAATGAAGGCTTGCAGTGCCAAAGTTTTGTTTATCTGCTAAAGCTATGGGGAGCTCAACTGAATTTAAACATTTTATGCAATTTTGATTTGACGAAGATATACGACCGAGTGGTGTATTAGCATTTATACAACAGATACTGTTCGATTGGCAAATAACTTTCCTGCATTAAAAGAAAATGAAAGATGTTCCATCTTCTATCACCTGAAAGCTAACAGTAACAGACCTAATTGTCCGAATCTTTTTCCTCTTCAAAGCGTTAGCTCTGAATGAATTTATCGAGTCATTATCTAGTGAATGACAATTGCAATCTAAAATTGGTTTAATGTTTGTCAGAAAGAATAGGCTCATGCTGGTTGAGATTGAAAACTCTGCTATTGGTGTTGTCGTGTTCTCGCAACGAGGCCTCAAATACACAAACCAGAATGTTTTTCAATACAATTAATACAGACATCGTGACGCTATAGTTGTACCAGCAACAATTTCGGGTCTCATTTGAATTTTTGATGGGCATCGGCCAAATAACTGCTAGAAGCTTTTCCTCGGAACGCAGGTCAAAAATACAAAGTCAGGGAATCGCTAAAATGTTTAAGTAACGTCACAGTTTGTCAATTTCTGAAACATTCTAAATCAAACATCATTGTCAGGTGGAAAATCAGCAAATGTTAATGTGTTGCAGTATTATTTGCTTTAGGAGAGCTATAAAAATGTTTTGGACTAAAGCATTTTGCTCCGATATAAACACTGACAGAATGTTTCGAGTTGCTTGGATGTCGGCATTTAGTATCAATTGTTGGTAGCCACACGGGTTCTAAATCAACATATCAATCCTGGTACAAATAGAAGGGTGATATCTGGGGATCGGGGAGCAGTGGACACTAATAAATGTGAATAAACAGACAATGTTTTGTGGAACTAAATGTTAAATGGAGGCGAGGGAGTTCGAAAAGGGAGATATGTTTTATGGCATGTATCGATGCTGTACCAACAATATAATGCAATGTAAACTTTTACTCAAATGCGGTAAAAGTGGCCGAAATCAGTGAAAATACATAGTAATGGAGAGGGGCTCCCATTTGTGGTATTTAAAGCTATCTGCCCCTCGTCTCTAATCAACAGGGAGGTGTGACATGTAAGTCACCAAAAAAGTTCATCATCAGTTCTAACGGGGGTTAGGCCTGTTTGCATAAATGTATGTTCGAGATTGTAACTTATTGCTAGGGTATTGTACACAATGAGAACCTTCAATAAATGAGAAATGATGCATGGAAAGGTACCTAGGATAATATGCTCATCCTGAAGCCAAGTATTTTTGTATCAGATGAAAAGTCAAATGTATATCTCTTTCCTTATTAAGTAAGCTCCTAATAACACAGTTATATAAAGGAGATTTTGAATTGACTGGTCAGACGGAAGGATTGTTTCGGTGCGTTATGGAAAGATCAGTAAGGCAGTATGGGAAGAGTTTCAAGCTGCGAGAGTTCAACAGGCCAACAATATTGTGTAAGATAAATTTGAGTTTAGAGTAAAAAGGCAATATAATCTTCAATGAGTGTGAATAGGTTTACTGATTGTAATTAGAGGCAGACAAATAAATAGCTCCATATGATTGGCCAATTTTCAAGCCCTGCATAATAGGTACAATATTCAAATAACCCTGTTTAGAGGCAAACATTTGTATGAACAGTGTGCCTCCCTTTTGTTATTAAACTTGGCAGAGCTGCATTTAAATCAACAAGCTTGAAAAAAAACAATTCAATTTAGCCCAACTTTGTAGTATGTTTTGGTTACAATTTTTTAACACTAATGACATAGCAAATAATGGTTTAGGAGGTGGGGGGAGGGGGGGGCGCTTCGTAATTTCTGCTCAACTAAATTTTTGGAGCTGTGCCCTGGACTTGCAATACAAGTTTATACGATTGTACTTTCTGTAATTGGTATAATGAGGTGTTAGTAACCTCGGGTATTCTGTGAGCTGTTCAGAGTAGCATAATTTTTATATTCCAGAAACAACGATTGTTTCAGAATTACATCTCTACTATGGATTGGTGTAATGATGTCAGTTTTGCCATATCCTGACTAATGCAACTAAGTTTCTGTTTTGCGAAGCTAACTAAGACATCAAGCAAACTACTGGTGTCATTTTATACCTTCTGGACAAGAAAATATTTGCTACTCTGCAACTAAAAAGATTTGAAATCTGTGAACATTGCCAACCAACGAAAGCAAATAATCATCAAGTTACACAGGATCAAAGCGTAACTTTGATTTCTTTTTGGTATCAAATCATTTGTATGAGTCACAATGTAACATGTCAACCTTTGGATTGCTACATGGATCAACATAGCCAGAGAAATGTTACTTTGAATCGTAACAAACTCGTGTTTCTTATATTTCAACCAAATAGAAACTCAAAATCATTCGAACTTTGAAGTTCGAAAATTCATGTTTCGCATCTCGTGCTCCGTTACTTACTGTCTTCAAACTGAAAGATTCCTGACCTTGAAGCCAAAACATATACTGTAATTCCAGAAATGTATCCCTCGCCAAATGTTTGTATCTAAGATCATGGCTGATATATATTTTTGTCTATGAAAATCTGATTTTTCATTTTATCCGTAGTGAATGACTCTTTTCGTTGACGTTTTCGTGTTTTCGAATGCATATCAATGCTCTGAACGTCGACCGTTGTACAATATACGCTGAAGTGTCGTTCGATTGTAATGATCGTTGAATCGCAAGGTAAAAGCATGTTCGACAATGTATCTATGTTTAGTTGAGCGATGCTCACCTTACTGTGAAAGTATACGTTCATAAGTTATGAAATGGTAAGTATGATTTGTCGTTGACGTTAGCCCAATTGATGAATGAATTTGTTTGCACCGCCGCCTATTCGTTGAGGGCTTGTTAGTGAGTCCAGCAAGAGGTACTAACCATTCCATTAACAAGTTACAACTTTAGTTGCTCATAGTTTTGGTTGAACTTTCACTTCGAACTAACGACTAAAGCGTTATCATCGTTAACGGACGGAACTAGCTCTATATGACGCCGTCTTTACCTCAAATGTTTGAGATTTATCCGTTATACGTTTTTGGCTCCTTTGAACAATCAACACCAAGAAATGGATAATTTTATCGTAAAGTTTCCATAGTTGGCCTACGTTTAATGTAATATATACAATTTGAAGCTGACATTCTTTCACACGATCTGCTCATGTTATCTCCTCGTCGAGTTGTTAACGGTTTTAACAAACAACTCTACTAGCATACGTGGTCATTGAAGGAGTCTCTGACCTTTGAAGTAAGGTCTCGTATCTTTCTTGGAGGAAAAATGACCTTTTCACCTCCCTGTCCCACCGTATCGCTATTATGCCTTTTTACGGTTTTCAGACCTTCATATAACATTGAAGCATTTGGAAATATTGCTGTTATCATCCATTGCTATTCAATTTAACACGAATGGCTCTATACTAGAGCTAGGCTGACAGGAAGCTTTCTTTGGGAAATCTTTACCCGCAGGTGTCATGCAAGTGCTTCGCCATGAAGGCAATGAAAACATCTTTGTAGAATTACTTCCTTGTAAAACCATAAGAGAAGTAAAATAACTGAACTCATTGCATGCCCTTGGCTACAGTGCTGTCGTATACTGGCTCCATTCTGGTATGTCAACACAGACTGCTTCTCCATTTAATTTTGAGTGATCTGAATTCGATTTCTCCAAGGAGTTATGATCTCCCAAAGCTTCCTCAACACTTGATTTTCTTTTCCGACCCGAACTCCATCTCCAACTAAGTCTTTTTCTCAATGTGTGATCAGAATCTGAATGATTTTCTTTCGCTTTTTCTTGCTCTTTCTTCGCTTCTTCCATCTTTCGTCGATTCCTCTCTCGAGAATAGAAATATTCAAAGTTCGATACCACTACTGGCACTGGCAGGGCTATGGTTAACACACCACATACCACAGCCATACCTCCCACAATTTGGCCGAGAAATGTCTCAGGGTACATATCTCCGTATCCTACCGTAGTCATTGTGACGATTGCCCACCAGAAAGAACTGGGTATAGACTTAAATTTTGTATTTTTTACTTCGTATTCAGCGTAATATACACAGCTCCCAAAAATCAATATGACAACAAATAAAAAGAAAGCCAACATAAACAGTTCGTGTACTGATGCTTTGAGTGTATTTCCTAAAATCTGCAATCCTCGAGAATGCCGTGACAATTTGAAAACTCGCAGTACCCGGATCACTCGAATGACTCGAAGAACACTTAGACTATTGGCATCATCCTTCGAAATGGATAGGCTAATATAGTATGGAAGGATAGATAAAAGATCGATAAGGTTTAAAACCGATGTGAAAAATTTAATTTTGTTTGGACAGGCTAGAAGTCGTAGTAGAAACTCGACCGTAAACCATATAATCACCCCTGTGTTAACATTAAACATCCAGTTAGCGTGCTTACTTGGTTTATACACGGTTTTTCCATCGACCACCACTGAACTGGGAGAAAATTCCGGTAGACTCTCCATGACGAACATAATTAAAGACAACGTTATTATTATGACTGAAGAAATAGCAAAAGATTTGGCCAGAATACTTGAATCCGGAAATTCTAAAAAGTTCCACATCAAGCGCTGAGGCCGCCATGTTGGTAAATCGATATGTACATCAGGTTCTTTCAATCCATTTTCTACTTGTAAAGTTTCAATAATTTCGTCACCGATGTCAAAAAATTTGCATTCCTGTATAAACACATGAACTGGAATATTTTGCGGTCGATTGATAGTTGTTCCACCTGATTGATAATAGAACAAGATCGCCTCAAAGGCTCCACGATGCCTGTCGAAAAAACATTCTCCACTTCTAGGATTTATAAACAGTTTTCTTCGATCAGGATCTCCTAGTAAGGACTTTGGTAAACGACCCAGCGTACTAACGTACGTCTCGAATCGCTTACCAGCTACGTTGATGACTATAATTTCCTCACACGGGTCGTGATCCATCGGTATCAACGTGTCAGCATTATGCTGGACAGGAGGCTGACTATCAGCGAAATCCCCTTGCTGTCTGAAGGCGTTAGCGGTGCCACTTGCAAACATAGTGACCATAAATTTCTGTTTCCGGGAGACCTTTTGGCCCCCCGATACCGTTGCCTTAACAAAGGCTTCCCTCGGTAATTCTGTTTTTATTAAATATACACAAAACGAAAGCTAAACAGTCAAAATCCCTTCTTAGCGTGATGAAAGTTTTGCCATCAAGTGTGTACCGCCGACGTGCTATTCAACAAATCCGGTTAAAGTCTTAGCTTCCATCTCAATCACTCAGTTTGACAAAAATAAACTTCTTGAAATGCAACGCTGTGGAGTAAGCTTGAAGCTGCTAACCTCCACCAAGTGCAAACACGTTGGAGTGATGCATTCTTATCAGATCCAAGATATTAGCCGATATCGCGATCCTCGTGTCTGCAGCTCTTCATTAGAACGATGGCATCTTTGTAGCCACCTAACATTGTAATTGCGTAAAACAGTTCCTCTATCGTTTAGGAACTTGTTTTACAGTCATGTAGTACAACATGGAAATCTGGAAAGTGCTACAACAATTCGATGATTATCCTTGTGACATACCAACCACATGTCATCCGGAGTAGGTAGCCGCTTTACTTGTATAGTATCGATTCATTAACGATGTTGATACTAGCATTAAAGCAGATAAGAGTGCAGAGGACGAATGGACCACGAGTAACAGTAAATACCAAAACTGACGTCGGTGTACAATAACAGCTTTATGAACGGTGAAGATTAATTACTATTGAATGATCTCGTAAAAGGCCTCTTTCTCGCGAGCGCGCGATCTGTGGCCAAATGAATCATTCAGTGTATCCAAAAAGATGAAGAACGTCGATTTAATATCTATTTTGATAGCTCTATTCCCAGTAAAATAATCCCTCGAGCTCGTTTAATGTCGTTCTGTGAACCTCCTTTGGCTTACAACAAGTTCACGACTTCCTTGGTTTATGACACAGTCTTTGTACTTTTCTAATAGGCCAGCTATGTCATTAGAAAGGGACAGTAGAATCCTAAATGAAGGTCTGCTATCCCTATGTATTGTGCGGCCGTTGAGGTTAAAAATTTAGCTCAAATCAAAAACTCCACTTCTAACTTCACATCTGCATTTTCATTAATTATTCATCTAACATTTGAATTTCTTAGCACAATGATTCGGAATCCTTATGAATTCCTTTACACAGAGGTAGTAAACTAGAAGTAACGTCAATGCTTAACTAACTTGCACGATTTCTATTTGAGTAGCAATCTCCTTGAACTGTAAGACTATGTCTGATAAGTACAGAAGCAATCGTATTCCGCTAGTACAAGCAAGTCTTCATATTTGGAGTCCTTAATTTCCAAAGGATATTCACCCAGTGTCGGTAAAAATCGCATACATTCACTTGTTCAATTACCCATTCAATTAGCTATTGAAACTACAGCAGGTCTGCGGTAACGGGCGTTCAGCCAAAAACGGGGGCTTACTTTTGTATAAAATTCCCTTAATGGCGAAAGGTGAAGTCGCGAAGAAAAAGAATATAAGTCAAGTGAATGACTTTTGGCAGATTGTCTACATAGCAGGAATACTGCGTCTTAAGTTAGTTTATCACCAGTGACTATGAATTCAATCTCAGATAGTAAATTTAATAAGAACCAATGGACAAAAATAAGGCCGTATCAATACTGTTTCCTGTGAATACGTAGGTACGGTTAAGGGGGGATTTTCTTATAAGACAGAGACTAATAGGTATCCTTGACAAAATCTGTTTGGAAATAAGCTTCAAAAATAAATACATCTTATATATTAAGTTAAAACATTCCATAGTAGCTACGAGATTTGCAAGGCGAAGTAATTATGTGGATTTTCTTAAATATTCAAAAGTAGGAATCTTCAAAGGCCTTGAATAACAGAAGAAGCTCTCTTCTCCTATCGATTTTAATTAGTTGCAGTACATACTTAAAGAGACTGCTGTCTATTATGAGTATTAAATGAGAGACCTTCAAGATCTGATATTTTACTAAGTTGATCAAAATTTTACCTTTGGAAGTACTTTTTATAACGTTTTAAGGCTCCTTTAAAACTATTTGCTTATTTAGTAGATAATGCAATTGTGGTGTACTGTTAAAAACTTTTGTTGCAATTTTTATAAATGATTATCCAATGATTTTATCATTTATAACAAACCTCAAAGAAAGGAAGCAATAACCCTCTTCAGTTTGACGCTATTTATATAAGAGGGGTGATTCATCACAATGAGATACAATTTGCCCTCTTCAAAATTTTCCAAATTGCATCCCCCGATTTGTTATCAATCTCCGATCTGGAAGACATACGTATCTGCTGCAGTGACCCCATACTAAATGGGAAAGAAAAGGAAGAAGTAGAAGAAGAAGTTGAAGAAGAAGTAGAAGAAGAAGTTGAGAAAGAAAAAGAAGGAGAAGAAGAAGGAGAAGAAGAAGAAGAAGAAGAAGGAGAAGAAGAAGGTGAAGAAGAAGGTGAAGAAGAAGGTGAAGAAGTAGATGAAGAAGAAGGTGACAAAGAAGGTGAAGAAGAAGAAGGAGAAGAAGAAGGGGAAGAGGGAGAAGGAGAAGGAGAAGGAGAAGAAGAAGAAGGAGAGGAAGGATGAGAAGAAAAAGGTGAAGGAGGAGAAGTAGCATAAGAAGGAGAAGAAGAAGGAGAAGAAGAAGAAGAAGAAGAAGAAGAAGTAGAAGAAGAAGGGAATCAAGCAGACAAAAGCATCATATGAAGAGATCACTGGCTTCCTCTTACCTCGTAATTGTTATCTACTCGCAGTCTAAAAATACCCATATAACTGAAGAAGTGTAGACAATATTTAGAGCGATTAAACTCGATTCTATGTAAGAAATTTTTTATTTACTAGAATTAAAATTTACCCGACGTTTAAAAATAAGATCTCGTCTACATATAACTTTGCAAAGGACACAATTAAGATGGAAAGTAAGTAACCATCGGTAGTAAGACCACGTGTTTGTGTACAAGTGGTGATTTTATTTCTATTTTTCGTAAGTCTTTTGAAAACTGACATTTCAAATCCTTTTTTGTCGATGATAGTAAAAAGAGCTGGTGATGTTTAAATACCGATATAGGGAAGCAAAATTAGGTTCCCTATTGTAATGTAGAATTCGTTAATGTCTAATGGCTTTGTGTAATGTGTCGTGTCAAACAGTGGAAGACGAAAGTGGGTTTTAAAAGGTGATAAAAATATAAAGATAGAGTGATTGAAAGATGGTTTAAGGGCGACTTACAAAAGACACTTAAAGCGAAAATTGAACAAATAGACAGTAGGAGGAAAATGCCATGAAAGCGAGGTAGAAGAGAAAGTAGATTAAAGAATGGAATGGACATAGACACAAAATTGTATTTGTGTTAATTATCTGTTGATTAAAGGAGAGAGAGTCTGTAAGTTTGGATAATTGCCTTCGTAAAATTAAACTTCTTAGTCAGTCATGGAGATTTTGTAGTTATAATATATAGATCAATTTTAGTTGGTAGTCATCGTTTGTGGTTATCGCGAACTTCATGATTGTTAGAATAGACTTACTGTTCTTCTCTTCTTATCTAGGGAGTTTAAATCGGGATGGTATCACCTTCTAGGGGCGATGAACCATGTTTAATTAATGGGGTACTCCGAAACGGATTATAGTTTATTTCTCGGCATTCTCTCCATCGTTACCTTTTGGTATCTCTAATAACAAGCGAGAGATGCTGAAAGGAGTAATTTTCATATCGGATATCATCTGTATGTAAGAAATTGTACAATTGATAAATGGTTTTGTACAAGTTATCTTAAATAAAATTGATCAAGATGTAAATGTTGCGTCAGTTTACACTATTTCACTACAGGAAAGCAGACTATATCCCTGAAATGATGGAATGCCTTATCTCTCTGAACTACAAGACGATGTTGTCACAGAAAGTTAGTAAACAAGTTCTAAAGCTTTCTGTTAGCATTGTGTTACTCTGTTTAATCATATCCCAATCAATCAATCAATCAATCAATCAATCTCCCAATCAATCAATCTTCCAATTTGCTCTCACAAAGTCTGATCCATGTTAAATTTTTAAAATATAAATCTTTACCATCGGGACTCATACCCGTGACACAAGCTCTTTGAAGGTTCTGATTATTCTGCACGTGTTCATTATTTAGCGAGTATTATAATCGCCTTCTACCCAAAAAAAGATGTACAAAACTGTTTAAAAAACAATTACGAAACGGTTTTACGC
>JAAAKM020001271.1:0-14908 GCA_010016025.2 Alatinidae sp. Z8VKAUB7J3 | reverse complement strand
GATGATCATGGTGATGATGATGATGATGATGATGATGATGATGATGATGATGATGATGATGATGATGATGATGATGAAAAAGCGGATGAAAAGGGGGACGTTGATAAAGATTATAACGGTTCCAAGGGCCGGAGAGAAGGGACGATAGATTACTCCATTACTTACTCCATTACTTTATTTGACAATATTTGTAAATATTGTCCTTTAAACAGAAGAGACCCTCCCTAACAGTTCCCACCTAACAGTTGTTGAACGGCACTTTCAATGTGTTACATTTACCTAAATACCTCTTAAACATTCTTTGCACATTCTCCAGTACCATAACGTAAGTCTCAAAGGAATATCAGCGACAGTAGATGAAAGGCTACAATTCTTACGTAAGAATAATAAATGAGAATATGTGGTCAAACAGAGGATGTCAGCGCCTTCGTGTTCCCTGTGGACAGGGGCTTGAAGAGACTGGAAGCTAATAGCTTATTCTGGGAATTAAAAGATAAGTCGGTGATTAGGGTAGAATATGATTAGACCTTAGTGTTATAAGTCATACCTATTTCCTCTTATCTCAAAAAATCTGTTGAATAGTTAAGTTGTTGCTCACTAGAATGGCTAAATCATAAGAAAGGATGCTATTCTTTTGTTGCTAGCTTTTGCTAAGCTGAATTTTGGTCAACAGCAACATCTGCCGATGATAACACGGGAATAGCTAAACGTTTTCAAGCTAAAAGTAAACAGTTATCGAAATTTGTCCCCATATTCAGTGGCATACGAGCCAGGGGTAGGCGAGTAATCCCCCTTCCCTTAAACCTTCTATAGATTATATGGTCCATTACATTATCGATGAGAGGTACTGCTATTTCTCAGACTGCAGACTAAACCTGCACTTTAAACCTTATCTCCAAGGAAGAAACATGGAACTCACGTTACTCACTACTGATCAGAATGAGGCGAGGGCAATAAATCTGTTCATGAACTTCAGTAGAATTGAAACCGATACCTTACGGCTATGAAGATACTCATCTAGTTTGCAGTGATTAATTTTCTGGATTACCACTGCTCCATGTTTTGATTGCACTAGTGAAAAAAGGTTTATCTTCTTATTTGCCTCCCAAAGGAAAAAATAAACTAACCCACTGATGTTACTGCGTTGGTTTGATCATGAAAGAAGTTTTCTATTTTATTGTCTTTTTTATCGCCTCTGCGTATTTCTACTAATAATCCTGCTTATATTACGAAAATAACAAGACACATACTTTAAATCAAGATTAGTATTGTAGAGTAAGACAAACAATGCTTAGATACCGTAATTTTTCTGATAGATCAAATTTCAACATTAAAAGAAGGATATTTTGTTTTTGACATATGCGTTTATTAAATCGTTTCATTTTCAATATTTGCTGCTAATATTGTTTTAAGAGGAGATTTTTGCATTGTAAACAGTTCGTCTGCTTATTAACGAAGTAAAATTGATAATTGAAAACAAGAACTAGATATTTCAAAAGGTAAATGTCTAAACTAAAAATTGAAAGGAAACGGAATGCCAACAAAATTTCAGGAAACCAAGTGAATGCCCTGTGAAATAGAATGATTAGGCATTCTCCGTTTGGAAACTGACTTTCCATAATCACAGTAACAAACTGTACACGTATAACAAGCGAGGTAGGTTTGTCGTTTCTGTGTTTTACTGGGACTTTCATAGGCCATTTGCGTTCCTGTAGATCTGAGGACCAGTTGCACTTTTAACCACTAATCAAGCCATTTTATCAAACTCTATCCTTAATCTGTTAGGCGCAAAACTGTGGGTGAATAAGGGTGGTTTGCACCTCCAAATTGTCTTCCAATTTATATTCCATCCCCCAGTTCTGTATGATATATATAATGCCCCCTTACTTTAAGGTAGCTCACTCGCTTATGGAAACCTTACAACCCAGAACAACTTCTCCTAATCATACGTAGGCCTGCGTTGTGTTTCACTTTGTCCTCTATGTAATTTCGGAGTGTCATTAAGTGTCTAGATTTGCAATACAAGTAATCAATTGTTATTGATACTTGAGGGTGCAGACAAATCTCTATTTTCACGTGGCTGAGTATTGAAAAACCAGTAACTGACTTACGGACATCACTTTGGGGTCGAAATTAACTTAAGCGTTTGTGAATGCAATGTGTATTATAAGCATCACAGGATTTCGTTCCTGTTAAGAGATTTGTAGATGCTAGATATTTGCCATTAGCTTCGCAATTTAATGTTATTCTCTGTTTTAGAGGCAACATAGTGAGTCTGCTCTTTGTTATCGGCCTGTGCAATACATCTTGCTTTGATATGGTAAGTCAAATTTGTCCTGTTAATTGGGTTTTACGCCGTGCACTCTCTTTGGCAGAGGCTAGGGCACTTCTCGCGTACACTGGACGCTAATTGAGAATAGGGCACTTAAAGATCGGATCCCCTTTCTTACATCACCACGGTCCCTCGGGTGATCGAATCCATACCCTCTGATGTTGGGAGCTAGGGAACTATCCCACTGAACCACAATTGCTAGAAATTTGTAATAAATCATCCTTATATTTTAACCGATCAGCATTTTTGTAGCACGTATAGAAACAATTCTGTACCATATGTATGGCGGTGGTATGATTTCGTTACCGAAAAGAGTGGCTGTGACTCAATATGTTTTTCCTGTCTTTTAGCTGACAAGATAGAGGTGTCTTTAAAGTGCCTTAGAGGGTGTCTTACTTACCAAAGGGGTTGATCTCGCTCAGGACCTAATAAACTATAGTTTTCTCCACTCACTCGTTGTGTCCATTTTTTATTTTTGGGATGTCTAGATTGATCAACTGGTATTGGTTGCTGGTTAACACAATCACTGATGTGGTCTTTTCTTCTTGAATGGGTCACTTCTCGATGCGTCGATGCGATGGGTCATTTCCCATTTGCTCTCCCAACGGTTCAGACAAATTTTGGCCGGCGTTGCCTTTATCTTCCATACATCTCTTACTATCTTTGTGACTAATTCGGATAGTCTGTCTTCTAAGGTTCGTAAGAATTTTCACGTATTTGCTGTATAGGTAACAAAGCTCTCGTAATTCTCCACAAGTTCATTTTATCTCTTTTCCTGTCCCTGATTTTTTAACGCCTCTCGTTCTGTGCATCACTCTATAAGGTGGCCGGAATATTGTCCTAACGCTTCTTTTAAGCTTGACCTTCAACAAGCTATCGCATTTGAAATCTGTCAATATATTTTTGTTTTTGACCATCAATTTTCTTTCGTTGATAAAATACTCTAGAATCAGGGTCGTGCGAGGATGCTACTAGTATGGAAATATTGTGAGACATCACGAGGGTAAGGTTACTCTACTTAGAGAAAATGGTAGGTATTGTGCCACCATCTTGTTGTTACATTTATATATTTGACGAAGTAAAATGTTTGGGCCTTGTCTTTAATTAAAGAGCATAATATCTTTTACAAATGTTGGAAATCGGGACATGTAGATTCAAGTGTATTGGTCAACTGAATTCCTTCCAACAGGTGCCCTTGAGTATAGGCCTTGCCCATTCTATGCACGAGGGCAGTACAATACCATATTCAATTCGCATGCCAATCTAATAATAAGCTTATGAATTTATCTACAAAGTTAAGGCTATCCCTTCTTAAGTTTGTATTTACTAAGCACACAGGTTGTCTTAAGCTTCCTTTTAATTAGTAAAAATGCCTGTTGTTACAGCCTATGAGTCAAAGGTCACAGTAAACCCATTTTATTTTGATCAAATCTGCTATGTGCACCAAATATCTCACGAATTTTAAATGATTTGATATCAAATAAATATAATTGAATTTGGTCAAGGATATGGGCCTTGCTCTCTAATTCAATTGGTAATGGTCTATTTTTTATACCAAAAATTTGTCTACCGTCCAAACATTTTGCCAATGCCAGTAATAAGATCAACATCAATGATAAACTAGAAAAATGACTTTTTTGACAAGACAAAGAACCTTATCAAACGATTAGCCGCTCAGCTGTTTGCCAAGACGGAGAAAAAACAAAGAGAATTATCAATTCCCTCGAACAGGAAAAGTCCTCGATAGTAAACACTTATCTACCCATTTGAAATTTACTTGAGTAGCATTGTCTATAGGATACATGGTTTCAGGCGCAGCAAAAAACGTGCGTCAGCAACGAACAATTTCTGCACGTGTATCTTTTCCAAGCATTTTTAGATGCTAGCAGATTGTTGAAGTACTCTCCCTATGCGTCAGAGAATGGTTACACAGCCTACATGTCACCTGCATGTCCAACTAGTTAGTTATCGGTAAGCAGGTAAGTAAAAGGAGAAGTAATCAGGTGTCGGCGTTGATGTGATTTTTAAGCAAGAAAGATGTAATCAATTTATTATCTAGTTTTGAAAATTTGATCATAGTCGCAAGTATCAGAGGAAACTTTTCTATCAATTTTATACTATTTGCATCATTCGATATAGTAATCACGTATTCATTTCTTAAACATGGTGGCACGGTAAAGTGAACACTGTATTGGCATGCATCAGAGGGATGTGATCATTACATTTAATTGCCAATACTCGAACACCCAATAATTCGAACACCCAGTAAGTCGAATACCTGACAATTCGAACATCAAATAACTCGAAGACCTGACGATTCGAACACGGGATAACTCAAACATTCAGACAGTGAAACTGAGTCTGCATTCTCCTTGAACCTTGAGAAATGCTCTAATATATCCTCGATAAATTGAATCCCCGATAATTCTGTACCCTTAGGGCTATCTTATCCTGGTTACTCCAATTTTTTCTAACGAAATAACTACTGCATTTAAAGTGCGTTGGCATTTTCCCTTTAAAACGAAGTGGTTGTTTTTAAGCCTTTACCTACCTGCTGTGTAAACTCCAAGGAACCCTTAGTCCCTCTCCATTCCAATGATTGCACTTATTTGTTGCTTTTATCATGAAACCATTTCCTGATAATTAGAGCTAATAGCTACTCTTAGCAAAAGTTCGAGTTTTCGAGAACCTCGATAATTCGAACCATTTCATTGGCCCCTTAAATTCGAGTTATCTATAGCTTAGCGTATAGAAAAGCAAGATGCGCGATTTCAGATTTACAGTGTGGACCTGTAAAAGGAAGAGTTACGACAAAATTTTTATTTTGTTGGAAAGGTCAGCAATTTATTTCTTTGTCTTGTTGATATTACTAGGGTTTTAGACCAAGCGAGGCATTATAAGGTTATTCAGGTATTACAAAACATAAATACAAACGGCCTGAGGTCTACGCAAAACCTCTACTTGGAACAAGCTGCTGCATTCAGAGTGAAAGATGAGCCAGAAGAATGGAAATCCATAGAAAGGGGTGTACGTCAAGGCTGCATGAGTCCACCTGACTATATAGTGTGATAACATTGAGGCAGTTAGAAGATAGGTCAGATATTCCAATTCCAGGGAAGAGTTCTCTTGGGTGCCAAAAATGACGTGGGGGTGGAATAAACGGGGGAGGTGGAAAATCCCCAAAATTTAATAAACAGGGGGGAATAGACGGGGGTGGAAAATGACCAAAAGGAAGTCAAGAAGCAATGTTTGGAATCAACTGCAACTCTCTGAACGTAAGGTAATACAACACAGACAATAGTCAGCTATTTGAAGTCATGGCAGTCTCTTATATGGCTTCCAAGATTTTAAAAAATTGTCATAGGTGGGAGATTACGTAAAAATTAATAGGCGGGCGGGGGGGGGGTTGGAATAAGAATGTCCTGTGTGGAAAATTTTTGAAAAATTAATTAGCGGGGGGGACGACTATTAGGCACCCAAGAGTAATTAACAATATACGCTATGCAGATAATACTGTTATAATAGCGTCAGGAGATTTATCAAATCTAATTGATAAAGTGTAGAACGCAAGCAGACGTAAAGGGTCTTACGTTGAACAGCAAGAAAGCACATGCAATGGTAGTAAGGAATAGCCAGATACTACCTAAGTGTAAATTGGTGATAGAAATTTAAGAATTCGCGTGGGTAGGAAACTTGAAACTACCTGAACTCAATGTTGACAGTGGATGCAAGGGGTGCTGTGGGAGTGGGAAGAAAAATAGTCCAGACAAAAAAATTTCAAGTATGCCTGACGTTTTGTAAATAATCAAATTTAATATCAAGGCAAGGCTTCGAATGATAAAGTGTTGTCTGGCCAATAATGAAATTTGTATGTGAAACAGGGATGATTTTAAAAGTAGTGGAGAGCAAAGTTCACAACTGTGGTGTTATCAAAAAATGATAAGAAGTGCTTGAACAAGTCGGAAAACCAATGGAAAGGTGCTGTTACAATGAAGAATATCATTAGGGCTAATGCAGATGGCGAAAAGTCAACGGCTGTTTTTCCTAGACCAGATCGTCGTGAACGAAAGAAAACAGAGCTGCAAATGCTTCCGTAATAATTGGGGAAAGAAAGTAAGAGGAAGACTGAGAATCAAACTGGTGGACGTCATCAAGGGATGGATCTAGAGAAGCACAGGATTTGAAGTTCCTTTCATCAGTTTGCTGGATATGGAAAAACAAATTGTTTAGTTTGTTTACAATAACAATTTTCGCAGCCGTTGAATCTTTGCAAAACAGCTACTTCTTGATA
Organism: Alatinidae sp. Z8VKAUB7J3; assembly: GCA_010016025.2. Taxonomy (NCBI): domain Eukaryota; kingdom Metazoa; phylum Cnidaria; class Cubozoa; order Carybdeida; family Alatinidae; species Alatinidae sp. Z8VKAUB7J3. The sequence continues at coordinate 8,285 of JAAAKM020001271.1, read as the reverse complement.
AGATTCAATTTTAGAGTGGCTAAGTACAAGCACTCATGTCGTAATTATTTACTACAGCGTTACGTTATTGTAAACCCATTCCGTGCATTTGGAGCACTACCAATTTTATCCCTTATCGCTACCTATCTTCCGAAGGTGTCATGAGTGTATAGGACTAGGCTACTATCTACTTTTTACATGATCTCTGCCTGGCATACAAATTCAGTGGAATCCCTTAAGTGAAAAGACAATTCAAACTTTGTTTTCATGCACACAGATACTGTAAATGAACACTTTCCCCTAAATTTATTTACCTCTTCGTCTATAAAGATCACAATGCATTGCCAAACTGTCATCACCTTACAGAGAGATACAACTCCTTAATGGCACAACCTACGCTTCATATTGCGATATTAAAAGCCATATTCATTCGATACCCAGATGCTTTCAATCTTTCATAGAACCTACCTTTCTATCAGCATCCAATCAACAGGAAACCATCAGAGAGGTGAAAGTATATTTTCCAACTCTAGACCGGGACATGTTAGGTATTCTTGTTTGAAATCAACCATCCGTGAACGGACATATTTCATCTGCTTGTCAATTGATTGTAATTTGTGGCGCATTTGCTAACAGCGCAGTAATGAAAATTTATGCATTGTTTATTCGTGTTTGAAGATAAACCTGTGTATTCTCCGTTTCGAAAAAGTAACACAAACGTGTTATAGAAATTTTGAAAAATACAAGACTCTGCTATATTCCGAAGAGCTGGTCGTTTGCAAACTTTTAAAACGATGCTATTTTAAAAGGGAATAAGTCCCTTTCAATAATTAGGACGCTGTTGGTCCATTTTTGTAGAAATTCGGACCGTTTCCCGAAATGAATTTTGGACGTTATGTTTTAAAGCAGCTCGGGGGGCTTTAAGACGTTTATTCCATCAATATCCCTTCGTCATTCGACTGTTTGTTCCTTTCAGGTTAGGAATCTATCTTATCATTCTACAACGTCTTACATATATGGTAACCTTCACCTCTTAGACAACCTTATTCATTCATCTACATGCTTATATTTCTTAATAGTCAACGGTTTAATAGTTCCCGGCCAAATTTGTAAGAAATCTATTACTAAACGCCGGGTAAGCACATTTCCTTAAAGAAAACACTGTACGTCTTAGTATAATCACACTTAATTTTTAATATCGTCAAAAATTCAACATCTACAAACTGACTTTGCATTGACCCATTACGTGCATTCTGGGCGATAAGAGATATTTTTATCATTTGAGGAGATCGAGGTAATCCGGTGGTATTAAATACTGTTGACGGTAGCCAAGGTCAAATTGGGAGGCGTAAATTTGACATTGTGTGACAAGCAGAGTGTATTAGAGGCGGACGTGAAAACATGGAACATTAGAAAGTATTTTTGGAAAGGCACAGCTTAAATAAGGAAATTTTCAAGCGACAGGAAACAAGGGGAACAACTGGTGACGAGAGCAAAATAGCAATTGCCGTTAAACCCTTTCCATTACGTTAATGACGAGATAAATATCTTATATGCTATGTATTAAAAGAACATGATACTTGCTGGCCTTTCTAATTATCAAATATAAAAATACACCAGGAACTAATTTTTCGGAAGGCATGGAACAGGTCAGTTGACCTGATTTGGAACTTGGTTCCCTTAGCAGAAATATGGTGAGATTTGATTTTTACAAGAGAGCAGACTGATATTGTAAGTGATTGATCACAAAACCTAAAGACAAAGTCACCAACTATTCTGAAGCAGTAAACTTAACCAAATTAAAGTATATTCATTCTGATTAAAGCTGTTCCAGCAGGGTAACGATTATCTTTAAAGCTATTTTATTCCGTTCAAAACTTTGCGTAGCCTTGTCAAGGTTTAATGGGACTTTATGCCATGCACTCCTCTTCGGCAGTGGCAATGGCAGTGCCAATTGAAGCACAGAGCACTTTAAGACAGGATGCCTGCCTATCTTCATCGTGGCTCAGCTCTTCGAGCGCGCCATTTAGTCCCCACATGTTTTATACATGAATATTAAACCCCACGCATTTGAAAGTAATAAGGTAAATACTTTGATCGTTCATCCCCACCGTTTACACAATGGATTTGATTACCATAGTAGCAGCAGTCTCGTTTGGTTTTTACACCTCCATGCCAGATGTCTGAAGTTATCTCTTAAAGTCGGTACCATAATCCAAAACGGAGGAGAAACCACCATCTACTGCGGCTAATGAGGACAGTAACACCACGTGATTCGTCTTCTGCTCCTCCCAAACACACTTGGGACAAATTGTAGAGGTGATCATTTCTGACGTGTGAAGATTGGCAGTTGTTCTGCCATGACCAGAGATCAGCCTGTTTGCACTTGACCATTGCTTTCTGTTACATTTCCCGAATCCAAGTCATCGGGCTGTTGGTATAAATCGCTTCAAAGAAGCTAATGCAAAGACAGACAAGACAAGACAAAGACAGCTCTGAATAGTACACTAGAGAAATAGAAAAGCATGTCACCACTGGGAGTTGAACCCGTGACCCACGCTTTCGCGGCGTGCGCTATACCAACGGAGCTAGGTGACCTCCGATGTTAACACACTTTCATTTCTCTAGTCGCCACATTAGCTGCCAATCATCCAACCGTGGACATCGACATCCAGCTCTACGCAATTGGAGACCAGCCTCTCCGCACCATGTGACTTGACCAAGGAAGAACTGCCATCCGGCCTGTCATCAATCCAAAGCCCATTAAGTTAGAAATCATCATCGAGAAGAGAGGATTTGAAATGTTAATTTTGAATAGAGCACTAGAGAAATAGAAAAGTATTTAACCACCGGGGATCGAACCCGTGACCCACTCGAAAAAGACAGCTCTATAACATGCAATTATGAGTACTTTCAACGGTTTGCTCAAGTTATTCAAAAATGACAGAATATGTTGTGGTCAATCAGACTATTAATTTTTAATTTTTAAATTGTAAAATTACGTTCTCTCTTGTATTTACTTTAAAAAAGACCTTATGTTGAATAATTTTGTGTCCTTCTTCAAAGATTCCCAAACACCAAGTTTATGCGTATATTTAAGAAAATGATTCAGGCGTAAGAGGATTAATCACATGCATCTGCAAGACTATTTGAAGCACTGTCAAAGACTAAACTTTGATCCATAACTAGGGACTCGCTCCAGTTGCTTTGTGTCCAGATAACTGGACTACTGTCATTTGTTGAATTTTGTGTGTTCAACTTTTGGCCTTAGAACCCACAACTACCCACCCTGAAAACGTTTCAGTGACTTAAAACTGTGATACGCCCATGTTCACTGTGATCTAATAGAAATAGCAGACTACTGAACGTTGCAAGCCCAAATTTAACGTAACAACACACCAAAGCGTACTCTTGCAAAATGGCTATTTAAACTTACTTTCAGAAGCATAGTTGCACATGGGAAACATAATATGATCTCTTGCGTACACTCCTATGAAATTACCATCAATTCTAAATTTAAAAGTGTACAATAATATTTAAAGTGAAAGAGGGCTGCGTAGCTTTCCACCTTTTTTACAACGTCAATTCAAGGTTATAGTGTGTTTTGGGAAAACAAAGGACTCTGCTAAAGTCTTCACCAAATATTGCCAGGAGTAAAGTTTTGGAGGACATAGGGTATTGGAAATTTGTGTTGGCTGTAGCGTATCTTACAGTCTTAAATTGTTACGTGATGAGATCAGAAGACTGTACCTAAAGAACCCGTTTTGAACTGAATTTATAACAAACTTCCTTTTACTGATTGTTTCCTACATGCATTTCTGTAACTTTCATCATTTCGCAAACTCGCCATTTCTTTAAAGCCTGCAATGTCACCTAAAATTGAAGACCTACTATCTTTCTTGCTACTGCAGACCCCTTTTAATGCTCTCTTGGCACAATGATACAGCCTTTGTTAGTCCTTTGCTGTAACATACATATCTTTTTCCAAATTGCCTTAAAGAAGGACAACATATCTACTTCTTTTTCATATTATGCATGAAATTATCATTTTCTTTGTGAGTCTTTCTTATTCTCATTTGACTGCTAGTTTAACTCTTGTATGTTCTTTAATAGATTTGCAAAAGTTTGATGCTCTTTCGTTGTCAAGAAACAATAAATTCGATCAAACTATTTGAACTTTTATTGTGTAATACTAATAGATCAGGTTACACAAAGACCTATAGAGGCTCCATGAATTAAACTTGATATGCAGTCACATTCATCTCACAAATAGACAACATCTGCTTTCTAATTATACTAACCTACATTCATTCAATTAAGAAACAAAAAGTAAAGTCACACCTAATGAAGTTTTGGTTTTTGGTAGCAGATTTAATCGAGCGAGACTCTAGCCAAAGAATTTCACGTGATAGCCTATGATAATTGTATTGTTGTCTAACTGGACTACTTGTCGGTACCTATTATTAATGAAAAGCTGTTCAGATGTCCAAGGGGCCTTGCATTATTTTGAAAATAGTGTACAGGGTCGTAACTTTAAAGAGCGAGGTAATTTGGATATTTTAAACTTTTCACTTACTTACCTAAAGTCCCTCACTCAATACTTCCTTTAGTTTCTCCCTTACTAACAACTAACGTTTACAACGCACCTGCAACTAGGTCTGTGGTATTTTGGGGCAATGCCCCTCCAAAATTTTAGAATGTCCCTCTCTCAGATTTTTATCCACTCAATAACATTTTTCATGTGGTTATTTCGATGACAACTGCTAACATAGCAGTACGTCTAGGCTGCCTTGCAGTGTTGCCTACTTTGCTTTCAAATCTCAAACCATTCAATATTTGATACAAGGAAATGAAAAGAGAGAGGGATTGTTTCTAGTCATTTTCTTTTACCGATGGAACTAGAATTCGGCCCTACAATTGGAGTGAAGTGAAAATTAAGTGACCTTTTACGATTACTTGGCAGTTACTTAATTAGTGTAATAGTATGCCCTGCTTGCTGAGAATTCGACATCTTATCGTCCAGTTGTAGCAACTTTGTAGTGTGTGCTATACACTTTATCATGCATCCGAAATTCTGTATCATGTCAAATAGTCGTTTCTATTGCTGAATTTTTATGCACTGCTTCCTGTGCAACGTCAAGTGACTATTTCCTATGTGTACACGTATATCGTGGTAGTTTAACTATCGATGCATTTGCTTTATTGTTCTGATAATGGACAATGCATCAAAAGGGGAAGGGTGAGTACGTTCTTCCTCAATGATAAAGTTATCAAGAAGTGCCCTTTATGTTATGCCAAGTTTAGCTCGACCTCGTCTTCATGCTTGTGATTACATTTTAATATTTTGTTTTTTGTAATCTTATATGGTAAACATATTCAACAAGACCAAGTTGGTTGTTTTGCAGCTGCGATTTCCTCTCTCAACGAGTGCAAAATTGGAGTAGAAAATCTGCCTTTTAAAACGTCTCCAATGTATAGCACATTTTGTGACCACGTTTCTTTCCCCAACTCGAAAACCTCTGTGGTCCCAGACACAAAATCGTATTCATCAATTCCTAGGAAACTCACTGTTAATCGCTGCCATATTTACTTCATTGTTGCCTATTCGAATAATTTGCTTGTTCTGTTACCGGGCAACAGCAATCAACAGCACTATTTTGATTTGGAGAAAGATCAGGGGATTGGGCTCGACTTTCCGTTCTAATTTCAAAACTTACAACTCGAGTCCCTAAAATATGTACAACTGGACGATAAGTTGAGTATTATTTACATCATACAACCCTTAGATACTTATTAAGAATGGATGACATCCCACCAGAAAGAAAAATGACTTTACAGTCGCTAAGAGAGGAACTGAGTGAGGGAGAAGAAGAAAAAGATGACAAAGTTGCGGAAGAGAATGTTCAAGATGAACTTGACCCTCTCATTTATGCACTTGCACCACGTTTAGAGTCCAGATCAGAAAGTCAGGTGGACGTCAGTGCTTCTCCAGCATTCCAGAATCTGGACCAGGTAAGACATTGAAAAATTAACTTAGAATCTTCTCAATTTTTCATACATTGCAGCATCGTTATGCTAGAAGTAGCAAAATTAGAGGTACTTTTGATACTTCTTAGTTCTGTTGAGCATCGCATGTTTACGTATAGGCCTATATAGGCCCTATAATTTATGTAGATTTTTATTTAGGGTACAGAACGTGTTCTTTAAGGTATTTTATTGAAGCCTAAACTTTGTTGGCGATACTTGTGTAGTCTTCATCCTTTGTGGCGCGTGCAGTATTGCTAGCCAGCTAACTACAAATGGCCATCCTAGCCCTGGCCTGGTAGTAGCCTAGTAGGGTTCCCTCTTGAGTTTGAGCATGAGGTATTTAAACCCTAGAGTTGACAAACTCGGGACCCATGGCATTGGTTTCTTGGTTATTCCCTGCACTCAACATATATCTGAAGCTTTATAATAGTTTATTTATATATTCAATATGCTAAAAGTCTTGATTTTTAATAGCTGTTGCCTCGTAGCAATACATGTAGTACGGCCATAATTATACACCAGCACAGCCAACCTTCTACTCATAATTTTATACCAGGGTCAATTGCTTTATCCCAACTGATCCTTTTTTTAGCAATTATCAATATATAAATATTTGAATTTATTATGCTCATTCAATATTGCATTTTAGCTCTTTGCAGATGGAAAACTTGCTGGGGAGAAAGTTGCAAGACTCAAATCAAACTACCAAAAGATACTATCTGTTCTTAAAGTGACAAGAAAAAATGAATCAGACTTGCTTGTGAAGGCCAAAGTACTCCTACAGCAATCTCAGAAACTGAGAACTGAGCTTGAAAAAGGAGATTCCTTTCCAGATGTGGAAGATAATGAAGTGAATAGGTATAGTACTTCCTATATGCAATCAGTCAGGATGTAGCCTTACTAGTGAAATATTCCAATTTTTATTAAGTTTTATATTTTTTCATGAAACATTCTTTACTTAAAAAATGTTTTCTTGTTATACTACTATTAAACTCACCATGTATGTTTGATATTAATTTTAAAAGGATGAATACTGGTATATTTTATATTTTCTATCAAGTATATATTGAGGAACAGAGAAAATATACTGCCATGGCTTTTTGGCAAGGAATGTTTGAAGTTTCTGATTTCATTGATTACAGTTTCTTTCCAAGTCCAGTGAGAGGCCCATTTGGCAATTGAGCCTGTAATGGCTACTTGCTGCTCTGTCTTATGGCCTGAATTGAGAGCTGTTGCCCTTGGATGCCCCAGCATCCTATTATCTATTATTTAGCCTGTTTGATGGCTTTACTGTTAATTATGAGTATTTTCAGAATTAGGTCCACTTCTCATCATGGGTTTTTAATTGAGAGATACTGAATTTAATTAGAAAAGGAACAGATTATATAGGTAATCATATCACCATTTTCATGATTATCAGCAACAGCATCATTGCCATTATCATCATCTTATCTTATCAATATTACCATGATAACAATAATATTTATCAAATACTGCATATCTTCTTATGTCACTTGCCTTATTTTCATAATCACCATTTGCATCATTTTTATTTACTTAATTTAAAACCATATCATAATTGTTATCAAATTTAATTTCTTATGTCATAGACTTCGCACAGACCTACTCAGACATTCCAATGAATTATTAGCTACAGAGGAGAGGATTTATCAAATGGAGTACAAGATTGATGGTCTAAAGGATGAGAAACAGCTTCTTGAAAAGGAATATACAAGGATGCCAAAGAAGGAGGAAATGGATAAGCAGATTTTAGACATTCAAAAGAGTATCGAAGAGTACAAAATTGACATTGCACAGAGGAGTCATGAGGCAAAAAATTTGAAGGAGGAATTATCAGCCAGGCAAACACAGTTAGAGCAACTATCAGAAAGCATTGAAAAGAGCTTGAGTGAACAACAAGATTGTAAGGTAAATACCTATGTATACATACATTTTACTTTGAATATCAGAAAGAAATTTCTGTTGGTAGCAGTTGTTGAATCTGTGGAAGTATATACATTAAGTGATATAGGTAATATAACAATCTGAGGTTGGTATGTTTGTAGTCTGCACCCCCTCTCATGCTCTTTGAACTTTAAAATTGTTTCAAATTGTGAAAGTGTTTCCTAACACTTTCACAGATGGGTTGATGGATTAATCAGATGTATAGATAGATAGCTACATAAATATATGTATGCACCAATAGATAGATAGATAGATAGATAGATAGATAGATAGATAGATAGATAGATAGATAGATAGATAAACAAATAGCTATG